>PVNU02001936.1:0-600000 GCA_003013855.2 Liriodendron chinense | reverse complement strand
CCAAATCCCCATGAAATTGAAAAACTGTAGAAACATTAAAAGGTCAACAGTCAAATAGCAAGAGCAGATAAACATGGAAATCAATTCTTTCTTCTTCCTTTTTTTTTTGGGAAGAAATCGATTTCTACATTTAACATGTTTCTTTCTTTTGGGGAAGAAATTGATCTCTGCATTGCGCCCATTTCAAATCATTCCTACGATCAAATCTAAAGTCCGAAGCAAAAGGGTAAGAGGGAAATGAAGAATATTCGAATTACAAAATGTAGATCGGAAGTGATCGAATTTTGGTATTTCGCATTAAGGTTGTGATTGCAGATGACTAGAACTGTTCTTGTTAAGGTACTAATGCTAAAGAAGCGGTCTGAAAACACATGCTTAGCTACTTTTACCTCAATAATCACATGCATGTCGAATTCCTTGGTGTCAAGGCCGATGCCTTCGTAGAAAGCAGTACGCTGGCAATCGTTGAGGTACATTGTCACGTAGACCTGCAAGAGAACAAGCAATGAACAATATAAAAGGAGAAACAATCACCTATAGACCGGTTCTAGGTTACCCTACACCAACCGTTTCGACAAGCATTTTTAAAACCAACATTCTAAAGGCATAAGAGAGTAGTTGTACCATACAAGTTGCAGGGACCGATCCTCTTGTCAAAAATACACAACCATAGGGGAATTTTTTAGCAAGTCAATGAACTCGGGCTGATCAGTTCGACGGATTTCCCGATTTGAGTTTGTTGCTTTCTAGCCTCTTATTTCTTGGGTCTTTTTCTAACTTGAGCATCAGTATCAGTGGGAGGATTTAAAAATCAATGGGTGTAGAAGTGCAACTCGGCCGGGTTAAGGGTCGAACCGAGCCCAACCAACCTCAAGACGTCCCAAATCGCAAACCCGACCCAACCCAAATTCCAACCTGAGGTGCCTGACCAGAACCCAACCTCAATTTCTCTTAATCAACCCTTAACCGACCTGACATAAACTGACCCAAATACATATGATTGTTGCCAGGTTGGGTTGGGTCGGGTTTAAGAGGAGGACCCAACCCACAAACCAACCCAACCTGAATTCCATCCAGTGGTGCCTGCCCCAAATCAAATTTGAATTCCCATATACTCAATCCTAAACCAACCCAGCTGACCTGACTCAGCCCGACCCAAATACACAAGTCAATTGCCAACGTAACCTAAACCGACCTGAATTTACTCAACCTGATCCAAACCTTATTTCGGGTTGGAGTTTTACAACCCTAACACGACCAAGGCCCCTGACAATCTGACCCAACCCATCCCAAAATCGGGTTCAGGTTGACCCAAGTTGCAGCCCTGCTGAGAGGGGAGTAAGATTGTTAACACTTACACCCCTTATGCGCCAGATAGAATTTTGCACTTCTAAATACTAGAATAACCTACAGGCAGGCCATGTGCTAGTGGTCAGTGCTTTTGCCGCACCCCTCCTATCTGCCAAAAAAATGACGATCTAATTCTGCTCTAGTGAAACAGATTAGAATCTACTTTCAGCTTTATGGTGCAAAGAACAACAAACTAAAAATGAAAATTACCGACAAACAGAAGAATCGTGCCCACAGCTTAGCCTTCCAGTCGTTGAGGAATTGAGGCTGTGCCTTCATCAATGCAGAGAAGAAATCTCCATGCCTGTTCTCATCCTGGCACCAGTTCTCAAAGTACTTGAAGATTGGATACACTTGAAATTCTGGGTTCGCCTTCAAATGCCTGTAGATAGTTATGTATCTCCAATACCCGATTTTCTCAGATAAGTACGTGGCGTAGAAAATGAACTTCGGTTTGAAGAATGTGTATTTTCTAGCCTTTGTCAGGAATCCCAAATCCAATGCCAGATTGAAATCCGACAGACCCTTGTTCAAAAATCTATAAAAAAAAAATAATAATAATATATTAGATGGAAAATTAGATTTAATTAAATCCAAATTAAATTATTAAAAAAAACAATAATCAGATAATAAAAATGGAAAAATTACACCCATTTTCTGTCATAAATTTCCTTGCCTCAAGGACATGAACTATGCAGTATGCATAAATTTATTGGAAACATGGACAGTCCAATATATCAATCTGGACCATTAATTTGGTTTGGTCCACTCTTCATTTGACCGCATGCCATAATCACATCAATGGGATGATCCTAACCACTCATCGTCAGTTGTTTTTTACCATTATACATAAGTACAGATAACAAAGGAGGGAATGATAGAGATCTAAATTCATACCCAGCATGTCTGGCTTCGTCCCTCGACATGAGCGAAAAGATTTCAGCCACCACTGGATTGGTTTTCTGTTACAACAAACATCTCAGAAAATTAATAAAATAGAATATTCATGACATTAAAATACATTTGTAATTTTTATAAATAATGGTAATTACTAATTTCCCCTGATTTTAAAAAATCGTATAACTGTATTCATATGTAATGGTTTGTTTGGTTGCACCAAATATCATGAAATTTCATTATATTTAACATGAGATTAGAGTGATTACCATGAAATATCATCGAGTTTCAAAATATTTGGTACATCCAAACACACCCTAAATCCTTTCAAAAGGTCACGATCCAAAAACCAAAGAAGGCCCAACAGATAAATAAAATATTTATATTATTCACTAAAATTCATCACCACATCCATTTCACTCTTCAGGCTACTCAGGTGAGACTGCTGTGACCCTACATCATCATTTTATAATGATGGTGAAGAGTCCATTGTGCAGACAGGATACAGGAACGGTGATCCAGGCCGTCCAATTTGGGGCCCTCATTGTGTATGGAGCACAGCAAGAAAGTCGCACTGTTTGGACAATCTTAACCATTGGATTTCATCCACTGAATTTGGACTACTGACCACTTCATCTTTAACCGTTCATTAAATCACCGCCATTTGGGCGGTCAGGATTGCTCAGCCAGTGTGGCATTCAGGAAATGCTCCATTGGCAATGGGTGAGCCCCACAATTCGGCCAGAAAAGGGGGCAAAAAGAGGAATTTGCTAATTTTCTACCAACTTCAAACAAGAAGAAAAACCATGGAAAATTCGAATCCAGCTGCTGAAAAAAACAAGACCCATTGCTGGATGCTGGTTTCCGGACTGAATTCCAACAAACCCAAGTCGGGAAATCCGTCGAACCGACTGGCTGACAAATCAAAACCGTACCTTCAGCCTCCTCCCAAGCTCTTTATACAGAAGGAAGCCAGAGAATTCAGCAGTGCAAGACCGTTCCAGGAACTCAACGAAGATCTGCCGCAATGGCCCTTGTAACTTATCCGCCGCTTCCTTGAATTCCTTGTTCCGGACGAAATGGGTCTGATTGTAATCAGTTTTGAATTCCTGCTGCAGCGCTTCGAACTCCGATTGATTGAGATTCTTGTTGATTTCAGTGTTGAAGAGCGTCTCCATCTCGTCGAAATCTGTGGTGTAGAATCTTGGAGTGAGGAGAGTCTCTTTGATGGAGGTTTTTGCTGCTTTCTTCGGCCTCTTGGTTTCAGTTGAAGGGGCTGCAGCTGACATTTTCACGCAGAAATGGAGCTTTGGTGGGGTGGTTGTGCAAAATTTGGGGGTGGTTTTTGAAAATCTGGAGATGGGTTTTATGAAGGAGAGCTCTGCTGCCATTTTTTCAGGGGTTTTTTGGGGTTTGAAGGGGTGGAATTGGGAAGAGTGGGAAGATTGGAGAGGGAAAGGATAGGAGGTGGGTTTTTTATGGGTTGGGTTTGGGTTGGATGACTGGATGTCATCCATGGAAATCTATGGGTTTGAATGAGATGCTGACACGTGGCAGGTCATGCTGCTGCCTTGTTTGGACGGACATGGGGTTTTTGTGATGAACCGAAATTGTATACAACACCTGTTTTACGCTGCGCGTAAAGTAACCCAGATATGTGGGGTCCACAATGTTGTATATATGAATCCATTCCGTACATCAAGATAGAAAGATTATTTTAACCGTAAATACAAAATATAATTCTGACAGAGAACTTTAATGGGCCACATTGATGGGAATAATGTGAAATTAGTAGTAAAATGTCTAAGTTAACTCGGTGTGGGCTATATGAGTCTTTAATTAACCGTAAATACAAAATATAATTCTGACAGAGAACTTTAATGGGCCACATTGATGGGAATAATGTGAAATTAGTAGTAAAATGTCTAAGTTAACTCGGTGTGGGCTATATGAGTCTTTAATTAGTCTTATTTTTTGTATCTGTGATTATTACATATGATTAACGGATCTGATGAAATATATAAACCATGGTGGCCCCACGTAAAAATCTATGGTTGAAATTCTATCTCCATCTTTTCCTGTGGTGTCGCTACCTGAATTGTGGATCTGGCTGATATTTTTCCCCATGGTCTCAAATCAAGAATAGAAGCTGATGGACGGAGTGGATTTTACATATATAACATGATGGGCCCCACGGATCTAGGGTATTTTCGGCCATGCGTTAGACAGGAGTTGCAGAGGATTCTTGTCCGTTTGGAATAGGAGATGATGATATGGTTGGCTGTGATGGTGACACGTGTGTGGTGCCCTTTGCTTGATTGTGTTAAGAGATTTTTCTTTCTTATTTTGGTCTGGATGATATCAGGCAAGCTGTACACAAGTGGCATACATGTAGGCCGATTTTGGACCGTCAAAATTGTGGGCCCCATCGTAGGTTGAGCGTATTTTGACAGTCAGTGGTTGGATTATCTTCGCCGTTTGATTTCGTCTGTTGAGTTTGGACGGGTGGCAGTTGCCCGCCACTTGGATGGCTAGGATAGTCGGATCAGTGGGGGGTTTTGGGCCATGACCGGTCTACACGTTGTGGATCATGGATATAGACGGTCCGGATTGGCATGCATGAATGCCAAGTCTACATAGAATTTCTAATCCCAACGGTCTGTTTCGTAAATGGGACCCACCCTTGGTGATCACCACCGTTCACACAGTGGCCCTACAATGGCTGGCCCACAAACCAATGGTTGAAATGAAAAGTCAAGTCACAACTAATAAGCATAAGTGCATTACGGTGGGCCCTAGGACGAATCGTCCTAATAACGGAGGGTGGGCCTGATGCACTGCAGATGACCCACCTACAACGATATGAGCTTGGCCCACTGACCACTGGTCTCAAAACGTCATCTTTCAACATTCTTTGATTAGTACCAGCTGAAGGACCTTGTATGAACAATGAACTAACGACGGCCGTCAATTTGCCTGGAGACCATGTCGACTCCGTGGGGCCCATCCGTGATGTATGTGTCTTATCCATGCCATTCATCCGTTCTTCCATATCATGTTAGGGCATGAGCCGAAAAATGAGGCTGATCAAAAGCTCAAGTGAACTACACCACGGGAAACAATGAGGATAATGACGCCCACCGTTGAAACCTTCCTATGGCCCACCATGATGTTTATTTGCCATCCATCGAATATGATCATAAGGTCATGCAGACTTGGATGAAGGGAAATAAAAAAATATATATAAGCTTGATTCAAAACTTTTATAGCTTCTACAAAGTTTTCAACAAGCTTACAGCCCAACAACTATAAATGAAAAGATTGACACCCACAACTTTGGGATAGTAGTAGACTGTGTAGAGGTGGGCACAAACCAAGCCAGCTCGGAAGCTCGGCTCGGATTGGTTCGAAAAAGCTCAGTTTGGATTGGTTCTAATGGAAGCTCAAACCAAACCAAGACTCCAAGTCAAGCTCGTTTGAAAAACCAAACCAAGCTCAAACTAGGGCAAGTACCGGCTCAGCTCGGCTCAAAGCTCGATTTGTTTCAGCTCGGCTCAAAGCTCGATTTGGTTCAGCTCGGTTTGATTCAGCTCGTAGATTATAAGCACACTATTTCCTCCTGTGGTGTTATCCACTTGAGCTTTGGATATGATTCCATTTTGGTATCATGTCCTAAAATGATATGTAAAATAGATGGACAGCATGGATAATACATATACATGATGACATGGATAATACATTATACATATACACGAATGCACATGGTTTCCTTGCATTTGTAAAATTATGCTTGTGTACTTTTGTTTAGAAAATATTCTTACATGTCTATTTTGAAGTTGCACTTCTTTGAAGGATGTTAACCATCGGATTATAAGATACGTTTGTATTTTCTTTTTTCTAACTTTTTAAATTTTTTTCTAATTAAATAAACAAGGAAAAAAAGACACTGCCTGTTTGAACCTAGCCCGGCCTAGTTCAAAATTTTCGACCAAACCAATCCTTGCTCGAACCAGATTTTTCTGGGGCAAACCAAACTCAGGTAGCATGGGTCGGCCCGAAACCCAAACCAAACCGATCCACAAACTACGGTGGTACAAAAACAATCCAAACCAAACTAGGGCTAACTCGACTTAGCCCGGATCGTTGCCCACCTCTAAGACTGTGTGAAGATAACCATGTTTCAATATTGTGGTCCTGATATCGATTCCCAATGTGGGGGTGGCTAACATTGAAGTGTGACTAACAGTAGCAGGGTGTGTCTACTAACAGTGGGATGTTTACTAATCTCAAAAAATAAAAAATAAAAAAAATAAAAAAGATTGACTATCCATTTCTAAGACTTAAACAATTTATGAGCCATCCAAATACTAGATAATTATTTACTTATAAATCATTTACATACTTAAAGCCAAACAAGGCAAAACTTAAATCATTTCCCTGTCATCCAAAGGACTGGAAAGGTTAAAAAATAATTATTTATTTTGATTTTTTTTTTTTTTTAGAAACTACATGGCTTTACCATGCACCAACATGTAGGTGACCAATTCTCAATTCTCATAATTTTATTAGCTTTAATATTAAATATTACCAAAAAGAAACCTTCCAAAGAAAAATTCAGAACAACTCCAACATACTTTCAAGCCGAGTCTAAAGTCTTCTAAGCTTTAAAACTATTGGCAATAAGCAACAAATGCTCCACAAACCATGTCCATGTGAGCTTTGAATAGGATGGTCAATCAAGATTGTGGTTTTTTTTGTTAGTCATGCAACGCACCTACCCTGTTAGTTGCGCAACAAACTCACATGGTTAGTCACACAATGCACCCACCCACCCGTGGAGTTAGTGTGTCTCCTAACCTGAGACCTACTGTTGAAACACCTATGCGATCTTCTAGCTGGGCTAGCAGGCCAGACACCATTGCCGGTAATATGCAATCAAACATGCATTGATTTAATTGAGGGATTATCATTCTTAGAACTTTTTTATATAAGCATGATTTCTAAACAAAAATTTTCTTAACGAAATAAAAGGCCTTTGCTTTAAGTGAAGGGCAAAGTAAACATTTTTGCAAGTAACAGGGGAACTTGAAAACCAACATTGTGGGCGGGACCCTAACCTTAGGGTCCACCTCAATGTATGCATTGTATATCCACGCCGTCCATTTATTTTGCCTGCTTGTTTTAGGGCATGGTCCAAGAAGTGAAGCAGGTACAAATTTCTCGTGGACCACACTGGAGGAACCAGTGGTAGTTGAACGCCCACCATAAACTTCCTAGGTCCATCGTAATGTTTGTTGACCATCCAACCAGTTATAAGGTCACACAGACCTGGATGAAAGGAAAGAAAACAAATATCAGCTTGATCCAAACCTTTTATGGCTGATGAAGGGTTTTTATGGTCAATAACCATGTTTCCTGTGGTATAGTCAACCTGAAATTTGTATCTGCTTCATTTTTTGGACCATGCCCTAAAATAAACCGGCAAAACAGATGGACAGCATGGATATACAATGCATACATTGAGGTGGGCCCTACAGTCAAGGTTCCACCCACATCACTTGTTCCCGGTCGCCACCAAGTCATGATGATGAGGTGAGAGGCATCCTTTTAAGGCAAAAGGTCTTTTCACTTATGTTTCCAAGTTAAAACTTGTTATAAAAGATAGAGAAATGTCATTTTTACTTTGAAGCCTGTACTTCTCTATTATAATAGATGTTGACCATCCATTTTCCTAGACATTGAATCAATGGTTATGATTATTCAATCAGAGTGAATTTTCACCAGTAAGCATAGGTTGGCCCAGATAACGGACGGTCCAAATCAAGAAAGGAATTGTGTTGGTTTTGGTGGTGTCGGACGAGCGCAAGTCTAGATTTCTATGGAAAACTTCATTACAAAAACAAATAGAGGAAAACAGTTTCATTTCCAATCAATTTTCAAAAATGCATTTCCATTTCCATGATTTTTCTAACATGTTCTTTTCCTAGTTTCCAAACAGGTCCTAATAGGGGGAAAAAAATACAATCGATTCTGAAAAACAGCGGCAGCATTGCCTAGTTAATCACTAAACATTGCATGCAGTGCAGGCTACCAGTTTTATTTTGTACTTCACATGCAATCGAATCATCGGTTACCGGATTATAATATATATTAGTTTAGACTTTTAAATGAACAAGAAAATGGATTCGAATAAGAATTATTTTTTTTCCCTTTTTTCAGTATAGATAACAACAATGAGTTTATCTTTCAACTTCAACATGCTTTTGGGGCCCACTCGAAGCTTCCCGAATCCACCGTAAAATGTGTGCTCGACGAATGGAAAGATTCTTCATACATGCGTTTTGATAGACGTATATTGGTGAGACAGATCAAAGCCAGAGCTGTAAAAAGAGAGGATAATATCCTCCATCATTCTAGAATAATAATGCTATGTTTTATGCAATGAATCAAGAGTAAAAATATACACGTATGCATCCGACATACACATCGCATGCATTTACAGTATCCAGACTGTCCAAATAGTGGGCCCCACCAGGGATGGAGCATTTTCGAATAACCCAATTGATCACGTGGTGCTTACCATTTGATTTTCTGTTGAACTGGATCATTAGTGGACACCAGATGGATGTCTAGGATTATTCGATCATTGTGATCTTTGTACGTTGTGCATTCATAGATGGGTCCACCATTTGAACGATCTAGAACTGATGCACATGTGTGCACGTATACAACGGATAGTGAGAGCATTAATTTCAGAAGCAATGGAAACCAGAAGAACTAACAAGGATGATTGTGTGCACATGAATAGTTCTACAAATCCCTACTCGAATGCAGTTGTAACAGTGGGTGTTGTGGTGTCTCAAGGCTATTGTGTTGCAACCACCTGATCATGATTTAGTGGCTTTCAACCACAGTTCTTAAACTCAGTGATTCGACTCAATCTCGGCTGAGTTAACTGGACTCAATGCAATTTCAATGCAGAGTCGCTAAGTCGCACCTCAATGTGACTCAGTCTTGAATTGAAAAGACTCATCAAGTTGACACACTGACTCAGTCAACCCGAGCTGGTTGGAAATTGAGCTGACTTGAATTTTCATGGCAGGCGGAATCCTTTTCCATCAAAAGAGTATTTCGAGCATTGCAACAGGTACTTGGAAGTTGGAACCACACCCGAACACATGGAAGGTTCATACTGAAGGTTTCCTTATCTTGTAGCCGGCTTGGCCATCGATGTCCCGAAGGAGATGACTTCAATCTTGCATCCCATGGATTATTTTCTGTTATTTTTCTCAATGAATGGTTCTTATGAATTCGACTTTCATTTAAGAATGTGAATTGTCTTTTGATGATGTGCTTTCATGAACTATTACCTATGTAATTACATATTTTTAATTGCATAGCATGGATATGTTAGCACGTTGGATTTTCTAATGTCCTTGTGTCCGACCCTTGTCCATTAGCATATAGATCAAGTCTCCATGTAAGTTGGGTCTGGATCGGATCGAGACTGCCAGGATTGAAATCTGAACTGTTGGGATTTCCAATTCCCTAGACGCCCTGTTAAACACCTAGCCATGTGTTTTCTTTAGGTACTTTTTACATTTTTGTCAATTGGATTAACTTAGTTAATTGAAGAGATTTTAAGGAGGTAGACTCTGGATTGAATTTTGGTTCTTTGTCGGATCCTTTTATGGGTGCTAAAAGTCCAACCAACTTAAAAGATGCCAGAGACAAGTTGGGTGGGCTCATCTTTGAGAGGATCTGGATTCGAGCCATCTGACAAATGGGGAGGATTTTGGACCTAGACCCAATCTAATGAGTCTAAGGGGCCGTTTGGATGGAAGTAAATGGGGGTAATTGGAGGTAAATGGGATTTGAGGTGTTTGGATGGGAGTAAATGTATGTAAATGAAATGAAATGGGAGTAAATGGGCTTATAAATGAAATCCTCTTTTTAAGAGAGCATTTGAAAGTAAATGGAGTGAAATGCCTTTTTAGGTTCCCTCATAGAGTCGCACAAGTAAACAAAGATGCCACTACGCACATATCCACCGTACACATGGCATACTAATGATAGTCCAAAACAATTCAACTATTGACTATATCACTAAAATCACACTAATAGAATGATCCAAACCGTCCAAAGGTTGGCCATCTAAATGGATGGTTAAAAAATGTTAACAAGTTGCTTATTTGTGATCCTTATGTTTGTGTCCCACATGAGGTTCAAATTCCTTCAATTTTTAGATAAAGTATATATTTTAATGGGCTTATTACTATCATTCTGTTAAATATGACATATGTGCACTAATTTGGGTATTAAAGCTAATTCGGGATATTACATATGTTCCTGTGAATATATTGGAAAATTCCAATGAATTCCAATTCCTCCCATTTACTTCCATCCAAACCAAAAAATTTGATTTCAAATGCAATTCATTTACTCCCATCCAAACATATTTTAAAAAGCCATTCACTGCCAATTATTTACCTCCAATTCCATTTCCCATTTACCTATATTTACAAAGCTCCCAAACGAGCCCTAATTTCATATCCAAACAGTTCATTATCAGGTTGGTTCCAGCGACCCGTCATGTTGACCCAAACCACTTATATCCCTCAATCGTCGTCATCATCTAAACCTAATCTCAAATCACTTGCATCCCTCAATTGTTTTCGTCATCATCTAATCCTAATCTCAACTAATTAGGGGTCAGCTACACAAATCATGTTCTACTATTCCACTCTATCAAGGATCATATCCTCAATTAAACCATAGGTCATCAAGTCTTTTCTTACAACCTCTGCCCACTTTCTTCTGGCATTTTCCCTTGCCCTTTTAGGGCCTTCAACTTGAACCAACTCACTCCTAACTAGTGCAATTCTTAGTCTCCGTTGTACATTAGTGCAACCCAGTTATCTAGTCAATGAGATCTCAATGTCTAAATTGCCACAAAAAAAAAAAAAAAATACTCACAAGAACAATAGAGTAGAGAGGGAGAGAACTTTATTGATATCAACCTTCTTCTCTTACAAAAACTTTAAGAAAACTTGCACTTAGAAAAATATTGGAATGACCAACTCCTATGCCACCACCCTTTCTATAGATCCTAAATGAATCTTTAATTAAAATCCCGCAACTAAGCGATTGATTTTAAATCAATCACAATTTACTACAAACCAATCTAACCTTCCTTAATGTGGTAAAGGCCTAGTAAAAAGCAAACATTAAAAGTAATTATATCTTTAAATCAACCCCATATCTTCAATCATATAAATCACATCCCCTTCATATCTTCACTCACTTTATCACATTTTCAATCACATCTTTAAATTAGCCCCCCATATCTCCAAAAAATAGTAAATTACAATCCTTATTTAGGCCTCCAATTATGTAAATAAACAGTAAAAATGAGCACATGTTGGGACTACGTTGGGCTATGGGCCTACATCTTGTTGGGCCATGTAGTGGGCTTATATGGGCCTAAGTGGCCTAGGCCCTAAAGTATACCTAGATGGGCCTAGGTGCATCGTGGGCCTGCATAACACATGTCCAAACCATCTTACTTTCACTCACATCATTACCTATTGATGCTACTCCTGAATGCATTCACTTCTAATGCATAACACATATCCAAACCATCGTACTTTCTCTTGAATGCATTCACTCCTAATTCTATCCTACCTAGTTTTGTGGCTCATCATCCGTCATACATCGTCATTTCCACCACTCGATATGAAACTGGTGTTCCTTAACTACCCAACATTCTTTCCCGTAAAGCATGGCTGGTCTTATATCTATCCTCTAAATTTCCTCTACAGTTTCATTAGTGTCTGGCAATCACATAAAACTCCAGAAGCACATCGCCACTTCATCAACCCATCTCTAATTCTATCCGCAACATCCGTCCCGATCTCTCCAATCCAATGAATTATTGACTCAGAGATACCAAACATGGTCATTTTGGGGTACTTCTTGGTCAGCAACCTTAAACAGTTCCTCATTTCCATTCCTATTGCCACTAAAATTTCATTCCATATACTGTTTTAGTCCAACTAGTTTTAGAACCTTTAGATTCTAAAGCATCCCTCCATAGTTCTAGTTTGTGTTTACTGCCTTCCCCATTGCATCAATCTATGTCATCTGTAAACAACATACACCACAGGACCTCTTCTTGTAATTTAGACTTGGAATCAAAGTAGAATAAGGATACTAGATTTTTGGAGTTCAGCATTCTTTTTCCTTTTCAGTTTCAGAAAATTACTAATGGAGTTTTGAAAGATATTCTGGATGTGAAAATCCTGGTACTTGCTGTGAGTAGCTTCTTTTATTGTGAAAAGACGAAAATGACCCCATTGTAATATAAGCTATACTACACTGCTGAGTAGTAGATCCAGGGCTCTGATTCCACTCATCCAACATCGATTTTGGTATAAGGCCTCAATATGCATCATGTGATTGTGTGTGTGTTTGACACCAACACGTATCGATGTGTACTTGCATACATGTGTAGCCTTAGCATGCAGATTTTCAAAACTAATCATGTTGATTATAAGATTTTGGAGTTCATAAGTACATAAATTGAAGCAGTTAGACACACATAATCATTCTCTGTTACTGATGATGATGTTGCTCATGGATCCCTTGAGACTGCATTGCCCTTGGGTTACCATGAGTGGACCCCATGTTAATGATGATGATGTTGCTCATGGATCCCTTGAGACTGCGTTGCCCTTGGGTTACCATGAGTGGACCCCATGGTCGGATGATCAGATGATCCACATAGGCCAGCATGTCAGTTAAGACTGTTGATGGCAACTGCACAAACATCCCACCTGATTTCTCACTGTTGAATGAAGACCATTGTATTTTCTGTTTTTAACCATCCACTAATAGTATGGATGGGAATTTTTTACTGATGTTATATTTATACATTTGCCCATATACTGCAGAGATCATACAACGAACTGTTCAGATTGTCCTCCAAGATGTCATGTGGATCCCATCATGGATGGGCCAAGAGAGGAGAAATTTCCAAGTACATGAGCTCAAGAAAATATGAATGAGAAAAGAAAGAAAGCTGCAAATGAATTACCTGTTATAGTTGAATAATGTGGTGATCAAGATTGACAGGAGTCGTTGCTCCATTGGACCCGCTTCCTTCATTGGTTTTCTTCTCATCCACAACAGTCTCATCTATTGTTGTGTGACCCTGATCAGATGGGTGTCCCATTTCTTGATTGATGGGAAAGAAAAATGGATCAAAAGTGTCTTCTTGATGCCTGTCACTGCCCCTCAATTCATCATCGATACCGCTATAATCCAAGTTTTGCAATATAATAGGAACCGGCACGTCGCCTCCGGCCCCAGCTTTACTGCCCAGTTCAATATCAACTCTCTCATTTAGCGGACTAATGAAGGAACCTCCTCCATTATGTGAAGTAACACTAACATCCATAGGATCTTCCACTACCCATGCTCGGAAATCATTCATAGAAGGTGGGATCCTTGAGAAAAACAAGTACATGAAGTTTCTTAGTATCCCTCTGTCATATGGATTCTCCTTTTTATCATATCGGTAGCGAAAGTTCTCATACGTTGTCTGCATTATCAGGGAAAATGAAGATGGAAATAAGAAAATGGGCAGATTTGCAACATAAGGAATGTGATTGTGTCTGGTAATCATAACATCTCTATTGTAATGCGTGCAGCAAAACATCTGTATTGAGTATGGCACTTGTGTCCAGTAATCAGGGCCATAGGCCATATCCCCCCAAGAGAAAAGGTTGGTGATGCAGGACAGCCCTAAATATGATGCATGCTCATGAACACAATTATTCAGCGGAAATAAAAGCAATAATAATAATGAAATCTAGCATCAATCATCATAAACTAAGAAAATCATAAAGGAAACATGCAATGGGACGGGCCATCATCACACCGTGGAGTATGGAATTCAATTATTGCTTAGGTTGGACCCGGCGAGGGATGGAACCTCCCGATCTTGCATGGTCATACCCAATCGATCAATGAGGATCACTAGTCCGAAGAACCAGGAGGTTTCTCGGATTAGGGATTTGAGAATTTGGGGGTTTAAGGGTTTGGATCGATTCTCAAGGTTTAGATCGTGGGGAATAAACAAAACAGAAGTTTAGAAGGATAGTAATAGAAGATGAAATACCTGGAAGAAGTTGGAGGGGCACAAGAAGAATAGAGAAGAAGGAGATCAAGGAAGAAGAAGAAGCACCATGAGAGAGGGAAAGAGGAAGGAGGCAACCAAAGGTTTGCTCTTTTTCATAAATCAACAACTAATAAAAAAGGTTTAGGGCAACACCCTTATAAAATTCGGAATTAGCATAATTACCAAAATACCCCTACTAACAAAATTTCAAAAAAAAGACATTTGCATGAAAAAAATGTAACCACACTAACCCGAAACTCAAATAAGTAAAAAAATGCATAAAATAAACTCAAATCTAAGATGTCCAATGCGCTCCAATTATGGTGTGATGAAAGTGGGCCACAATGAACCAACGGTCCGATCACATCATCATCACGATCCAACGGTCTGATCATCTCCTCAAAGCAACTTACACATGTTTTCCCAAGGTGGGGTCTTTTCAAATGTCTCGGACTACATGTGTAAGGTCTTCAATGCTCCTCAATAGTCGCCTATCCACAAGGATGGTACTTGTGGTTGGCACTTTCTTCATTAGTACACCTTGAATGCTTTTGTTCCGCATCAGTTGGTCTGACCATGTTTTCCATCCTATCCACGGTTTCTAAAACTAGTAAAAGGCCAAGCCAAAATTCCACAAAGTCAACTCGGCTTGGTGGAACCAGTGTTTGCATTATCTCCGATATTATCGAAATATCCCCGATATTATCTCTATTTCTAGCTCGGCGATAACGATAACACCAGTAGCGATACCGATAACACTGATAGTATAAAAAATCTAGGTATCGGTGATGTATCACTAAATATCGCCAATGTATCGATATTGTAAATATTTTCAATTATGTAAATTTCAAGCGTCGTTTGTATTGTCAATGCATTGATACCGCTGATGTATTGCCAATATTTTTTAGTATGTAAATTCCAAGTGTTGTTTGTATCATCAATGTATCTGCAAATATTTCGATAATAATCGCCAAGGTATTCATACGCCAAAAATATGAATGTTAAAAAATTTCCATTTCATATTTTTTATGAGCGCATGGTTGTATGCAACATTCAATTTGTCGATGATAATATTGATAATATCACGGTATTATCATTATCACAAAATGACAATAACGAGACCACAATCTTTAGTTTCTTTTTTAGTTGTTAACGATTTGTTTGGAAATATCCTGTGTTGCCGATATTCTGAAATATCAATGGATGTTTGGATGGAAGGTCAAATATTGGATGGATAGATGGGATGGATGAGATGGTTGGACTGATTTCTTACAGCAACACATGCTTGTAGGCCCCCGTTAAATAGAAACCTATTATGTATGCATTCTCGTTGCAATTTTTTTATTCATAAATATGCAAGTATGTGTATTTTATCATCTCCCGAGGTTTCACTAGAAAATTCCACCGTTTTTCCTATTTTCCTCGCATTTCCGGTTATCAACGATATTATCGGCGATATCGATATTGTTTCTGTATCCCCAGCTAGCGAAACTTGTAGCGACACCGAAACTTCGAACACTGGGGTGGAACTTCGAAGGGAATCACCTTAACGAATCTTATTACTTTGCAGGCTTAGCAAGGGGTAAGTGGGATTCTTTAAAGATAAGAGGCATTTCTGTTTCTATTTGTTTTTGTAATGCATTTTTAATTATTGATGACCTTTCTCAGTTTTGCAGCATCTATTACATATTACTACTATTTTCATTCAAATATTACTAAATTACCACCATCAAATAAAATATTATTTCAATATCTAGTTGGTATTCAAATTCGCCGGACCAAGATCGAGTCCCTTTTTGGGTTTTCAAACTAAAATCCTATCAGTGGCCTAACAGGTGCGGTTGACACATAAATAAGTAATGGGTCATCTCTGACATGCAAATATGCACAAAATGGATGGTCGAAGTCATCCAACCACTACGATTGGTCTTATGGCCCATCCATATGGTCGCCTTGCAGATCAGTGGTCCCGATCACCATACAATCATAAAATTTTTGACATTTGTATGGTAGGGATTTCATTGCACTTCATTAAACCTCTATTGGAGTTAACGCTGTTGATACTCTAGTTGACTATAATGTTCACCCTTCTAAGGAAATGGGAAAGCCTACTGAAGACATTGGGCAGTATTAACGACCGGTTGCACGGCTCATATAACTCACTATTACTCATCTAAACATTGCTCAAGTCATTTCTTTGTTAGTTAGTTCATGCATAAGCCATTATCCATCCATATGGAAGCCATAAATAAAATTCTTCGGTACCTAAAGGGTTCTCCTAGAAAAGGAGTGTAAATGAAGTATTATAGAAATTTTACTCAGATGCTGATTAAGCAGGCCGTCCATTTGACAGAAGGTCTACAACTGATATGCGTACCTTTGTTGGCGGTAAGTTAGTTATTTGGAAAAGTAAGAAACAAAGTGTTGTTGCTCGGTCCGGCATAGAAGCGAAGTATAGAGAAATGGCCTCAACTACATGTGAACTTATCTGGATAAAAGCTCTACTTAAGGACATTGGGTTTCATGATGAAAATCCTATTGATTTGTTTTGTGACAATCAAGCAACCATATACATTGCATCTAATCCCGAGTTTCTTGAAAGAACAAAGCACATTGAGATAAATTGTCACTTCGTCAAGGAGAAGGTTCAAGCCAAAGAGATTTCTACTCTGTTTATTCAAACTAAGGACCAACTAGCCAATTGCCTCAACAAAGCTGTTGGAAATTGAGGTTTCAAAGTTCATTATGCAAGCCTGGGCTCATTGATATCTTTGCCCCAACTTGAAGGAGAATGTTGAAGATTATTCTTGAATTATGGTGTTTATGTACAATTAGAACTCTTCTCTCCCTTGAAATATAGTTATGTTATACACAACTCTCTCTTATAAGGAGTAACACAACTCCTCACATTATCTATAAATCTCTCTCCATATCAATAATAAAAATAATAAGACATTCTGATATAGAAAACTTTCTGCGTACTACAACATTGTCAATTGCATAAATTCTGCTTACTACAATATTGTCAATTGCATAAAAGCAGTGAGGAGTTACAAGGTCCTGCTAATCACCCAAATGTATAGTTTTGCAACGTGCAGGATTCCACACGTGGGGTTTGTTGTTCATTGATCCAAACAGTTGATCTGATGGAACCATCCAAGAATGGGGAACCACTGGAAATCTTCCAGATCGGAAGATCCTAACTCTTCTTTCTACTGAATGTGAATCATTGCTATATTATTTTCTCTTAAACATCTATTTATTCAACGGTTGAGATCTCGCCATATGGAAGACTTCTAGGCACCGCCCATTCATTTTGACAACATAAGATCAGCAGTTTGGATACTAGAACCATGGATCCCACATGTACATTAGCCTGATGTGCAAGACCTTGTGGTCCTTCCAAGAAGAGTTGAAAAAGCTCACCTGATTCGTACTGATCAGATAGAGATGGAAAACAGTGAGACCGCCAACAAACCAGACTGCTATAAAACAGTACACAACGAGCACAACTGATACAACTTCTCTTGACATTGTCTCCGTAAGGGTCTGTCCGTCTTTCTTTTGGTTGAGAATATTCAAACCAGAGAGGGTGAAAACGTAGATGCACAGCAAAGTCGATGTCGATATGAATAAGAAGAAGAATCGATAGTTCCGCTGCAATCAGCTCAAACCACAGGAAGGTTAGATTCTAGAAACCCAAAAATAAAATCTTATCATTTCCGTCAGCGCTGAATTCACTTAGGCCCTGTTTGGTAGATGCCTAAAAATGAGTTCATCACATTTTTGTTAACCATGATTATGTATTAGAGATCTTGCTCTCTAATATATAATTACAGTTAACTAAAATGACATGAACTGATTATGGATTAGAGATAAGGATCTGTAATACATAATAACTGTTAACTAACATGAGAAGAATTCATTTTTAGGCCTCTACCAAACAGGGCCTTAGCGACTCAATACGTTCGTGCCTAACATTAGTTTTCACTGCATGGATCAAACTATCCAACACGATATTGCAGAACAGAGGTTTTGTTAACCCCAGGGCAAGTATGAGGTAGTCCTCCTACACCACCACATGTACCAATGTGGCTCACAGGTGCGAGATCCAAACTATCCATCAGGTGGATCCCACCATGTAGATCACTGCCCTGAAACTCAGGCCTATCCACTCATCAGGTGGGTCCCACCATGTAGATCACTGCCCTGAAAATCAGGCCTATCCACTCATCAGGTGGGTCCCACCGTTGTGTATAAGGCAGCCCCATCTACAAACCACCCTCGCAGGTGTGAGATCCAAGCTGTTGGGTACCATCGTTTAGATCCCTTTCCTGAAAATAGGCCTATCCACTCATCAGGTGAGCCACAGTAATTAAAACATGTAGGTCGAATCATTTGTTTCATTAATTGCAGCACACCTTAGGATCGGACAGGCCCAATTTTTGGGATGGCATCTGCACGGCAGAATGGACAGGATTGGATCTTGACACATGTGCCACATTGGCATATGTGGTGGCATGTAGATGGGGCTACCTTACACGTGTATGCGAGAAAATTATAAACTTCAGTTCGAATGTAGAGAGATGCTCCAGTGCCCTCAGAGCATTATAAATTATAGCACTCCTAGTTGCATTGGGACACTTCAACAGTCCAATCAATTGATCTAGATTGCTCATTAGGTCCAATACATATTCATGGGCTACCATGCAAATATCATACCAATCTGATTGTCTTAATCATCTGATCAATGGCCTCGGTATGGACTGTCAAGATCATTTGTATAAAAGTTCTAAACAACAACTTGATCCATTTATTTGATAATTCTCAATATGGATTTTTTTTTTATGATTCTAAAGAATCACTTCTGTTAGGCAAATCCCAATCATCCCACCCATGGGTTGGAAAGAGGATGGCTACAAAAAATGTGCTGAATCTAGGATGGATTTGATCCTCCAATCATTCTTACTTCTGCATGGTAGCCCTTGAAATCTGTTCTAGACTTAATGAACAGTTTAGATCAATCTATTGGATTGTCCAAATTACCTGATGCAACTAGGACTAGGAGCACTGTAACTAAGTCCTCTGAAAGCATTGGAGCATTTCTCTTGAATGTAACACCTCCACAAGTAGAAAATTCATAAAATTCACACACAACTTCTAAAGAGAAATGCATGTCAATGTTTCGACGCTGAAACCATATGTAGAGAAGTATACAAAAAGAATAAGGGCCCGTTTGGTGTACCTAAAATGCACATCAAGGTACATCTCCTCCACCCAGAATGAGAAATGGACGATAACAAGTCCCACCCATTATCATTTCGGGCCATAATTTTCCGCCCTCTACATTTTGCAAAATGCACCAACACAGGCCCCAGCACCCCAAAAATGTAGATGGATGGATGTGCATCTCTACCCAATTCGCATTCTTGGGCACATCCAAACAGCTCATACTTTCACAAGAACTCTATGCATAACTTACCAATCCGATGCACTGACCGACCCACGGACAGTGGTGATCGAACCTCCGAACGCAGTTGTTGCAGATCGAGCAATGAGAAGCGCGAGGCAGACGATATAGAAGGCACGTCTCACAGTATTTCACTTTCACCACGGTGTCATTTACAAGAACTTCTTTTGTTCGTGGTAATCTTAAATTGGGTGTTCTTCCATGGATCCATTCCATAGATGGAGTTGCGTTATTAAATGATTCTAGTGGCTCAAGCGGTCTTTTGTTTCTGGGCACTATACCTGGATCTCTACTCGATGTCAAGAAGAGGAAAAGCAAATCCTGCATTGAACATCAAAACTGGTAAGATTCATTGCACCCGAAATTGTCAAACAACGATGAAATGTATAAACTCAATGGACCATCAAATAATGAAAAGAGAGTGATTGAAAGAAGTATACATCTAAAACTCCGCTATGTCCAGAAGGTAGACAGTCGCTAAACTCAAACAATCTTTGAAAACCAATCCCAAATAGTCAGGAGAAGGCTATGATGACGATGACAATTGAAAGAAGAAAATGATAGATGAGTCTATGACAGATGTGTAAGACTTCTTAAGGTGGGCATACTTGATCAATGGCTTGGATCTACCTAAAGATGGATAATCTGATCGAGCATACCGGTAGACCCCACTAAAGTCATAGTCACATCGAAAACATGTTAGGGGTGACATGCTTCGCTACATCATATTAATTGGACATGGAGTATGGAATCATAAATAAGGAGTTTTGATGGGTTTTTTAATAAACAAATAAATAAAAATAAGAACTCCTCCATCCAGTTTTTTTATAAATACTGACTGGGACCCCACACCTATATACGATTGTGGACGCAATTCCCTCCCATCCCTTAGCTTCCTCTAAAGGTGTAAGGTGCAGAAGATCCTGGTTCGTCGAACTCATTCCATGGATTCTAAATTTTGATTCCCACAATTGATGCATAGATCGATCTCCTATTCTGCAATTCATATCACAAGGTGAATTTAATCATACTTGTAACTCTCATTGGACCAGGGCCCAAAAATTGGTGGTGTTTTTTTCCCTCGGATGAAGCAGTTAAGGCTGTCAGACAGATCTGAATTTTTTGTCCATGGCCCATCCATGGGGTGGTCCCCTGATCAAGAAGTCCAAATCATGCAGTAAGCCATTTGCAGTTAGCATGTATCCCATGATACTTCTCTCCAAAAAATTTGAATGGCCAACCAATCTTTTCTTTTATTTACTAGACTGCATTTGCGTCATGGTCATTTCAGGAGGGAGAAAAATAATTTGTAATTTTGTGGAAATTCTACTAAGAGAAATCACAAAATTGGCTCATTTTTGTTGTATTGGAAAGAAAAAGCTCTTTCTTATCTATGTGCATATGATCTATGATTTTTGGAAATTCTACTGACTGTAGAAAACCCAAAATCCCAAATTATTTTTTCTTGGGGCCGAGACAAATGCAAGCCTTAACATCAACAGATTCCAATTTGTAAGAACATAATATTCAACTATGATATGAGTATAGGAAGAAATGTATCCTTGGGTTTTCAGTTTATAAAAGTGGGATCCATGAATCAGTGATCCAAACCATTGATTGGTTGGCTCCCACCATGGATGGAGCATTCCTTGAAAGCCTCCCGAGTTTGGAAGAATAGCACCAATCACAGGTGTTTCGTCATCTGAAAGTGGAGCATGGCTGCACTTCTCTTCCTTAGCCATTCATTTTGCAGTCTAGAAATTGAAAGACTAGGATTGTCATGTCAAGGAAGTTTTCAGTGGATGGCCCATCTATGGTGAGACTGGACAGACCAATGATCTGAATCACTGAAGCATGTTAACCACTTGTATAAAATGACAACCAGAGTAGTATCATTGGGTTGAGGATCATATAATTCCTCTAACCCCATTCAATATCTTTCTATGAAAGAAGAATTTGAAAATAGTCCAGAAAAAAAGAAAAAGAAAAAAAAAAGACCCAAGATATAACTGCTTCGAGAGATAGTACCAACCGATACAGTGAGAATCACAGCCACAGCCAAGACGGGAAAACTGAGAAATTTATCTTGTTCTTTCAACCTTGAAGCAACTTGTGAACAAAATGCTATTGCTGGCCCACCTATAAGGACCATAGATAGAAATAAGGACGATACATCTGGACCGAATATCAATCTCCCACCACAAAAGAACCTCTGAAAATAGCGAAAAAGATCTCGGTTGTCATTACTCTGTAGCACTGGATATGGAATTGTGAAATGCATGCATGATAGAGAGCTGAGGTATAACAGGACTAACAGTCAACTGAAAGTGAAGTACAAACAGACATTCTGTTTTTTTATTGATGTTACAAGCAGCAATTCTGACTTCCTACTCAAAATCAAGGTTTGCCTAACTCTACATTGGTGCAGTTATTAGATCCTCTAAATGCTGCCACACTTGCCAACATGGAACATGTGCGTGAGATCCAAGCTGTCCATCAGGTAGACCCTGTTGTTTATGCAAATGTGCCTAAGAATCAAGCCAGTTCACTCATCAGGTGGGTCCCCATATTTGTATATTGAACCTCTCACTGATTTATTTAAAACCTGTCCGTCTCTTCTCATATATTGGTCACATCTTGTGAGAAAACCTTCCTGAACTTTGTGGCAGGGTGCATACATGATGGGCCTGACCATATGGTGACTTGGATATGGTCAGGCTTGGATCTCAGACATATACGACCGTATTGGCACATGTGGCAGCACAGATAAATTGGAAGCGTCTACACGTGTGTAGAATTGGCAAACCTCTCAGAAAAAAACATGAAATGTTATTGTAGGACATAGAACCCCTAGTGGGCCCCACCTGTGCCACATGTGTACAAGAGAGGGAGAGAGATAGCGGTCAGCCAGTCACGCCCTCTTCCTCTCTCTTATCCTCTCTTTCTCCCCAATCTCTCCCTAACACACTGGACTCTCTCCTCCCTCTCATCCCTCTCAAATTCTCTGTCTTGCTCTCTTTTAAGAAAAGAAAACAGGAGGAAAAGACAGAGAACAAAAGAGAGAGGAGGCGAAGAAGAGGCGGTACCCGCATAAGTTTGACAGGGACCATTTCGCTGGCAAACCATCATCACCATCCAATCAGCAAGGTGAATAGGTTTAACTTCCTGGCAGTGTGGTTGATATAAGCAAGCCGCCGGTTTCCATGTTTCAGCTCCCTAATTCGGTCCCGTTGTGTAGTTACATGTCCCCATCCTAACAGTACTTCCATTCTAGCCCAACAATTATAACTTTCTAAACGTCATCGATCATATAAGCCTAATCCCAACTAATTGGGTTGGCAAATATAAAGCATTTTGTGTTTCCAGGTTTCCAATCCTGAAAAACTGAAAATAATAGAAGCTTTTAGAATCATTCGGCCACCTCCAAATTCTAATTCTACCAGGTACTCTATGATATTTACAACAACAAGATCATTAGCAGTTATTTTGTTATTCCAACGGATATTATTCAATGAGAAAAGATTCCTCAAGCTTTGATGTATCGCTCTATGTCCATTACTTCATACAGGATTTAACTGAAACTTGAATATTCAAAAACACAATCCAATAAAATAAAAACATCAGCAATGAAGAATCGAAAAAAAGAGAGAAAGAAGGAACACCTTCCTGTTCAAATTCGATTTTCTTCTAGTAACAAGAAAAAGACCCACTTCATGTTATAATTACACGAGAACACTCCTACAATTAAAAAAAAAAAAAGATCCAAAATAATGAACCAAAAGTAAAGGAAGACCCACATTTGCTTCCTCTCCAAATTCAAATTCCTAAGGTGGAATAGAAAATTCCAATGCATTCAATGATGAAACAATCGCATCCCAGTCAAAAACCAACTCGAAAAATCAAATTCATAAAGAAAATGATTAAAACAAAGGAGACCTACATTCCTTCCATTCTAAATTCAATTTCCTTTACAATCCAATAAGCCTCTATCATTTTCTAATGGATTATATGTTGGTCATGGACCCCATGTGGCAGGGCCCCCCCGAAGTGCCCACACACGCGGCTAGTCTAAGATTGGCTTACACGTTTTGGGCTCCAAATAAGACACCTAAGAGAATAGCCTGCATACAAGATTCTTTCCTTAATATTGGGCAAGATCTCATGCCTAAATTGCTACAAGATCTTATGGGTAAAGCTATGATTGGAACGAGATTATGTACACTGAAAGGTGCACGTTCTAAAACTCTCTCTCTCTCTCTCTCTCTCTGAAGGTCCGTCTAACTCTCTCTCTCTCTCTCTCTCTCTCTCTCTCTCTCGTTTTCCTCTTGTATAGGGTACAACGACCTTCATACCACCATTAACAAGGGTCAGCCGAACTTTGTTTTGCTAGTCTTGCCCTGTCTCATGGGCCATACGGCTGGATGGTCGTGCTTGTGAGGCCCCTGCCCCTTCTTATATATTGTATTTTATTCCATTTCTGCCCCTAGACCCATGTTGGGTCTTTCTCTTATGTGAAAGGGCATTCTTGTATTTTCCTTAGGTTGTATATATGCTCTCTCTCCCTTGTTTGGGTTAGGGAAATTGCTGCTCAACAGACTATCATGGTATCAGAGCAAGGTTCCGGCCATTAGAAGCAGCTCCGTCCGTCCGTCAGCAATCTCTGTCCGTCCGTCTGTTAGCTCCGTCTGCCCAGTAGCTCCTTTGTTCCAGCAGCTCCTCCGTCAGCTCCTCAGCAAGTTCCGTTCGACCACATAGCTCTGTCCAACCACGTGCAAGCTCCGTTCGACCACATAACTCCGTCCGACCACATGCAAGCCCCGTTCGACCACGTGCAAGCTCCATCCGACCACATAGTTCCATCAGATCTGTTTCTTGTTGCTCGATTTGCAGCTCTGTCAACTGCAGCTTGGTTCCCCAAATCTGTCCAAAGCCTCTCCGTTTCATTCGGAGACCCTGTCGGGCAACCGAAGATCCCTTAGGCCGGCACATATTCAAGGAGGCTCCCTTCCCCTTGGTCATTCTCTTATCTCTACTCTTATTTTCATTGCCATGGACAATGAAAACTATCGGGCTAATGCCCCTCGATGTAGTTTTAATGGCACCAACTACGGGTTATGGTCCATCCATTTTCAAAACTTTCTTAAAGGTAGGGGGTTGTGGGGCTTGGTTGATGGCACTTTTCCGACCCCTCCGTCTACTGATTTAGACAAACTCGCCGATTAGGAGATGAAGAATGGGCGCATCATTACTTGGATCCTCGACTCAGTCGATAAGACGATCGCTGTTGGCCTAATCGCACAGCGTATAGCCAAAGCGATGTGGGATCACCTCAACGTAGTTTATAAACAGAGCAACAAAGCCCGTCTCTATCAGTTTGGAACAAGATCTAACCCATATTACTCAAGGTGACAGGACCATATTTCAGGAATTTTATTCAGCAATGGTGGCCATTTGGACGGAAATGGCGATGATGGATTCTGAGTTTCCCATTGATTTTCAAATATTCCACGACATGAGGGATCGCACGTAGGTTCGCCAATTCCTTATGAAGTTGCGACAGGAGTATGAGCATTGTCGAGCTGCTCTTCTCAATCGCAATCCTCTTCCTTCTCTGAATATTACTATCAATGACCTATTGGCTGAAGAGCAGAGGTTAAAGGTTCTTTCTACCTCACCTCAATATTCTTCTTCCTCTGATATGGTACTAGCAGCTTCCGCTTCATCCAATCGTCGTGGCTCAAACAGTGTGACGTTACATGGTTGTAACAAATTAGGCCATGTCATCTCTCAATGCCTAGAGTTTTGTGCTTATTGTCGACGGACTGGACATGGCCTTATCGATTGCCGGACGAAGGCTTATGCTTCCCCCCTGGGACGTGGTCGTGGTGGCCGTGACCGTGACCATGGTTGTGGCCGAGGTCGGGCATTTACGGCCACTTCTACTTCTTCGATTATAGAGCCTATCTTGAGTGACAATGCCAGCTCCTCCTCCTCACCTTTGACTCCCGAGATGATTCAGCAGATAGTGCAAGCCCTTTCCGCTGCAGGTCTGTCAGGTAACCCACATCTGCTTCCATGGTTCTTTGATTCTGGTGCTTTGAATCACATGACTAGTGATGCCCCCCATCTTCGTGATCTCCGGCCATAAACTGGTACTCAGGTTATCTCTACTGCTGATGGGTCTCGGTTACCCATCCGGTCTGTTGGTTCATTGACTTTCTCTCCTTCTTCCCATAGGAAGTTTGTTCTTTGTGATGTCTTTCATGTTCCTCAACTTTCCTCTAATTTGATATCCATGGGTTAACTTACGGCCAACAATTGTTTAGTCATGTTTCTTCTTGATTGTTGCTTTGTGCAGGATCTGGCGACAGGGAAGGTGGGTGGGAAGGGTAGGAGGAGTGGACGTCTATTCATGTTGGAGTTTGATCAATCTGTGACACCAGCCAACTGTTTTTTTTTTGCGCCTTCTGATAGTGAGATTTTGTTAGCCAACCGGAAGTGGAGACTATGGTACTGTCGTCTTGGTCATCCACATTCTGACCGGTTGCTTCATTTATTTTCTTCGGGGATGTTGGATAAATTGAATATTAACAAATCTATTTTGGATCTCTCTTGTCATTCTTGTTGCTTATCAAAAAGTAAATGTGCTCCGTTTTCATTACGTGTATCTCGCTCTTCTTCTATGTTTGAGCTTGTTCATACTGATGTCTGGGGACCTTCGCCTATTTTATCCATGTCAGGTTTACGTTATTATGTTATTTTCATTGATGATTTTACTCGCTACACATGGATCTACTTTATGCACTCCAAAGCACATGTCTTTGCCATCTTTCAACAGTTTGTTTCTATGGTAGACACTCAATTTGGGGTGAAAATCAGGACTCTCCGCTTTGACTCAGGGGGCGAGTATGTCTCTCTGGCCTTCCGTACTTACCTTCAGGATCATGGGATTATCCATCAAACTACCTGTCCTGATATTCCCCAACAGAACGGAGTTGCTGAATGAAAAAATCGTCACATCGTTAAGACTACAAATACCTTGATGACTAAAACGGACGTCCCGCGTTATTTTTGGGCCGAAGCTATGTTAAATTCTGTCTACTTGATCAACCGCATGCCTACGAAGCTTCATGAGAATACTTCTCCCTACTTTGTTCGCTGCGGTTCCCTTTCTGATTATTCCACATTTCGTGTTTTCGGTTAGGGCTGTAAATGGTCGGGTTCGGGGCGGGTTTAGCCAAAACCAGACCCGCCCATTTACTAAACGGGTCTGGGTCCAAATTTTAGACCCAGACCCTTTTACTAAATGGGCGGGTCCGGGTCGGGTTCGAGTCAACCCATCAGACCCATTTATAAATGGGTCCGGGTCTGGTAGAGGGAGATCCACCCAGACCCATTTATAAATGGCCCGGGTCTAATGGGTCCGGGTCTGGATCAAGTATACAAGCATTTTACAAGGCTTAAAACCGGGTCTGGACGGGTCTGGGCTGGACGGGTCTCTTGTAACATAGACCAAACCCGCCCACTTACTAAATGGGTTTGGGTCGGGTCGGGTCGGGCCTAAAATAAAGGAAACCAGACCCGTACCATTTAACAAATGGGTCTATTCTTGGACCCAGACCCGTACCATTTAACAAATGGGTCGGGTCTAGGTCGGGTCTAAATGGGTTGGGTCCGGGTACCCCATCGGGTCCACTGACCCATTTACAGCCCTATTTTCGGTTGTGTGTGTTATGTCCATCTTGCTGCGCGTGCACGTCACAAACTTTCACCTAAGTCCGTTCGATGTATGTACTTGGGGTTTGGGGAAACCCAAAAAGGATTTCGGTGTTATGATCTAGTTTCCCGTCGCATTCGGGTGTCTCGTCACGTTGTCTTCCTAGAACATATTCCGTTTCACACCTCTTCGACTGTTTCCACGCCTCCACCTTCATCTCCTGGCTTGACTTCTTTTCCTGACATTCCTTCTGCATCTCCTGTGTCCTCTCATCCCTTGCAGGTCTACTCTCGGCGATCAAGACAACCTCCTCTTCCGGCCACTCCCACTACTTCCCCTACTGTCGATCTGGATCCTCCTCCTTTGGCCACTCCCACTGCATCCTCTACTGCTGATACTTCTTTGGTATGTCGTTCTAGCCGCCCTCGTAGGGCTCCTGATCAGGTTGATTTATTCTATGCCTGCAATGTCTTCTACCTTGGATTTTGTTTCTATTCCCACCACTTACCCTCAGGCTGCATCTCGGAGTTGTTGGAGGGAGGCTATGGCCGAGGAACTTCGCGCTTTGGCTGACAATCATACTTGGGAGCTTGTTCCGCGCCCCGCTGGGAGCCCTATTATTGGTAGCAAGTGGGTGTACTCTGTAAAGTTAAAATCCGATGGCTCCTTGGACCATTACAAAGCGAGGCTAGTTGCCCAAGGATATAAGCAAGAGTATCGAATTGATTATGACGAGACTTTTGCTCCTGTGGCAAAGATGAAGACAGTTCACACCCTTCTCGTAGTCGCCTCCTCTCATGCTTGGCCCATCTCACAGATGGATGTGAAGAATGCCTTTCTTCATGGCGATCTTCTAGAGATAGTTTACATGCGATTGCCTCCAGGTTCGTATACGACTTCTGGTGATATGGTTGGGCGACTAAAGAAGGCTTTGTATGGTCTCAAGCAGGCGCCTCGTGCCTGGTTCCAGCGTTTCGTGATGTCGTTGTTGGTGCTGGATTCTCTCAGAGTGGACATGATCCTTCCTTATTTACTCGTACTACCACCCGTGGCATTGTCATTGTTTTGGTATATGTGGATGATCTCTTATTGACTGGCAGTGATCCCTCGGCCATTAAAGTGTTACGGCAGGTCCTGCAATCCTCCTTTCGGATGAAGGATTTGGGCCCTCTTACCTACTTCCTAGGCCTTGAAGTCTCACGATCTGACCATGGGCTCCTTGTTGGACAACGCAAGTATACCAAGGACCCCATTGCCTTGGCTCAATTGACAGATCAGAAAGCTGTCCAGACCCCCATGGAGCTGAATGTTCAGAATGGCCGCGATGATGGTGACTTACTCGGGGAACCTACTCTTACCGTCGCTTGATAGGAGGTTTGGTATATTTGACGATAACTCATCCTGACATTGCCTATGCTGTCCAAGTCGTCAGTCAGTTCGTTTCGGCTCCTCGAACCCTCCATCTGACCGCTGTCCTTCGGATTATCAGGTACTTGCGTGGCACAATGGACAGGTCTATGTTCTTCCCTTCTAGCTCCCCTTTAGATCTTCGACCTTATTCTGATGCTGATTGGGCTAGCTGTGCGGTCTCTCGCCGTTCCACTACCGATTATTGCGTCTTTCTTGGCTCCCCCCTTATTTCTTGGAAGTGCAAAAAGCAAGCTACAGTTTCAAAATCTAGCACTGAGGCTGAATATCGCACGATGTCCGCTGCCTGTAGTGAGATTGTGTGGCTTCATGGGCTTCTCGATGATCTTGGCCTTCCCCCTCAGTCACCAACTCCTCTCCATGTGGATAACCTGAGTGCGGTCCAGATTGCTTCCAACCTTGTCTTCCATGAGAGGACGAAACACATAGAGGTTGATTGTCACTTCATTCGCGAGAAATATCAATCTGGTCTCATTTCTCTTCCCCATGTGGCATCCCAGGATCAGATTACTGACATTCTCACTAAGACGTTACCTTCTGCTCGTCATTCCTTCCTTGTTAGAAAACTGCTACTTGTCGACGACCTGCATCAGTTTGAGGGGGGGTGTTAGTCTTGCCCTGTCTCATGGGCCGTACGGCTGTATGGTCGTGCTTGTGGGGCCCCTGCCCCTTCTTGTATATTGTATTTTATTCTACTTCTGCCCCTAGACCCATGTTGGGTCTTTCTCTTATGTGAAAGGGCATTCTTGTATTTTCCTTAGGTTGTATATATGCTCTCTCTCCCCTGTTTGGGTTAGGGAAATTGCTGCTCAACAGACTATCATGTTCATCGTTGCGAGGACCTCCATAACGGCCAGAGTTGCTAGAGGCGTGAATTGTTTCACCATTCTCTTGTAAAACGCATACATTGGAAGTTTGTTTGGGTCATCACGGCAAAAGTGACGTGATATGTCACCCGGTTCGAGTTCGCTTCCGCTAAGTTGGTGTTCATGCATATGCCACTACGGACATTATAATTGAACGGCACTTCAAACAAAAAATCATCCCAACAAGGTAAAATTCATGAACAAAAGGAAAACCACATTGCTTCCTTTCCAAATTCAGCTTTCTTATTAGAGAATTAAGAAAAAAAAACCCAATTCATTTAGATGTCAGGTTTACTACTCTTGGAAGAATCATAATGCTCATTTTTCATGGATCATGATTGGCTGCCAAAATTGGGTGGCAAAAAATATGGACGTCCCATCACTTTTTAGGTCTGGGGTGTGCCTATACCAATTGCAGAAAACTATACATCTTGGCAGCTATCGGTCTTTTCCCTTCTTCCTCCTCTTTTAAATTTTTTTTTTTTTAACCAGCTTCAAGCAAGACCCAAACCAGCACACCAGCAGCACATGAGCTTAGGCTCCTCTCTAGCAGGGCCATACACTAACCAACTCAACTGATCAGTTGATGCCTTTTCCTGTTCATTTTACTATAAAACAAATGCAACCCAATTAAAAAAACTGCCCAACAAGGTCAAACTTGTGAACGAAACGCAAAAAAAGCACATTTGCCTGAACAATGAGATATTGAAAGTAAAGTAATTGCAACTTTGGAGCTTGCCCCCTGATTACTATTGCTAAGGAAGGAAATCGTGATTTGCTATTTCCAATTTATTAGACTAATGGTTGCAATTCATTTTGATAGTGCATCCAAACGCACCCTAAAGGAAGATCAGCATTAATTGCTTCCTTTCAATATTCGATTTAACTGGAATTCTTTCTATGATCAACCCCAATCCAATTCAAAATCAATATAAAGAAGATCAAATTAATGAACAACAAATATATATAATAAATACCACTAAGCATTTCTTCCTTTTCAAATTCAATTTCCTTTTGGGAAATAAGGGGAATCCAATTCATTTTACAATTAGGCGAGCAGATATTCACTTAGGAAAGATGAAATTGAGGAAAACCAATGTACTTACGTATTAAAGAATCCTTTTATGATAATGCAAGCACACCCAAAATAAAAGAAATGCAAAATGGATTTAAATTCATGACCTGCAATGCTTCTTTTCCAAATTCAACCTCCTTCAAAATAAGAAAAGAGACCCCAATTCATTTTACAATCAGACGATCACATAAGACTCATGATTAAAACCAAAACCATTGATGATCCGCATTGCCTTCCTTTCCAGATTCAATCTCCTTTTAATAAAAATAAGATAAACCCAACACAGTTATGATCAAACAAGAACATCCCAATATCAATGACAATAAGAATTCTAACAAAGACAGCCCAAAAGGGATAAAATTCATGAACAAAACACAAAACCAAGGAAGACCAACATAACTTCCTTGCCAAATCCAATCTCCTTCATGAAAAGTGGGAAAAAAAATCATTTTATAACCAAACATGCACATTGGAATTTAAAAATATATTTTTGCAATAGATGAACAAACACACGGGAAACAAAAGAAGAAGAAGAAGAAGAAGAAGAACTCACATTGCTTCCCTTCCAAACTTTGTATAATCTCTTGGGTTGTGGTGTGGCCATGTTGAATGTAGATTTACATCCAAAGGTCTCTCTCTCTCTCTCTCTCTCTCTCTCTCTCTCTCTCTCTCTCTCTCTCTCTCTCCAATATCAAATCATGAGAAGATCATTGGAAAAAGGATGTTGCATTGCAGATGAAATCAATATATGTGAATTGATTTTGAGATTTTTTTATGTTTTGGATGATGAGGCAAGGGAAGAGGCCATTCTTTCTATCAAAACCTGCTACCCTTCCTCATCTTCCAACGGATCAAACAAAGCAATCTTTCTCCCTCTCTCTCTCCCTCTCAAACAATTCTCTCTCCTCCCCCCATTCCCTCTAAGCCTGCTAAAGCCCACACGCGACTAGAGGCATGCCATCTGCATGCAAGCACACGTGCCGTTGCAGAAACGTGTACATATCCGAGATTTTCATAAGGTTGGACAAGCTGATTGGATCTTCTAGTTCAAAAACCAGGCCCTTTCATTCTCCATGTGGGCCACAATGTCCAAAACAAATGAACGGCTAAGGCCCCCATCCTTTTTTTTTTGTGTAATGTGGTCCACCTTTTGATTGAAAATTTTCATTTTTGTACCTAGATGGTCCTATCAGTGTGGCCCACTTTACTGAAAGGTCTGATCACGTACACGTGCACTATATTGGCTCGTGTCCGTGCGTGTAGATTGGGGAGACATTCCGCGTGTAGGCTTTTCCAAACCTCGTCGCTTTCTCCCTCTAAAGTAAAAATTCTCTCTGTTCTCTTTTAAACATCTGTCGTGCATGGAACGAAGATGTGGGTGGTTGGCAGCCTTGCGCAGGAAGTTCCTGCCTGGGAACCTAGGTGGGGTCCACAGTGATGTTTTTTATAAATCCACCCCGTCCATCCGTTTTGGGAGCTCATTTTAGTATGTGAGACCAAAAATAAACCTGATCCAAGCTCAAATGGGCCTCACTAAAGGAAAAGATGGGTAGGGAAATTACTACCGTTGAAACCTCCCTGGGGTCCATAGTGATGTTTATATGACATCCATACGGTTCATAACGTCACTACTACTGGGATGAACAGGAAACACAAATATTATCCTGATTCGAAACTCCTTTGGCTCCACAAATACTTCAACTGTGGACGTTCAATCCTCACGTTTTCGGCCCACTTGAGTCTTGAATCCGGTTTATTTTTGTTCTCATGTCCTAAAATGAGCTCCAAAAACGGATGGACGGGGTGGATTTTTCAAAAAAAATCATTGTGGGCCTCACCTTGCTTTCGCAGGAAATCCGCGTACGTTAATCAATATAAAAAAGATTTAATTGCATTTACCCCCTCAGTGAGGGAAAAAATGGTACATAGCTCCCTATGTTTTGTGTTGTTGTAGAGATCTCCATCTTTTGCACGTTTCCACGAAGCAATAAACTGCCATATTATGCCGTATTATACTAGCATCGTTATCTCTGACTAAATGATTGTTTAACCCTTATTTTTATATACAATCATTTATCGACGTGTGGGGCATACCATGGTATGTGTGGCATGTCACAAACCGTCCAATTGGGTCACGACACCAGGAAAACGATGTGATACAGAAACAAGGCCGATCGATCGGGAGGGCCATCACTTAGAATTTGGAGGTATTAGCTAGGTGGAGTCGGATTGCATCCTTCCTCAGTATGGACACAAAGCATTCAAACCGAGCTGTGGAGGGTCCCACTGTGATGTATCTGTTTATCAGCTCCGTTCATCCATTTTATAAGATCATATTAGGAAATGGGCCAAAAAATGAGGCAGATCCAACTGCTCAAGCGGGCTACACCAAATAGTGAGCTGAACCTGGTGATGCTGATGTCGTCACCAAGTTCCGATCACTATTTGGTGTGGCGCACTTCAGCGTTGGACCTTCCTCCATTTTAGAGTCATAAATTAAAATGATCTTATAAAATGGATGGACGGAGTGGATAAAATGATACATCACGGTAGGGACCCTCCACAGCTCGGTTTGTATGCTCAGTATGGACGCAATCCGACTCCTAATTAGGTGATTGTTTTCTTTGGTGTGGCTCACCTATTAATTGGCTTGGGCAAATTCTATCCATCGATAGAGAGTAATAGACATTTGGATGTCATAGACCACACTCTTGTTTGATGCGGCCCAAGATGAGTGGATATGACTGGCTTTTGCATAGGGGTGTAAGCAGGCCGGGTTAGGGCCGGCCTGCATCATTCAACGAAGGTCCAGGCTCGACCCAAGCCCATGACGGGCCTTAATCATCCAGCCCGAGTCGAGACTCACATGGTTAACCTTAGGCAGCCCGAGCCCAAATTAGAGAGAGGGCATGGGTTTGGTGGATTGAAGCAGAGAGAGAGAGAGAGAGAGAGAGAGAGAGCTGTTTGGGGGGAGTGGCTTCTGGAAATCAAGGGTTTCTACAGCCAAAGGAAAGAGTGGTCTTCAAGAAGATCTCTTGGCAGGGGATGACTTCTGGAGATCAAAGGTTTTTACAGGCAGTGGAACAAAGTGGGAAACCTGTCAGCGAGATATCAAAGGTTCGTACCTAGCTCAGCCACAGGCCCTCATTTCTCACTCTGATCTTTAAGATCTCTTAGCGGAGCAAGTGTTGGTGGATTGAATCAGGTGGATGGTCCGTGTGTTTTGAATTAAAGGAGAGAGAGAGAGAGAGAGAGAGAGAGAGAGAGAGATTTAAATAAATGAATAAAATAAATTGTAAACCTTAATTAACGGGCTAGATTGGGCTTCGGGCCTTCGGACATCTATGTCCAAGCTTGGTCCGATTTTGAAACGAGCTTAACTTTTAAGCCCGAGTCCAGCCCGAGGGCCTAATTCTTCATTCAAGCCCGGTAAGCCCAATAGGCCAGGCCCAAAAGCTTAAGAGGCCAACCCAGCCCATTTATCACTCCTACTTTTGCACAAAGTGATCCTCACGATTGGACAATCTAGTACTAGGTTTGGATGTCGTACACACAAAAGTTTTATGCATGAGGTGGACTATAACTTTTAGTCCAACTGGTTGGATTTAAGACCTCAAAATACTATGTTAAAAACAAGTTGTGTCCTTCGAAAAGGGTGATAAGGTTTGTTGTTTCTATTGTCTGTGCCAAACCCTTTCAAGCCACCAGCGTTAAGGTGCCCTCTGCCTGTGTAAGAGAAATAAAGCAGATGTGATAAATACAAAACTATATAATAAAGAAACATATTTTATCAAGAGATTAGTTATTTTTTCAATTACTATGATAAATGTGCAATGATTACAAATTACTTTACCTATTTCCTAATAATATCTACATTTGACTACTAATTCTTATATTTGGCTTGTCGGCAATAAAATCATAATAAAGGCATTTTTATATTAGTTTAATATCAAATCATTACCAAAACATTTTGATAGTATTAAATCATCACCAAAACATATTGATGTCACTCTTGAGATTCTAAATTTTCATGTAAATGTCATGAAAATGTGCAATGATTATAAATTCTTTTACTTATCTCCTTTATACATCTACATTTGACCAACTATTCCTATGTTTGATTTAGCAATGGTAAAATTATAATGATAGCATATTTAATTTATATTACCGAAGCAATTGGTCAAACAAATATTATAAAGCTATTATATGGATTGGAAGGAAAACAAATTGCCTCCAATAATTTTAGACACACTTTATTCAATTCCCACGAAAAAGTACATGTATATGGGTATAGGCATAAGACCCACACTACACAGAAAAAATTTATTATTTCATGAAGGTGTCTTTACTTTTTCACTATAAGTTTCATGCTTAATGCATGCATATGACGCTTTTTCATTGAAGTTGGATAGAGTGCATCCAACACCCTATTGAACATGCTCCATGTTCGATTGCAAAAAAAATCATACCTTAATATAAATTATATCTAAGGTTGGTCTTATAGCCAATAACACCTTTATAAGTTGTTACAATTCAATCATACACGAGACCATATGTCTTAACAAATAGCTCGTATTTGATCACATGTGTGTGATTAGGATAGTACCAATCGTGGTTGCTATTCTACGTATCGTTTTTAAAATGTACGTGGATTGCTTGTGACACCCTATTGCATGAAGTTTCTATGCTCAGAAGGTAAGTGGCCTCATGGTGATATTTGTGAGAAATCCACCACACCCATCCATTTTGCTAGATCATGTCAAGACCTGAGCAGAAAAATGAGGCAAATCCAAAACTCAAGCGGGCCATACAACAGGAAAAAGTGGATGAGGAAATGACTACCGTTAACCTCCCCTGGTTCCATTGTAAAGTTTATTTGCCATCCAAATTGTTCATACGGTCATTCCTACTGCGATGAATTGAAAACACAAAAATATTAGCCTAAGCCATAACTTTTGTGGCCTCATAAATGTTTCAATGATGGACAGTCAATGCTCACTATTTCTTGTCGTGCAAACTACTTGAGTTCTAGACCTTGCCTCATGTTTGGGCTCATGTCCTAATATGATTAGTCAAAATAGATGGACATAGTGGATTGCCAACAAACATCAAAGTGTCCCTACCGAGCTCTGAGTCGTGGGAACTTCTTGCTACATGGTGTTGCAGGCAATTTGTGTCCCTTAAAAACTATAGCAAGAGAGAGCTATGGTGGGTCACATGAACATGCAAAAAGGAGATTGCCAGCTTCCTTAGTACTTCCTTCTTTTTTTTTTCATCACCATACAATTCTTCATACCATGGGCCCACACGCAAGTGGGCCAACCTAGTTAGCTGGGAATGAATAGTGAATTGTGTAATGAGGAGTGTGGTGTGGATCCTTTGTGGGACCAATGTGATGTATGTGTTTTATCCACATCGTCCATCCATTTTCTAGCTTATTTTAGGGTATGAACCCAAAATTGAAGCAAACGCGGATAAGGTTGTGGGGCCCAATTTGATATATGTGTTTTATATCCATACTGTCTATCCATCTCGCCCACTCATTTTAGGGAACGAACCCAAAAACCCTAAAATGAAGCAAACCTAGAGCTTAAGTCGACCACACCATGAGAAACCACTAGTGATTGAATGGCCATCAATAAAAACTTTTTGAGGCCACAAAAGTTTTCAATCACAATGATGGTGGTGGTGCATCAATGTGTTGGTTGTTGTGGGGCCCGACTTGATATATGTGTTTTATATCTATGATATCCATTCGTCTTGTTCACTCATTTAAGGGCATGAACCCAAAATTGAAGCATATCTGAACTCAAGTCAACTACACCATAAGAAATAATAGTGATTGAATGTCCATCAGTAAAAACTTTTTAGGGGGCCATAAAAGTTTTGAATCGGGTTGATTTTTGTGTTTTCCCTTTATTCATGTTTGAGTGACCTTATTAACAAGTTGGAAGCTAAATAAACATTACGGTGGGGCCTTAGAAATGTCTCAATGATAGATGTCATCACCCATAACACTAGATCTACTTCATTTTTGGTTTCATGCCCTAAAATCAACTAGAAAAAATGGATGGAAAGCATAGATATAAAACACATACATCATGTTGGGCCCCACAACGTCCAACACATCAATACACCACTAGGGTGTTAACAACGCTAGAGCTTACGTGGACCTACATCACAAAAAACAATAAGAATAATGGTGTTTCACCATGAAAACCTTCCTAGGTTCCATATTAAATTTATCTTAACCATATAACCTTTTCATAAAAGTCATGCAAACTAAGATGAAGGGAAACACAAATACCAACTTATCTAAAACTTCCATGGGCTTTAAGAATTTCTCAACCTTAGGCGTTTAAATCCCACTCTTTCCTACTGGTGTGGTTCATTGGGGCATTGGATATGCTTCAATTTTAGGACGATGCCCTCATATGAGCTAAAAAAGCAAATGAACAATATGAATAAAATATATACATATTATGTTGAACCCCACACAGAGTCTATGCTGTGCTATAGCGTGGTGAGATCCTCACTACACAATCCAGCATCTAGTGGGATCGTTGATTAGGTGCCACCTCAGATCAGTCATGTGGGTGCAACCTGGCCATGGGGTTCACATCAATGTATGTGTGGTCCATTTTGCCCGCTCGTTTTAAGGCATGGTCTCAAAACTGAATCAGATAAAATCTCAAGTAAACCGCGCCACAAGAAATAATGGTTACGGGTGAGGGGAAAGCAAAAATAACAGTTTGATTCAAATTTTTTGTGGGCCCAAGAAGTTCTAAATAAGAAGTTTTAAATGGCGGGAAATCAATTCCTACTTTTTGTTTCACCTAAGATCTGCATTCTTTCATTTTTTTTTTTCTTTCATAAAATGAGCCGCCAAAAACTGATGGACAGCTGGATATCTAACACATACATTAGGTGGGCCCCGCGATCAGGTGCACCAACGTCGTTGGATACGGGTCGAACCTAATCCGCGTTCGTTGGGTGGTTCGCGGGCGCCGATTGGGTACTACCCCGCCTGTTTCGAGCTCGGGATAGGTGGAGGCTCCGTATAGACGTTGTGGATGAAATCCATACATCAAGGTGCTCCTTGGATCCCAGCGTGTCCGGAAGCGGATTGCGTAGTGAGTAAGTAAACTCTATGGACCCACTGTGATTTACGTATTTTATCCACTCCCTCTATCATCTTAAAGATTATTTTATGTAGAGTGCCAAAAAATAAAGCATATGAAAATCTAAAGTGAACCACATTGCAGGAAAAGTGTTAACTGAATGTCTATCATTGAAAGTGTTTTGGGGCACACAGAAGTTTTGGATCAAGCTGATATTTGTGTTTTCCCTTCATCCATGTCCATGTGATTTTGTGAACAAGTTGGATGGCAAATAGACATCATTATAGCGCCTGATAAGGTTTCAACGGTGGAAATCATTACTCCCACTGTTTCCGTGGTATGGTCCACTTGAGATTTGGATATGCTTAAATTTTGGGCTCCACCCTAAAATAAGATGGAAAAACATATGGACGGAATAGATAAAGCACGTACATTCTAGGTGTACCCAACAGAGTTTACTCCGCACGAGCTCCGCACGCAAGCCGATTTCGGCGTGTCCTGAGCTGAGAGCACGCGGGGGTTGTACCTAATCCGCGTCCGTGGTTCGCCAGCTGACATTTCAAACCTTACCCACGTGTTCCGAGTCAACACGTGTAGAGGTGGAGGGACCGTATCAGCGAAATGGAAAGGCGATGTGCCAATCGGTTCCGTCCATACGCAGGGACCTAACATGAATGGTTTATATATAAAAAATCATACCGATTAAACAATCATAGCCATCTAATCAATGGCCATTCAATCGATGGTGGAAAACAAAAAAAGTTAGCGGTCCAATAAACCGTAGAAAAGTTAACGGCCATCTGACCTGTTGCCAGTATATGGGTGGACCCGATGGTTACATCACTCTGCCACGTGTCTTGTGGAGAGATGATCTACGGTTCTTCCCGCTGTAACGTAGCATCTCCATCCATCGCACGTTGCCATAGTCTTGGCTATGATGCGTTCACAAGGTGGCCCAAAAGATCAGTGGTTAGGATTCTCCGGTTAGCCCTATTTTCTTCTTTCAATGGTCCATCCACGGTACTCCCTCACAATCCAACCGTTCCGATCACCATTAGGCCCACACAAGTACGGGAAATAACGTTAGCTGGGATTCGGATTCCGTACTGTAGTCCACATCGCAAGAGGTGCCGTGTTGACATGGCAAAACTCTGTGGGCCCCACAACGATGTATATGTTACATCCACACCGTCCATACATTTTTTCAGATCATCCTAACATATGAACCCCAAAATGAGGTAGATCTAAAGCTAAAGTGGACCACACCACAGAAAACAGTAAAACAGTAGGGACAGTGATGACCACCGTTGAAACTTTTATAGGGCCCACCATGATGTTTATTTGCCATCTCATAAGGTCACAAAGACCTGGATGAAGGTAAAAAAAACAAATATCAGCTTGATCCAAAAGCTCTGTGGCCCACCAAAACATTTCAATGCTAAACGTTCATTCCCCACTATTTCCTGTGGTGGGTTAGACTTGAGCTTTGGATCTGTTTCGTTTTTGAAGTAAAAACCTAAAATGATATGGGAAAGTGGATGGACGGTGTGGATATAACAAAAACATCATGATGGGTCCCACAGAGCTTTGCGACGTCAACACGGTGCCGACCTCGGTGCTGCGTTCTACCCCACGCAATGGGAGACCCGTTAGCTGCAACCCACCAGTTCACGTGGTCCCGCGAACCTTCTCCATCTCCTTTTTCATTCTCCTCCCCCCAAAAACGATCAGAACTTTCTCCCATTTCAATTTTCATCAGATTCCGTCTATGGAACTCAAAATCGCTCTCAAAAGCGATTCGAGGGTTAGGGTTTCAGAGGAAAAGAAGAAGAACGGCAGGAGAAATTCTAGGGTTTCTGCGTCGAATTCGGTCCCAGGCGAAGGCGACGAGGACCTTCCGATCTCCGCATTACGCAGAATCTCCAAGCGCGAGAAATCGAGGGTAGTTTCGGAGGTTTTAACGGCTCCTGCGCCGAATTCGGAATCTGGTGATGACGGCGACGATCTTCCGATCTCTGCGTTTCGCCGAATCTCTGTGCGAGAGGGATCAAGTGTAGATGCGAAGGATTTGAGGGTTTCTGCAAGGAAAGCTGATGTCAGGGTTGGGGTTTCGGAGAAGAAGAACGGGGAGGGAGCCTCTAGGGCTTCGAATCTCGCTTCGAGATGTGTCCGTGTAGATGTTGATCGTTTATGGTCTTCGGATGCTCCTAGAGCTGGAAAATTGGAAGAAGAGACGAGAAATGAGGTGGATTTCGGAGTATTTGAATCGAGTGGGAGGATAGATGGCAGCGGTGACGAAAGTGGCAATGAATGTGATAATCTCATGCTCTCTTCACTTTTTAGAATAAAGGGGAAGGGTTTTGGGGATTTGAAGAGGAAGAATTATTCCAGCGTACTAGGTAAGAAGGGAGATTTTAGAGCTGTTGGGGGTGAATTTGGTCCAAGGACTTCCGACGAGGAGAAAAATTGTCGGAGTTTTGAAGAGGATGTTAGAGAAAATGGAACTGGTTTCGATGCTGACAAGGACTGTCGTAGTTTTGAAGAAGAGAATGATTTTAGGGTTTTGAAAGAGGAAGGAGGGAGTGGGGATTCTGGATTCCGGAGGTTTGGAATCGGAGATGTGGTTTGGGTGAAGGCATTCCCATACACATGGTGGCCTGGCCGGATTCTCAGAAAGGTAGATTGTCGGGTGCTAGTGTCGTTTTATGGGGGTGAGAAAAGTGGTCTATTTCTTGAATCAGAAGTCCGTGGTTTTGAGGAGAATTATTTAGCATTGTCGAAGATGGCTGGAGGGAAGTTGTTGGATGTGATTGGTTGTGCTTTGGAGGAGTTGGGTCGGAGAGCAGCTTTGGAGTTGACGTGTCCTTGTGAGAGTTGGATGGAGGATATGGAAAGCGAGAAATTAATCAATGTCGGAGATCGTTCAAGTGAATTTGTTGAAGCAAAGAAGCGATTTCGACCAGTGGAGATGTTGGGTTTTGTTCTTAAGATGGCTGTTTGTGCGCAGGTTGAAAGTGCAGAAGTTGTCAGCAAAGCTAGGGCAGCTGGACAAGTTAATGCCTTTCGGCGGTATGTTTCGATCAGGCCAGATTGGATGTATTATGAAACAATGAGGATCACAGGAAGCAGTGCAGTCACGGATGATTCACAAGGTATTTTGAGAAGTACAAGCAATCCTCTTCATTTTCTACATGTTTTCCCCTTTTCTTTTCTTCTTTTTTGCTATTTATGTAGGAGAAACTGTGATGGTGTAACTTGCAGAGTATATATTTATTGTTTGTCCTACTGTTCCTCATTTTATTCGTGTAGGAGAAATTGTGATGATGTGGCCACATATTCACTGTTTCATTGCACAAAGTACAGTTGTCTCCGTCTCCTGTGTGATGAAACAGTTCTAATCAGTGAATATGTGGCTGTTATTACTCATTAATTACAACCTAAATGGATGGATTGTGAATTGTAAGTAAGCTTTTCATAACATAGAAGACTTGAATTAGCATTCTCTATTGGGATGGTTCCTTTTTCTTCTTTCCTAATCTTTTATTAAGTTCACTAATCATAAAGACCCAAGAGAGAATAAAAGCTAAGGTTAACAAGTTCTGACAGATAGATTATCCCTCCATTTATGCTTATCTCAACCGCTTGCCACCACCTTTGCTTTTATATGTTTGAACATAGCAAAATGTAACATGGCTCAAGATTTCCGTAAATGGAATATGGCCAAGGTGATAACGTGAAGAAGGGATGTGACTGAACTATCACATGACTCTCAATCACATTAGCAGAATCACAATACACAACACTGGATGATCAGTAACATCGGAATGGCTTGGTACCTTCACATTCATGATGATGGAGCCTTCCATCTGCACATTACAACAGTCAACAGAATAATTTTCATCATGTAATGATTTGCATCAAAACCCAACAACCACATTTCCCTTCCACTGACCATCACGATTGACCTTCTGAACACCAGTCAGAGGAAGATCTTAAATGCTGAGCTCACCCCAATTGACCTTCTGAATACCAGTCCGAGGACACCCCACCCCCCCCCCCCAAAAAAAATAACGTAGGTCCTATGTATTATTTAGGGCAGTTTGCTGATCACCTACAAAGTTGGTGTTGTTGGGATACCTATTGGTGTTAGCTTTTCAATGGACTATGACTGGGTGACTGGGAAGAATTGAATGAGTTGTGATATAATCATCAATAGGGTGCAGAGATTGATGGTATTAGGCTTGGTAAGTGTTAATGGGATATAATGTTGTCATCCTTATGTCGAGATAGCATCATCAATGTCACTCATGGGTCCTCACTTTGCCTTTTCAATTTGGTGGTTCTTAGTTGACTTTGTTTAACTTTTGGGCATATTTTTGGCAGTCTTTTAGAGACACCCAATTTGGACTAGAAGTATTTTTTCTTTTCTTTCTGTTTGAGTAGGAGTGCAAGTGAAAGAGTTTAGGATTAGAAATCAGTTTGGTTGTTTAGGGACCATGAAATGGATATCGGTTTTAGAGTGGTACCTGTTTGGAGATCGAAACAGGTAACAGCTCAGCCTCATTCATACTTGGTCTATTGCGGTCAGTTTTGGTCCTATGACAGTGAGGTGACTTGTTGTATTGCAAGCCGAAACCTATATGAATGGGAGGAAACCATGTTAGGGATTTTTTACTAGTCTCTCTCTCTCTCTTTCTCTCTCTATTCAGAGTAGGATTTGGAAAGTATGGGACCATTAAGCAAATATAAAGGCTGAGGTTGGTTACTAAATGAAGGGCATAGGTTTTTTTCAGGATCTCGTTTTATGCATTCCATCAAACACTTTTCTTGCTGGAATTTTCCTTGGATGGCTGTTTTACCCATTCTTGAAGCTACAATTTCAAGTTCTAGAAGTATTTCTCTTGTTTGTTGAAATTATTCAATTTCATTTATGGATTTGCCTTTTCTCTTAGTTTTTAGTGATTTGAGGTTTGATTTGCACAGTACCCCTAGTTTGCACAAAAAAAATGTTTCTCTATTAATCTGAACCCAAAGAACTTCGATATCCTTGCAGTGACTTAGATAATCTTCAGTGATCAGGCTTTATACAACCCCCATCTACATTCTTTAGAGAAGATGCAATTGGTAGAATGTTGTTTTTTTGGGGGGCTAAGTCACCGGTAACCTCTTGCCTTTCTATAACTGCTAGTGATACATTTGGAGGGGAGATTACACGAGGAGCCTGTTTGAGACCGTGCAGGGCAAAATGCAGGCGACGAACATGACCCGATAGATATGGAGGCTGAGAGGTGTCAATAGCCATTCTCAGAGAGAATCCCATGCAAAAAGGCATTGGTGACATCCATATGATTGAATGGCCAAAACCGAACAACAACAACTGCAGTTAAAAGTCCGTATAGTGGTCATGTCAGCGACAGGGGCAAAGGTTCCTCATAATCATGGTTCTGAATATCGGTATCGGGGGGTGCATTGGCCTAGCAAAGCATGATATGATTTGGGTTTTGTATATTGGTATTGGTATATTTTTTCTTAAAGTCAAAGAATTAATGAAAATATCAGGAAAAAAGAGAAAATGAGATATTTAAGAATCCATCCATTGGGGGGGTATTTTGGACATGCATATAATGGTGTATTAGACCATTCTTTGATAGGAATGTTGTTTTTCAGTTTGACCTGTTGAAAATCAACTAAATGGGCCTTAATTGTACACAAATCAAGCATGATTTGGTGAATTAGGGCTGATTACAATGAAATACAACAAAAAAGAAGATGAAAACATAAAAAAGAAAGTGTTAGGGTTGATTACAATGAAATACAACAAAAAAGAAGATGAAAACATAAAAAAGAAAGTGAAGTTTTACCCTTCTTTTTTATTTTTACCAATAATGGTTCACCTTGCTTTGATTTGTCAAATCCCACTCAAATGATTTACTTGATCCCAAAATAGGTCTAGATGACTTTTTAAGCTTCCTCTATTGTTTAAATGAAAAAAGAAGAGGAAATATGAGCGGACTTTTGGAAAAAAAAACCCAGCCTTTATGGGCATATCGGCTGGTATCGGTTCATATCAAATCCGTATCCATGTTGGTACAGCTCGTGGTCCATTTTTTCAGGGCTAGGTCAATTCGGTCCCATATCATGTATTGTATTAGACCCCGATATGGATACGAAATGGCTGTATTGGTCGATAGGATACACATATTGAGAACTATGCTCATAATTAATGCAATGCCTTAGTGAAATTGTGTGCAATAAGACAACCCTCTGCTCCAATGACCCATCAGAGTGAATCCTAACCTTCTATACCCACTTACAGTTGATAAGTTTCTTTCCTATAGGAAGGGGACTTACGTTCCATATATGGGTATGGTCTAGGGTAAGAAGCTCCTCTATCGTGGCTTGCTGTCATTGGGGAAGCATGACCACCTCTCAGTAACTTTGAGGCTCATATTGTGAGTGGATGGCTGCAAGAAATAATGGAACTGCATAAGTTATTGGGCAAAAGCAACGTAGATATATCTAGTAGGAGCATTTCGCTCACAATGGGGATTAATCTAACATAAGGCTGAACAGGCATGTTAACATCAACCACCGAGGGGGGTTGGATGAGAGGTGAGGATCGGATGGAGAGGGCGACATCTGATAGACAAAAACATGGGTAGTAGGAGGATGAAGGGGAGAAGGGTCAGAGAGGGTGGGCAATTAGGGGAGAAGAGGGGATGGAAGGTGGAAATGAGTAAAAGAAGGAAATGGAAGATGATGATAAGACCGAGGAGCATAGTTTGCAAAACCAGGCAAGTTGATCCTAGACTCGGCTGAGTCGAGTTGGCCTGATCATTGACCTAGTTGTTGGGTCAGGAGAACTAGCGCCGTAATATACTTCTGGCCTGGTTTCCCGAGTTAGCATAACTTAGTTGAGCAGGCCGAGTCAAAATAAGTCATGTGAGTTTAATAAGGGCCAATGTTTTCAATATCGGTATCAACGAATGTATTGCACCCTTTGGATATGGAAACATATCGGTTATCGCATGGGAAATATCAAATATCAGATGTATCGTGTAATGTTTCGTTGTTTTTGGGAAACATTGGAAAATTGGTCAAATTTCTCAATGAAACTTTAGGGGATGTTAAAAAAGACATCATTACACACTTAGAAATCAAAAGATTCACAAAAAATAAGTGCTCATTATAAGTTTCCTTTGTATAGGGTCCAAAACTATGTGTTGTCTGACAGAGTGATGCAACTATATTCAAAATCAAACTGTGTGGTCCACTGTAATGCGTAAGTTTCCACTGTGTAAGTTTCCTTTGTATAGGGCCCATTGTAATGTTTATTTTCCATCCACCTCGTCAATAAGGTCACACAGACCTGGATGAAGGGAGTCCAAAACTTTTGTCCCCAAGGAATTTTTAACGGTGCATTCAATTCCTACCGTGTCGTCCACTTGAGATTTGGATTTGCTTCAGTTTTTGGATTATGCCCTAAAATGAGTTGGAAAGTGTTGATATATGACATACATCAAGGTGGGCTGCACGGCCAAGGAAACACCCACTAGTCTAGTGGAGTATGAAGCTTATACACATGAAATTTGTCCACTTGGCATGTATTAAATTAAACTAATGCCATTAGAATGTGGGGCCCGCTATTGCTAAGTCAAAGTCCCAAAATCAGATTGTGTGAATGATGTTAACCATTGATTTGTAGACACTCTTTTGTTGAAATAGGACCATTAGATATCTTTAATTCTTCATTGTCCAATAAATGTCAAACGATATGATAATAGAATGATGAAATAAGCATAAGTTAGGGTCAATTGCGTAAGTTGGGACCATTGGATATTTTTCATTCTTACCCGTCTAATAAATGTCCATTGATATCTGAGGCTAATTACATTAGTGGAATAAGTGACAATAGATTGCATGATTTTGAGGCTCAATTTGGGGCATCGAGTAGTCCCCCAAATCAGCCCTCTCCCCCATTCTAATATCAATGGCCCATTAGGAGACTAAATTTTCTTGAGGTGGTCGGAGTTGTAACAGCCGTTGCTGCCCCCTTAAAAGGTTTTTATTTTTTTGATGACGCAGTCACGCAGGGTATCCCCACACCTCCCTTAGGGGATGGGACTAATCCCTACGGGTGCATGCAAACCCCTTAAAGGTTGTTGCGGCCATTTTTTTATTTTTTGAAAAAAAAAACCTTATATCAGCCTTGTAATGATCATTATGGCCTCGTAATGCATAATGGTTCCCACCATTACAATTACGTAATGGTTATAACAACCATTATGTAACTACTTTTGAATACCTTGATGATAAGAGGCTCTAGTATCAATGGTCCATGAGGACACTAAAGTACCTGAGGTGGCCATTGGCAAAGAGGGAATCAACAAGAGACTAAATGAGCTATTGATGCTGAAGTGGAATGGTTATCTATTGAAATTGATCATCTACCTTAGAGGGAAGAGCATTGAAAGTGCCTGTGACTGCTATAGGAGTGTCAAGTGTGGCAGGATGCAGTGACTAGTGTCAACCAACTGTTGTTATTGCTGCGGGGATGTGACTTCTTCTTCAGGTAGTGCCATTTTTAATGACCCCTCTCATTGCAATAATGACATTGGACCTGTGAGAGGTCAATCAACATGGTGTACCGTAACAACCATTATGGGCCTGTAAAGGCCGCTACGTAAAGGTGATGGTGGCAACCGTTTCACATTATGAGGTCGTAACATCCCTAACAACCATTATAGAAAAAATGACCTGAAACTGCCGTTACACACCCCCCCCCCCCCCCCCCCCCCCGCGCGCGCTTGGTGTAAAGACCATAACAATCTTTTACGAGGCAGATACAAGTTTTTCGGTTTTTTGCTTTAATAAAAAAAGAGACAATGGGGGTTGTAACAACCCATATCGTAATGGTAACGGTGGTGGCTGTTGTGGCCACTATTACCATTACAGAATACCTTGTCAATTAGACAACTCACTGGCTTGGTTGGAGAAGAGAACTCGCCCGAGTATGAGGGCATGAAGGGGAATTAGCGGGGACCCACATTAAGTATTTAAAACGCGAGGATGTTGTGTTGCTGCGGTAAGGATGTAAACAAACTGGAGATGTCTGATGGATTTGGGGGATTGAGGACGAGTCTCCTTAGAAATCAACTCAGAAAGAATAGAGACAAGCAATGACAGGGGAACTCGATGCGGGTTGTGACTCTGAATTAGCCCAAGCTTAGGATGGAGCATCGTGAGAAATTGATCTGGACCCTGGTGATCTTGATACCCTTGAGAGGCCCTGTCTACAGATGGTTGATCGAACTGATACTCTGACGCAAGGAATGACATGATGAGGTTGATCACCGTCTTCCTCAAGGAAAAATACCTTGAATCCACAAGGCGCTCTTGAATCCACGAGAAAAAATTGGTAAAAGCCAAAGATTTATAGAATAATATGAAGATTGAATAATTAAAAACGAGTCTTAACAACCTTATATAACTCTAAACAAAACCCTATGAACGCATTAGAATAGTTCTAATCAAAATAGGAAAGAAATCATGTAAGTTTGGCAATTTTCACAAATTTTCAACCTGTTGAACAGTATTTCGACATGTCAAAGCTACATTTTCGCCATGTCTAAACTGGCAGAAATTTTCTAGCAAGTAATCTGAATGGTATTTCAACATGTCGAAGCATAGTATTTCGACATGTCTAAACTGGTAGGATTTGTTCAACAACCAAACTGGAATTTCTGCAGGAATTTTGATTGGTCGTTCGAGATTCGGCTGGTCGAACTTTGCTAATTTTTGTCGACTTTTCTTTGAGCTTTTTCCGGTCCATGTGTGATAGAAAGGTGCTTGATCCTTGTCCTACATCAGACCCCTCCACTTGAAAAAAACTCGTCCTTGAGTTTCTCTTCGGACTTAGGTCATGACACTCGCTCAGCTTCTTCAACGGATTTGATTTGCAACATGCACTTGAGTTCTTCAACAGGACTGGTTCACAATACGTGTCCTTGGCCTCTTTCTGGTACACTACAATAGAATTCTCTGATTTTATTGGTCGGCAGATGGATTCTTCGTGTTCTTGAAGACAAGCTCAACTTGAGAAAGACTAATCTCCTGCATAGGGTTCAAGTCGTCGGGAATTTTTTCGAGCACAATCGCCTTGAAGTCCTGCAACGCTGGCTTGACATCGTCTGGGACGTTCACAGATTCCAGCAAAACTGGCTCCACAACTTCGTGGATGTTTTTAGATGCTTCCTCATTGTCCTTCACGACTGAGGTATCAATCTCCTCCACCTTAGAATTTTGCACAATCTCTGAGATGGTGGTGGACTGTATATCTTGCTCCTTTTCTAAGGCATTGATCTTGTTCGAACTATCATATTCTTCGACGAAATCTTGTTCGGTTACGTGAGACTGCCCCTCTACTTTAAAAGTATTGGGTTGGTTCTCTGTTTCCACAAGGGATAGACACACACTATTGATGAATTGATGAATCCATCGTCCTGATCATTATCGTCGTATAGAAATCGTGCCAGTAGGCGTCGTTTCATCCGCGGCCACATGCGGATTAACGCCTTCATCTGTCGCGTCCACTCGCGCTGAAGTAGTTCCTACCAAGCCGAAGCAATGCCCTTCAACTTGTAAGCCACAAACTTAACCTGCTTCTCCTCAGGGATCTGCATGTAATTGAAGAAGCGTTTGACTTCAAAGAGCCAGTCCTCGATGTGAATTTTTTCATTGAAGCTAGGAAGATCAACCTACTCTTGAAGGTTGGATCCGCTCGAGCCACTCGATATCGAATTCTAGTGCTCGTCGAATGCAGATCATTACCACGAACATGGAATTGCCCTGCGGCCTTTGTTACATGGTCGAAAGCAGCCTATGCCCTTGCATGGCTTGTTGATTCTCCCGTTGGAACGGCTCGAAAGTCGTTGCTGTTAGATAGTTGATCCCTAGAGCACCGTCCTATGGGATTGTTGCCCAAACCTTTGTTAAGGGACATTGTCCCGAGGGAAAGTCCTCGTGCAGATACCACTTGATGCAGGAAAGGACGTGATGAGGTCGATCACAATCTTCCTCAGGGATAAATACTTTGAATCCACAAGGTGCTCTTGAATCCACAAGAGAATTCTCGAATCCACGAGAGAAAATTGGTAAAAACCAAAGATTTATAGAATAATATGAAGATTGAATAATTAAAAACGAGTCTCAACAACCTTATAGAACCCTAAACAAAACCCTAGGAATGCATTAAAAGAATCCTAATCAAAATAGGAAAGAAATCATGCAAGTTCGACAATTCAGCAATTTTTTGACCCATCGAACAATATTTAGACATGTTGAAGCTCAATTTCGACCTGTTGAAGCTACAATTTCGATGTCTAAACTGGCAGAATTTGTCCAGCAAGCAATCTAAACAATATTTTGACACGTTGAAGCACAATATTTTGACATGTCTAAACTAGCAGAATTTGTCCAACCACCAAACTGGAATTTCTGCAGGATTTTCAATTGGTTGATTTGACTGGTCGATCAGTCGAACTTTGCTGATTTTTTTTTTTTACTTTTCTTTGAGCTTTTTCTGGTCCATGTGGGATAGAAAGGTGCTTGATCCTTGTCCTACATCACTCTCTATTTGAGGCATCTGATCCCAACCAAGGCTGAGGATTCCATCATGGCCTGGCTATTAGTCTGTTGCGGATAAGCTCTGCCTTTAGTTTGTCAAGTTTCCCATTCCCGAAGATTATGAAGGAGCATCTTGTCAATGTTAACAACTACTGGAATAAGGTTTTCACCATTAACATGATCCCATGCACCTTGACCTTAGTGAAAGAGCTTGGTTGTATGTGACCGTACTGCATAGTTGGACCTGTTAAGCAGTGGGTCAAACATCACGAAAAACAATTAATAGTCACGGTGACAGTTGAATGAAGAAGGAAATAAGGTGGCCAAAGGAGGTACAGACAAGATCGATGAATTTATGGAATGAAATTTAGGTAAAAGTGTGAAAATAAGCAATAAAGAGGATTTAAGAGAAGGAAAATAAAAAAATAAAGGCAAAACAGGTAAAAAGAATGCAAAAATGAGTGGCACATATAGGGTTTGGGAGGATGAGATAAACATGAATTTGTTGAATCTCAACCAAATTCACTGAGATCACTTTGGTTGTAAAGAGAGTGGGGGAAAAAGTGGTAGGCTTGGGAATCTAAGTGACGGGCTTGGATGCGCCAAAAAAGAAAAAAAGAAAACAAGAAGAAGAAGATCAATTTTAGGTATTCTTCATTTGAAACAAAGTTTGGGGGTCTTGACTGACAAAAAATTCCAAAAACATCATGAAAAATTTACCTTGATGAGATCTTTTGAAGGGTGAGGTGACAGGTTGAGGTGTTGATCAGTTTCCCTAACTACATACTACCTAGTTCATGGATCTTCTTCACTTGCTCTGACAAGTTGATTTTCCCTTTTGATGCTTCAATGAAAAAGCTTTGATCCCAAGATAACTTTCGAGAAGAAAGGCTTGGGAATATGTTTTCTTGATTCACGGAGGGGGAGGGAGGGAGGTGATTGATTGTTTTTCACATGAATACACAATGAAATCGAACATGTTTTCACGAAAATCATCTCATAATGGTTTGAAAGATATCCTATGTAGATTTCGTAAGATTCCTAAATTAATCTAATTGTAAAGGACGGTTTAGATCTAACCTTCGCATGATCGATCGTGATGAGAACAATCTGGTTGTCGACGTTGATCCTTTAATCTAGGAGGTCTCTCCTCGATCTATCCCAATTGGAAGAGATTAGAGAGCTGTTGTGATGCGGAGCAAAAGCATTCAAGTGTACCAACGAAGAAAGCGCCACCCACAAGTACCATCCTTGTGGTTAGGCGATGATTGAGGAGCATTGAAGACCCTACGCACGTGATTTGGCACATAGAAGACACGTGTGTAGGATGGAAGAAGACCCGACTGAAAGTATAGAAAAATGCTTTTCTGAAGGTGGTCGGGCGCCCGGCCAAATTTCGCACCGGGCGCCCGAAATTCAACAGATTTTCAGTTTCCATTGCTGGACAATTTCTGTCTTAGCCGGGCGCCCGGCCAAATTGGTCACGGGGCGCCCCACCAACGTATGAACTGTTTTTTTAAGTTGTTTTTTTAGAGATATTTTAGGGGTATTTTGGTACTTTTATGTTTTCTTCTTGCTTATTTAAGTGGGCTAAGCCCTCATAACGTGATTAGTTGATTATTAATGAAAAGCAAACCCTTTGGTTGCCTCCTTCCTCTTTCCCTCTCTCATGGTGCTTCTTCTCTCTCCTTGATCTTCTTCTTCTGATTTCTTCTGGTGCCCCTCCAAATTCTTCCAGGTATTTGATCTCCTATTGTTATCCTTCTAAACTTCTATTTTGCTATTCCCCACGATCTAAACCTTGAGAATCGATGCAAACCCTAAACCCCCAAATTCTCAAATCCCTAATCCGAGAAACCTCCTGGTTCTTCGGACTAGTGATCATCATTGATCGATTGGGTAACGCCATGCAAGATCGGGAGGTTCCATCCCTCGCCGGATCCAACCTAGGCACTAATTGAATCCCATACTCCATGGTTGTGATGATGGCTCGTCCCATTGCATGTTTTTTTTTTTTCTGGTTTTCTTAGTTTATGATGATTAATGCTAGATTTCATTATTATTATTGCTTTTACTTCCGCTGGATCATTGTGATCATGAGCATGCATCATATTTAGGGTTGTCCTGCAACATGTTGTTTACACCTTTGGCAGGGGCTGAGGAAGACTGATGCTATCCACACAAGTGGACCCCACATGGTCAAATGTGTGTGGAGGAGAAGTAAATGGGAAAAAAAATCTCCCTTAAAGCGCGCGCACACTCTCTCTCTCTTTCTCTCAATGATGTCCCCGGGGGGGGGGGGGGGGGGGGGGGGGGGTTAGTTAGGGTTTTGAGGATGCACATAGGCATATTGCTCTACCACCCTACAAACTTCGGTGTAACATACTTTGAAGGAAGTATGTTAAAATACCTTATTCATGCAAATATTCATGAGTTAATCTTTCCACCATCATGGCCATCCACCAGAGATCTATATCCCATGCTGATTACATAGTGGACCATCAGATCATCATCAAATGCTATTGAAAACATTTTTAATAGTAAAAATAAAACATCAAAGGTTGAAAACCTTTGGAAACCAGTTGAAAACTTTTCAAGTGTTGGGCTTAGCGATAAAACCACTTGATGAGTCCCCATCTAATTAGATTTACCCATGCAAGAATCAACGACTCATGATAGAAGAACTCAGAAACATCTACTTTCAATGGCCTCTAAGCAGACCTCATAAGAAGAGCTAAAGTCGACCAGTTAGATTTGTGACCTTAGATTTGTGACCCTCATAGGCCCTTGGGTCTAAAGATCGATCATCTTTCATGCACCATCATGTCCTTGATCACATTGATCGCATAGTCCAGGCTAATGAGTCCCAAATATTTAATTTACTTGATCTCGATCTTACCAATGTAAGTGGCTAAAGGTCCAACCCTGGATCCTATTCATGGCACACATACACTCCTGTGTGGGGTAAGGAAAAAACACACACAAACCAACACCAAGTTAGTATCAATGACGGAGATTGTCCATCTTGACCCAAGTCAGTCCCTGTACACAGGATGACTATACATCTCATAATACGATGTCCACATGAGTGTCCTGAAGTACCTTTGATGGTCATGGTACATTAGGGTACTGAGATGCATGAACCACAACTTTTTGTGGTCAATGACCATGTTTCCAATCTCAAGATGGAAGAACATCTTGAGGAACCAATCCTCTCCTCAACCCACACTTATATCTGTTTAAGGTGACATCCTTAATTAATTAATGCACCCTAATATGTCCACCAAGGACATTTGGCCATCATGGTCTGCAACATAGATTGTCTCTTTTACATCCCATATGGCTAGTGGATTTAGGGTACACTTTAGTTTTCCAAGATATGAGTCTAATGGTGTTTTGTCATATGTGCCTACACACATGTACGATATGCCCACGCATGGCTACTATGTGTGTATTATGTCTTGTGGATCTAATGTTCCTAGTACTAGCATGCAAACAGGAACCAATGGAGATCAGGAGGGAGTTGTCGCAAGTATGTGCCTACACATGCACACTATGCCCACACATGGCTACTATGTTGTGTATCATGTCATGTAGACCTAATGTTCCTTGTACCAGCATGCAAAGATGCAAACAGGAATCAATGGAGATTAGACGAACTCTAGATGTCGTGGTCAGTTAACCTCTATGGTTTCATGAACTGGATGCAAACTATTACATCTAAAGTTCTTAAGGGGCTGTTTGGATGGGAGTAAATGGAGGTTAATGGGTGGAATTGGGAGTAAATGGAGGTAAATGGTATTTGAGGTGTGTTTGGATGGAAGTAAATGCATGTAAATGAAATGAAATGGGAGTAAATGTGCATGTAAATGAAATCCTCTATACGAGAGAGGATTTGGAAGTAAATGGGTTGAAATGCCTTTTTGAGCTCCCTTGGAGAGTCACACGTGTAAACAAAGGTGCCACTATGCACATGTCTGCCATACATGTGTAACACTAATGGTACTCCAAAACAAAGCAAATATTGGCTACATCACTAAAATCACACCAAAAGAACAATCCAAACCGTCGAAAGGATGGCCATCTAAATAAACGGTTAAAAGACGTTGCCAAGTTTGTGGCCTACCTGAGACTTGAAATTTCCTCATTTTTGCTAAAGTATATATTTCAATGGGCTTATTACAATCCTTCTATTAAACATCACATATGTAGACTAAGTTGGGATATTCAAGCTGATTTGGGATATCACATATGTTCCTGTGAATATATTGAAAAATTCAAATGCATTCCAATTCCTCCCATTTACTCACATGCAAAATGAATATTTTGATTTCAAATGCATTTCTTTTTTTTTTTAAAGGTGAAACTTTTATTCTGTTAGTCATGCAACGCACCCACCCTCTTAGTTGCACAACACACCCACACGGTCAGTCACACAATGCACCCACTGGTGCAGTTAGTATGTCTCGAACCTGAGACCTGCTGTTTGAAATGCCAAGGCGTCAACCAGCTAGGATCCTGTCCAAACACAACTTTGTAAGCCATTTACTCCCAATTCATTTACCTCCAAATTCATTTCCTATTTACTTTCATTTACAAGCTCCCAATTGAGCCCTAATATACATTGATTGTGACTATGTATGCAGTAAGATGCCAAGTGGTAGAGTCATGATAAAACTCTTCAATGTCAAATATCTGAACATTAGTTAGTAAGTAGCCATTGATCTTGCTGATTAATATGGCCCCTTTAAAGGTACTCTAGCAGTTGATATTTTGGTCATATGAACCTTCAAGTAGGTTACGATATCAAGTAGATCTGTATATGATCTACTTGTGGCTGATGCTGAACTCCCCTGAACATACGATGGGTTCCACTTTCTCTGTATAACCAATCAACACTGTGTTTTGAGCGGAGGAGGAAACAACACATCATATTTATCATTAGACAAGTTCCTGCCTCTCATTCTCCTAACCTTCTCCGCCCTAAATTGCAAGTGGGATAAGAATGGCTCAGAGCTGTCCTCAAACCTAATGGATTGAGTGGATCCAGTCCTGCTGGAAATTAGGGTACTTCCAAATGGGTCCTTTGATCCTTTCCTATCTCTTTTGATGGCTTACTGTAGCAATTTTATTATCCTCATTCCTGGCTTTTCTGAAACAGAAATAGTTTATAGCTTTGCTTTATAGAGTTCAAATGCTTTGAATTCTTCCACCAGGAACCGATCTAGAGACGCTTTCACATGCCTCTTCTGAGAATGAGATGCCGTATTATGTGATTCAAGACGCAGAAGACAATGTTCAAGTGGATGAACAAGAAGACGAGCCTGGGGTGTTTTCATGGCAAGAACAAAGGGGTTTGGATATCTGCCCAATAAGCACTCAAGATTTTAGTTTATTTTCTCCAAATGAAGAATTTAAACCTCTGCAAGATGATCAACCTGATGATGTTGATGACTCAAGTCTATCTTTGGAAGAGGATTCTAGTATTAAAGAAGTTCATATGGAGCAGAACTCAGCTGCTGCTCGTGCATCACAACAACTGGATACCAAGGAAATGAGCGACTCGAGTGTCAGGCGTCCAAGAAATGCTCATCTCATTGCAGACCTTGGGACCGAATTTGATGTAAATTCTGGCTCCGTACTCACTGGTGATATTAGTTGTGCCCACAAGGAAATTGAAAAGTTGAGTGGGAACGATTCCGTGCTCCATTCATCCACGTATACAGATTCTGAAAGCACTTCAACAACTGTTTTAGAATCCGAAAAGGAGATACATCAGGATGATATGACTATTGCTGGCAGAGAATACAAAGTAGATAATTCTCTAACAAAGCGAGTTTATTCATCCCGTGAGAAACAGAATGATGCATACACTGCTGTAGGAGTCCATGGACCTGACACTTGTTTGCTAAAAATCAGATCAGAAATTGTACAACAGCTGCCTACTTATCCTTCCACAGAGCCTCAGATCTATGCTAGTGATGAAAGCAAGGTACAATCTCTTAATGAAATGCTAAAACACATACATTGCCTTGCATTGGATCCATTTTATGAAGGGGCAGGGGGCTTGAAATCTGTGAGGCAAAATGTTTTGAAGTATCGGAGATTGGTCTACCTGAACGTCCCAAATCTTGCTTCCTTGAAGTATATTCCCAATCATGGTCATAATCTGAGGGCGCAGGAAACCTGTGGCGTCGACCCCCTTTCGCATCCCACTATGGATACCACCAAAGCGCAACCTGCTTGCAAGGTTAGTGTTGCAAATGATTTGACCAGCCAGGATCAGTTTTCTTTGCATGTTAGTGATGGTGGGACTGAAATTCATCCGAGTGATATAGTTGGTGCTGCAGCTAATGTTATCGATGATGAAAGTCATGACAAGAAAGTCATCTGCAGCTTGAGCTGTCCTATGAACAGTTCCGAGGACAGTTCCAGTGGAAAGAGGAGGCTTGATGAACCGGTTGTGTCTGAACTCCCTTTCAAGTTGCAGAAAATTCAGCCTCCGCCCTCAGTCCATGAATATGGGGCTTGTTCGCTGGTAACAGAACCCAAATCTTTACCATCAACAGCTCGAAGTGATCCTGCTGACGAAGGCACGATGCAGTCTCTTCATGACATGCTAAGACACTTGTATTGCCTTGCATTGGATCCGTTTTATTCTGGAAAAGAGAACCTGAAGTCTCTATGGTGGAAGATTTTGAAGTATAGGACTTTAGTTTCCCAGAATATCTGCGATCATGCTTCTTCAAGACATACTTCTGATGGTGGCCATGCACTTAAAATCAGCAAGTTGTCGGAACTCTCTGGAGACAGGTCATCCTTACATCTCAGTACCAGTGCCACCAAAATCTGTCCTGACGATGAGGTTGGTGTTGCGAATTATGGAAATAACGAAGCTCAGTTATTTCCAGATGCTGGTGATGACATCAATACGACTCATCCTGGCGACAAGGTTGGCGTTGCCTCTGAAAGTGACACAAATGTAGTTGATTGTAGCTCAGGTTGTCCTACGGACAGATCTGGGGACAGCATCCTTGGAAAGAGGAGGGGGGATGAACCAGATGCTTCTGGTCTCTCTTTCAAGTTGCTCAAAACTCAACCTTTGTCTTCAGCACGTGAATCTGAAACTTGTTCTCTAAAACCAAGAGCAGAAATAGAACAACAGACTCCAGTTGATTTTTCTATTGAGCCTCAGTTAAGTTTGGAGACTTGTACCTACCCAGCTGATGATAGCATATCACCGTCTCTTCGTGAAATGGTGAGGCACTTACGTTGCCTTGCATTAGATCCATTCTATTCTGGAGAACAGAACTTGAAGTCTATGCAGGCCAAGTTTTTGAAGTATAAAACTTTGGTTTACCAAAATATCTCTAATCCCGCTTCTTTAAAATATACTTCCAATGTTGGTCATGCTCCCGAAGCCACCAAGGCACAACAAGAAAATTCTGGTCTTAAACCATTGTTGCGTTCCAGTAATGGTGTCGCCAAACTTCATCCAGATGATAAGGTGTGCCTTCCAGATGATGCAATCATTGAAGCAAAATTAGCCTCTCACGTTGGGGATGATAGCACCAAAAAGCCCAGTGATAAGGCTGACTTTCCTGTTCATATACTCGATGTAGAAAGTGACAGGAGGGGAGTTACTTGCAGCGCAAGTGACTTGCAGGAACCCACTGCACTTCAAAAGTGGGATCTCAGTAACAATGGCGATGAAGCTTCCTCCAGCGATAAGGTATGTGTTGAAACTGAAGCAGCCAAGAATGCTCACTTATCATCTCAAATTAGTGAAGATAGCAAGAAAATCAGCGCAGAAGTTTGTGCCTTTGGTCCTCCTTCAGAGCATTCCAAGGACGGTCTCCATGGGAAGAGCAGACGCAATAAACATATTAAATCCAATAACTCATTCAAGTCACCATTAACTCAGCTATATGCAAGTCCCTTGTTGAAGGATGGTTTGAACACATCTTCGGGTGCTCACCAGACTTTTAAGACAGAGAGAGACCCTGGAGGTCCCATGTGCCTGCATATGAAGTTCCCAAAGGAATTCAGTCTGCCTTCCAGAGAAGAGTTGGTAAAGAAGTTCATTGCATTTGGGCCACTGGATGTTTCAAGCACCCGGGTATTCTTCTACACGGGCTCTGGACAAGTGGTTTTCTTGCACCAGCGTGATGCAGAAGCTGCTTGTCGATATGCAAGGAAGAAGAATTTATTTGGTCGAGCCAATGTTCGATTTTGGCTAGGTCATCAAAATGCGAAGTCGGGAAAAGGAAATGGTGTTCATCCTTCACCTTTATTGACAGTGGGACAGCCAGCTTTAAATCTCAAATCATGCCTTAAAACATCCGATGCGCATGGGAAGAAGGATCAGAGGCAACCGGTCAGTGTGAAGTTTTTGACAGGAAATCAGGACAGTTCTTTATCAGAAACAATAGTGACAAAGAACAGACTTGTTACTTTATCTGATCCGCCTTGCAATCGTAGTAGCGAAATAGGACCCGACATTTCACTTCAAATGCTTTTCCTTTTGGAGAAATGCAATCAAATGGTCTGTAAAATTAGAAACAGTCTGGGCCTCGAATCTTATTACTCGATTTTCTCACATGGTTATTCATATATTCCAGACCTGGCTAATGAATTGTGACATAGAGGTGAGACGGTTCATTGTATTTTCTTTGACAATCTGTGGCCTTGTTGATTTGGGATTCTTATCTTCAATCCTCATATTTCCTGTTGGGTCATCCAATGCATGTTTCAGCTGCGATGAGTTTCCATCACCAAAGAAGCGAGTGCATAGATCCCCTGATAGATGTTTGGAGTCGCCGTTGCACATAATTCTGCAGATTGGCTTATCCACTCAACTTCAAAGCGACATATGCTAAAATGGTCAGTAATGAAGCATGCTTGTTGAAGAAAGTAACCAAGGTGAGGGTCCTAAGACTCAATGTTTTAACAATAGAAACTGTTCGTTCTTGTCAATGTTCATTTTAATGTAGAGATTTCTTTGTGTGGGGAATTTGTATTATCACAGGAGGAAATGGGGAATATCCATATAAGAGAGGGTCTTCACCTATAAAAATGAGTTTTATTTGTGTTATTATTTCCTAAACCCCCTGTGTATATGTATTTTTGTGTTTTATCTTTCACACAGACTCCTATTCCTAGTTTAGTTAAAGTGTTAAAACAGCCCCTCTGACAATCTATTTATTAAAAGCTGTCCCTGAATTGTTGGGAGAAGTTTAAGATGATGCGACTCCTTTGGGCAACATAGGAACTTAAGGTGCATACTGAGATGCTTCGAAGTGAAGTCTGAAGGACACACTCACCTTGGTAGCTGAGTTGGTTAGTTTTCTTCTGGGGCATTACCTATGTTATCAGGTATTGCCTTAGGCATTCCATGAGGCGGTGGTCCCAACAACCTACCAAAAAGAGAAAGTGATGTTTGAAGGGAACCTAGTTTGGTAAAGTTGGTGGCTTTTGAGGATGTGCCATGATCATGAGCAAATTATATGGATGGGGATGAAACCATCCATCAGTGTTTGTTGTTGATTACAAGCGGTGATTTAGTTCATTTTCATGATCTCTCTGTGCATCAAATATGCCTTCACAAATGCATCTCAACTTTCGGTTTTCAAGGGAAACATGGGTATGCATTTGAGTGCACTTCTTCTTGGCCTTGAGCCCTATGTTTGATGCTAGTCATCAGCCCTTTTCCACTGGCATCTGGCTTTGATTCAGAAAATGTAGGAGGGTATATATATTATTGTATTTCTAGTAAGTATGAATGCTTTGATTAAAAAAAGAAGGAAGTTAGGATCGAGTTTTTTTTCCCCTTTTCCTTTTCTTTTATAGATTTTGCATTTTTAGCGAACATGTATTCCTAGGATTCTGTTTGTCTTGTAGGCAAATTGCTTTTACTCACAGCTATTCTCCTTCCTCCCAGGAGGAGAATGCTATCTCCCAGACGCTTTTGAGAAAAAAGAAAAAGAAAAAGAGAAGGTATGCAGCTGACGTAGGTGGTGTCCACTCAAGTAGAAAAGTGTGCCATGCTCGGATGCATGGCCACTATGTGAACCAACCAAAGTGGGCATGAGTACATTTTTTGGACGCATGATAGAAAAATGTGCTTGCACATACCTTGGTTGGATGTGTGGGTCCCATCTTACCTATGTGAACCATCAAAGTGGGCTCGAGCACCTTTTTTTCTCATGCAAGCAGGGCGAGATTAGTAGTTGCCTTCAACATAGGAGTAGCTCCATATTTTCTTCTTTAGGATTCTAATGTGTTGTTTCTTTGATTGCTAGATATGGTGCCTAATGATGAAATTTCTGTTGGTGCTATAAATGGACTTTTTGCAGCTCATCTGGCTTTCTGGCATCAATACTTCGATGGAATCTGCTTTTGAGCAATGGACTTCTTTGAAACTTTTCAACGGAGGAAAACAACGCATCTGTAATGATGATTTGATGCGATAGCTTGTGTTCTTGTTTTTACCACGTATGCATGCGATCACTGTCCTTCGCTTGTTGAGATGTGCCAAGTGTAGAGGATGCATTTGTTGCATACAAGTTTTGTATGATGGCTATATAAAAAGGTTGCATTCTATTCACAGGAAGTTCAAATTGCAGGAATGGCAGATCAAGTGATGTTTGTCTTGATTTTGTAGAATATTATTTGTATATTTTGTTTATTGATTGTAAATTATATTTTGTTACCCCTTATGTTGGGGTTTCTTATTTGCAAGATGTATGGTAATTGTGCAGGTACATGGGTAAGTTCATTTTGATTTTAGCATTGTATCAAAGCCATTAGTACTTATTATCGATGAGGTGATGTGTTTGGGTTTAGACTTCTGATGAGCCTGTTGTAATCAGTGTTCAAAGTATTGGTATCACTACAAGTTTCGGAGACTGGGGATATGGAAACAATATCAATATCACCTATAATGTCGTCAATTTCGGAAATGCAGGGAGACATTGGGGAACATTGGGGAAAATGATAGAATTTTTTTAGTGAACCTTTACTATAATACACATATTTAGGAATAAAAAAATTGCAGATAATGAGCTTTCATTTAATGGAGCTTAAAAGCATGTGCTGTGGTAAGAAATCAGTCCAATAGTAACATAGGAATCACTTTTTAAGTCTCATTGAACTAATTAACGTTTGTATATGAGTTACTCTCAAGTCCAACCGGTTGGACCACAATTTGCAGTCCACCTAGTAGATTTCTTCCAACCTGTTAAGTTCTTGTGAAATCCAATCCTCCTATTAGGTTGGCCCCACCATGAGGATTCCCTAGTGCAAAAATCAGCCCTATATAATCATTAAGTGATCTACAATATAGAAAACAGTGTATAGCCATTGATTAATAGCAAAATTCAAGTGTGGTACGCTGGGTCAGTGGATGCAGCTCGTTTTTGTATGAATTGTTCCTTGTGGTGGGGCCAACTTATTAGTAGGGTTGGATTTCACAAGCACTTAACAGGTTGGAAGCAATCTACTGGGTGGACTGCAAATTGTGGTCCAACCGGTTGGACTTGAGAGCGCCTCTATATATGTAGGGAAATGGTAGCTGTGTGGGTCCCACCATGACATGGATAGGACATCTACCCCATAAGTCAGGTGCACCATTCCATGGTGGGCCACATATTTAAAAATCAGGTCAATCCATGACTTAAGTGGGCCACACCACATACATCAGTTGAGAGGGGTTATCAGCTCATTAAAACTGTCATGATCGTTTATTGGGACCACTGAGATGTAATTCACAAATCCAGCCCATCAATAATGTGTGTACCACTTGGATATCCAAATCTCACGTGGGCCCCACCAAGTGTTTTTTTTTTGTATGTTTAGGCATGTCTTCACATGGTTTTAAATGGTATGGCCTACCTGTGTTCCATATACGAATGATTTTTGGGATATCCCATAAACTACAGGGGGCCCATCAAATGCATGGTGTTGATGTTCAATCCACATCATGGTGGGGCCCACACAGCTCGACCTCATGGGAAGCTCCTATGAGGTCGATATTATATATATATATATATATATATATATATATATATATATATATATATATATATATAGAGAGAGAGAGAGAGAGAGAGAGAGAGAGAGAGAGAGAGAGAGGAATGCTCACCTATGAACAATCTCTAACGAGAACTTGTGAGATATTTTTGAGGACTCATCACAAGTGATGTGTCCCCAAAATCTGAGTCGTCAGCACCCCGAAAAACCCCTAGGGTCCAAGCATATATTGACAATACAAGTGACGCCTGTAATTTATGCAGTAAAAAAATATTGATAATATAGATACATTGGCGATGTTTAATGATATATCGCCGATATCTTGAATTTTACTACTACCCAGTGCTGTCGGTAAAGCTACCAATGTTATCGGTATCTCCAAGTAGGAGACACAATATTATCATAATATTAGGAACACTCTGAACAATTGCTACGGTGAGGACTAATGGGTTTCTGTTGGGGTCGCCTCAAACTACATGCATGAAGACCACCGACCGGTCGGTCACGATGGAGCCAAAGTAGCAGATTGCCGGAACCTTTTTGGGTCATCCGGCCGGTCGACAGTTTCCTAATTGGACTTGGTTTCTTGTGCAGTTTGTTGCGCAATGAGTTTTTAATTCCGATTTTCCCCTATTTAAGGGGATGTAGTCTAAGATTAGGGTTGCCACCTATGGGCCAAGGGATTGGGAGAGTTCTAGGGTGAGAGAAAGAGCTAGGAGGAAGCTTGGAGTTCTCTGGGATGAGGGAAAGGGATGTGTTTGTCATTCTCATGTGAGAATAAGCTTTGTTAGCTTGGGGTTTCTCTTGTGGGTTTGGTGATCTTGGGTTTTGGGTTCCAATTCTTGTAACTTTTGATATTATAGTGGATTGGTGTTGCTTTGTGTCGTGGTTTTTTATCCGTGAGGGGTTTTTCCATGTAAAATTTGGATTGCTTCTTGTGTGTGATGATTTGCTTGTTGATTGCCACTGTGGTGTGTTCCTCGCCTGCTTTGATTGCTTCCACTGCGGGGCTCCTAACCCCAACAAGTGGTATCAAAGCTAAAAGTTGGGAAGGAGTCATAGAGAATTTGAGGCGAGGCATCAATGATGTCTTCTAGCATGAGATTCGATATGAAGAAGGATTCCGTGAAAGAAGAATATGGAAAGCGATCGGTATCTATGAAGGAAGTAGAGTAGAAGAAGGTGGATCAGTACGCCAATATCTCATCAAGTTTATCGACTGCGATCGGGTTTGATTTGGAGCACTATTCATGGTGGAGCTGCGGGATCGGTAGCGGGATCCACGGTTGCTCGTGTGTGGCATGCGCAAGGGCTACATGAGCGAGCGGGTGGTGAAGATGCAAGGATGAAGTCGATGAGGCATGAGAAGTAATGGAGCTATGATGATAAGGGAGTAAAGATGAAGATGGTGCGTGGCAAGGTGTTGCATGAAGATTTGAGTCGTGGTGGAGTTTGTTGGGATTGGATGCTCAAACTACATGCATGAAGACCACCGATCGATCGTCCGACCGGTCGGTCACGATGAAGCCAAAGCAGCAGATTGCTGGAACCTTTTTGGGCCATCCGGCGAGTCGGCAGTTTCCTAATTGGACTTGATTTTTTGCGCGGTTTGTTGCGCAAGGAGTTTCTAATTCTAGTTTTCCCTTATTTAAGGGGATGTAATCCAAGATTAGGGTTGCCGCCTATGGGCCAAGGGATTGGGATAGTTCTAGGGTGAGAGAAAGAGCTAGGAGGAAGCTTGGAGTTCTCTGGGATGAGAGAAAGGGATGGGTTTATCCTTCTCATGTGAGAGTAAGCTTTGTTAGCTTGGGGTTTCTCTTGTGGGCTTGGTGATCTTGGGTTTTGGGTTCCATCTCTTATCACTTCTGATATCATAATGGATTGGTGTTGCTTTGTGCGGTGGTTTTTTTACCCGTGAGGGGTTTTTCCACGTAAAATTCGAATTGCTTCTTGTGTGTGATGATTTCCTTGTTGATTGCCATTGTGGTGTGTTCCTCGCTTGCTTTGATTGCTTCCGCTGCGGGGCTCCTAACCCCAACAATTTCTTGATGTAATGGATTTCATGCATGCTTCAATGCTCCAAATCACTTTTAATACCAAATTGGAATTTCTAGTCCTTAGTTGATTATGAACCGTCTCTTTAACAACAACTTCATGGTCCATGGATTGAAGGATTAAGATCTTCCATTCTTGAAGCTTTATGGGGCAACCCCCATTAATTGTTCCTCTAACCAATAAATGGTTTAGATCATTGAACCTTGGTCACACTCATAAGGAATCATGTGCATTACAAACTGTACTTTTGCTAATGAGCAGGTCCTGTAATTGCTTGTTATTTGTGTTATTGATTTTGACTAGACTAAATAGTGGGACATGTTTAGATTGCAATCGACATCTATATTGTTAAGTTGGACTAGTTTGATCCAGGGACTAGGCTACAAAATAGGTTGACTCACATTAGAACTAGGTGAACTGCAACTCTCCTAGGTTTGGAGAAAAAAATGCAAGTTCATTAGCCAAAGCTCTGATCCACCCCCACTTCAATTTGAAAAAAGATAGTCTAACATTCTTGCTTTAGCTAATTAACTCCTATTTTAGTAGTAATTTTAGATGAAACTAATTTTTGGGCTAAAATTTGTCAGACTGGGTACTGCTAGTTGGAACTTCTGGCACCACTCTATAATGCTTCGGATTTTTGGTTACTAGCTTAAGTTTATTATATTGGTAGTTATGTGTGTTTCCCTTAATTAACGTGAATTTTAACTTGATTTGTGAATAACTTATGATTCGTAATGAATTAAATATGGGTTTTTTTTGTAAGATATGCTTAGAAACATACCTAGAATCAGGTAGATCCACTAGTTTGCCCAAAAGTCTCAGATTAAAAATGATTACGATAATGCCCTTGGATTCTAGATTCGCGATTTCTGATCAGTCGAGTAGGTAGTTTTCGAATATGTTCAGGAGGTGGGCATAGTTTTAGGTATGTAGCAACACCATAAACTTAGATTTTTAAGTGACCGTGAGATCATGAAGATCTTAACATAAGAGTGTCCGTGGCCGTTGATCGAGGAAGCTAGTTGGGAAAGTAGCTGTACCAAACTGATCATCTTAGTGGTAAACCCTTATCGTAGTATTTGTATGATTATTCAAGGTGTAAAAATATGAAATCTTGAGTGCCTAAAAATGTGAATGGCTCACCCTAATTAGATCATTGATTTCTAGTTCACATAGTCCCCATGATTTGATTGATGTGAAATTTTATACCATGCTTATCTATCATAAATTAACCATGCATGTCGAATTTCATCCCTTATATCATAGTAGAAGTGACCCAATTGTTAAATCAGTCTCTTAACCCTTGATTTTGGTGTCCATCGAGTGAGAAAAATTTGTGGGTAGTCTTAGTTGAATATTTCCCTTCTTTTGAGTGACTTGGATTGTCCATCATGTGGACTGAATATGAGATATGAGTAGCTCACCTAGTTAAGCATTTTTTTAAGTACTAAGTTACATTTTTTTTAAGAAATAACGAAGCTTACTAAATCTTCTCAAATTTGAACCATCCATTTGATTCACTTTTCACTGTCAACCGTAACTAAATTTGGACGGCACCTTAGTCTCATATGACTACGAAGTTATACCAAATTTAAACCCTGATCTATGATCCTACATTGTCGAATCCTAAAGCTATACTCTTCCTTTATCCACAATAGATGGAATTTCAGATCTAGAACTTTTCCACCATCAATCGACTCTTCCTAAGTTTTTCATCTAAGGCCAATGTGAGGAGTCTCATTAGACTTGTATACAATCTCTGACTAGTTTTCTCCAAAATCTAAGTTTTGTTGGTGTTTATTGTGAATTTCTTGTTTCTCTTTATTTATTTTTTGTTTAATTAAAATTCGTGGCTGAAAATTTGATATGGATGATGTGATTTCATGTTTGAATGAGGGATGGTGATGTGATAAACCATGATAGGGCATAAAACCTAACTACATGATGTGGGCTTCCTAAACTATGTTGAATTGATGATGGATACCCCACCTAGGTTGAGTGTGTGCATTAATGGACTGTAGATCGATGTCCCATGTGGTGAAAATTCATGGATTCATGTAGATAAGCGAGTTAACACATGGAGACAAGCTAACTCGTCGATACTACAAGGTGTGCTCACTAGGTTGGCCTACATGAACTATATATGATATGGTTTGGTTTAGCCTAATTATGTTGATGTTTGTAGATGATTTTATGATGATTAACATGAGGAGTTCATAGTGATATGTTGCTGAACTTTTTTATTATTACTATGTGAATATCGTGTATATGATGAGATAACCATGAATTTGTGAACAACATCATATTTATAATGAATCTATGTAAAGTTATGGACATTCTATGATGCATTGGATTGATGATGAACATGGCATGTCTATATGATGTGTGATAACGAACTAATGTTATTTGAATGCCACCTCATATGGAAGTCCCTCTTTCCATGTGTTGAGAATATGATGGAAAGTATGAAAATCTATGTGGTTCAAGTTGATGTATCAATGTGAGATAACATTGTATATGAGTTATGATTAATTTATGAAAGATCTATTGGTTGGAATGTGTATTTGTGGAGGATCCATGGATAGATGAATGTGGAATTAAAACCACGTGAACCTCATGGCTAAGATATGTATGTCCCTTCACGATTGACCGTCGCAGGTGGACAACTATACTAGAAGTGTAGTGAACCGTGGGATGGGTTGAAGTGGTGACCTAAATATGGTGTGTGGGCTGGGTATTGTTAAACTATCTGGATGTTAAACTACTAATTAAAGGATGTAACAAATTCAATGAATGTTGTAATGGTAGTGACCGCCGCCTTAGTATCTAATGGAGGCTGTGATGGTATATGCCACCACCCATTAGTTGAGTTTCGAAGGCTATAATGGTAGTGATCACCTTCACATCCTCTGATGATTAGTGGCTAGTGTGAGGTTGTAATGGTAGTGATCGTCGTCATCTAATCAGGGGTCCCTTCGCCAGAGCATGCATATCATGTATTGCATTAATCAAGAGTTATAATGGATATTTTGTTTTAATTTATCTGTGAGATGATTATACTATTGTTGTGATAATCCTCGTGGGAATGCTTTCACTGAGTTGATTGCGAGTAATTTACTCCTTCTCGGGACAATGTTTTAAAAATACCAACTCAGTTGATACAGGTAACAATCCATTAGAAGAGCATGAGCTTCAAGGTAAAGAATACGATGATTTGTGACCGCAGATGGCAGATGGTGAAGACACTTTGCTTATGAGATTTATATTTAATTGCATTATGTTCTAGGTTTAGTTTGATTTTTGTTTAAAGATATAATAAACTCTCCATAAGAGAGGATCAATACTTTCACCAGGCCTTCCACCTATGATAGGGAGCGAGAAGAGGGTCTAGCCCGTGTAACATATATGGGTATCACCTGGCCTTCCACCTATGATAATCCAAATGGGGATACACAGCCAAACTCCAATGTGGCTTTGGTGGATACTCGAATCTACCAAAGCACAATGAGGCACACTAGGATTGTATTTTTATTATATCCACGCCGTCCATCCGTTTTGCCATCTCATTTTAGGCCATGCATTCTAAAAGTGCTGCAGAATCAAACCTTAGGTAGACCCCACCACAAGAAACAATGGTAATTGAACACCCATTATTAAAACCTTCTTGCGGTAACTAGGAGTCACTGCAGGAATGCTTATTTGCCATTAAACCCGTTGATAAGGTCACAGGGATCTGGATGAAGGGACCACATAAATATCAGCTTGATTAAAAACTTCTTCAGTCTCCACAAGAAGTGTTTAATGGTTAATCACAACTCCTTCCTGTGGTGTGCTCCACCTAAGATTTGGATCTATTGTATTTTTTCGAATCATGATATGTATGAGCTGGCGAAACGGATGGACGGTGTGGATATAATAAAAATACATCATGGTGGGCCCCACAGTCCGGGATCCACCGAAGGGACGTCCAGTACCAAATCTGGGAGCGGAATAGGACGTCCACCTTGATGTATTTGTAGTATATATATTCATGCCGTTCATCTGTTTTTTCAGTTCATTTCAGGGCGTGGGACAAAAAACGAAGCATATTCAAATCTCACGTGGACAATTACAATTTCTTGTGGGTTACAAAAGTTTTGGACGGATGATATTTATTTATTTTTCTCTTCATCCAGGCCTCTGTAATCTTATCAATGGTTTAGATGACGAATAAACATTACGGTGGGCCTTAGGAAGGTTTCAACGGTGAGCGTTCAATCACCACTGTTTCCTGTAGTGTGGTACACATGAGATTTATATCTGCTTCGTTTTCTAAATCATGCCCTAAAATGATCTTTCAAAACGCATGGAGGGCGTGGATATACTACACTATATAAAGGTGGGCCCCACGGTCAGGGCCGTACCTAATCGCACGAGTAGAATTCTGGAGGTGTTGGCGCACGTGCGGGATCCATGCCGTACATCAGGCAGACTCTGCCGCATATAGGCCTTGGCCTCTAAATCAGGCCGGTCAACCTGTAAGGTTAGGCCCACCGGTGTAAAAACCCATTGTAGATGTTCTTTCAACCGTTCACTGCCTTATCCCAGTTCCTTGCAGACCGGCCTAACCGGAGCAGGACCGAGCTACGAACGGCCAGATCGTGCGAGTAGGATTCTCGAGTAGGTAGCATCTACGGTGGCGGATTAGGTGTGGCCCTGACAATGGGCCCACCTTATGTATTTGTAGTACATCCACGCCGTTCATCCATTTTTCCAGATTAATTTAGGGCATAATCTAAAAAATAAGAAGTAGATAAAAACCTCAGTGGACCACGGTACAGAAAACGGTGGTCATTGAACGCTCACCATTAAAAAATTCCTAGAACCCACCTTAATGTTTATCTGCTATCCAACCTGTTGGTAAGGTTACAAAGATTTGGATGAAGGGAAAAAACATATATAAGCTTGATCTGAAACTTTTGTGGCCCACTAGAAGTTTTCAATGGCTAATTAGCACTGTTCCAGTAATGTGGCCAGATGAGAACCATCACACCGTTGGCACCTTGGATTTGGTGGTAAATGGGAGTATTTCAAATCAATATAATTGATTTTTGCATTTGACAGCCTCGGAATTGGAGGCAGTTGGAATCGGAGGTATTTCAAATCTTATTTTTTGATGTGTTTTGAAATCCCACTAAAATGTTGAGATTACGGTGAATTCAAAGGAAGTGCCATTTTTGCTTGTTTTTTAAGAGGAGGAAAGTCACACATCTAACAAAGATGTCTTTAGGCTATTAATGCACTAAACACCTAGCATGATGATGATACCTCAAAATAATTCAATTATCGGCTATAATACCAAAATCATATCAATAGAATGATTTGAACCATCTAAACGTTGGACATTTAAATGTACAGTTAAAAACATCGTTAAATCTTCTATTTGTACTCCTTGCATTTGAGGCCCACCCAAGGCTCAAAATTTCCTCTTTTTTGGCCAAAGTACATATTTTAATGGGCTTGTCACAATCATCCTATTAAATACCTCATATATATATATATATATACACACTAATTTAGAGTATAAAAGCAAATTCTATCAACCAAATTTAAGTAACGTGAATATGCCAAAAAATTTTAATTCTCTCTCAATAGAAGCTCCTATATAGGAGATTTGGAATCTAAGTACAATTTAGACAGACAAAAATGAAAATTTAAAATCGCCTTGATTCTAATATAATTGTGATTTAGATTCTAATTCATTCCAAATCTAAGCTCCTAAACCAACCCCTGCTTCTTTTGCTTCTTTAGCATCACGACATAAAATGAGTTATAAAGATGGATAGGCGGCGTGGATATATCACACGGCGTGACACAGCAACTGTTGGGTGAGGGAAGGTGCGGACCCGGCCTCACACCTTTACCGTGGGGCTGGGTATATATAATCTATATCCACGCCATCTATCTGTTTTTCCATATCAATTTATGTCATGAGCCCAAAAGATGAGCAGATCCACACCTTAGGTGGACCATATTATAGGAAACAGTCGTGATTGAATCTGGATGAAGGGAAAAAAAGAAACATTAGCTTGATCCAAAACTCTTGTGGCCCATAAGAAGTTTTAAATGGCCAAAAACCAATGTTTCCTATCGTATGGTCTACCTGAGATTTGGATTCTTTATTTTTTGGATCATGGATGAAAATGATATGTTGAAACGGATGGATGGAGTGGATATAGAAGATATAAATCAAGGTGGGTCCCACCGTAAGGGACGCATCGTCTTGGGTGAGGCCGAGGCCTCACCTAATCCGCTCCCGCTGCGTGAGGCCGGCGCCGTACCTAATTCGCTCCAGCATCGGCAAGGCTTTCCAGTTGAAAAATGTGGTGCAATTTGATACTCTGACTATATATGATACTTGATACTCAGGCACTTCAAAATGGTATACGTAGCACATATTAAGTCAAAACGAACCGTCTAAATTATGGAAACCAATGAACCCAACATACATTCCAAAAATAAGATTGGTTCAATAATCTTAGCCTCTGAAATAATTGTGGACAGTTGTTTGTTGAAATAAGACCATTGGATATTTTTATTCAACCGTCCAATAAATGTCCACTAATCTGATATTAAAATACTAAAATAAGCATATTTTTTTGGTTTATGATACATCTAAACATTTATAGATAACTTTTACGGTATGATTTGAATTTCTTGTCTCCCATGTATGCAATTTCTAAGTAATCAATGTGTACCTGCGTATCATCCATACAGTCTGCCAGAGTATCGAAGTTTTTCTCTTGAAAAAACACTCCTTCGCTCTCTTTCTGGAAGATTCGAGCATTTTCTTTTTGAAATAGCCGTCTACTTTCATAAATATCAGAACTCTTCTCCTACAATCCAAGCTAGAATTCTCTGATTTCCTCCCAATTGTACGGACTGTCTCTCTCTCTCTCTCTCTCTCTCTCTCTCTCTCTCTCTCTCTCTCAAACATGAGGTAACAAGCTTTAAATTCTCGTGTTATCTCTAGATATTTTCATTTTATCTTTGATTTCTGAGAATGGTCGTCTGTTAAAAGATCTATTTTCATGCAGGAATTTCCAAATCCTTCATTCGTTTGGTGAATACTGTTATATGAATGCAAATGTGCATATTTCACTATCTTCTGTTGTTTTCTGAGATGGGTTTTGGTTGAATGCTGTTATATCAATGTAAATATGCAAATTTCGCTATTCAATAGCGATTTTTTTGTTTCTTTGTTTCATTGATTTCCGAGCTTGGGTTCTGGTTGAAATGCTGTTATATTGATCTATACTCTGTAAATTCACTATTTTCTGTTCATTTTTGAACATGGGTTTTGGTTGAAATGCTGTTATATCAATGTAAATTTGCAAATTTCCACCATTTTATGATGGTTTTCTTTCTTGGACATGGTACTTAGTTAACATTCTGTTACATGGAGGTAAGAATATGCATTTTTTATTTTTATTTTTTATTTTTATTGATTTCTGAGCATGGGTTGTAGCTGCAATGCTGTTATGTTGATGTAAGTATGTAAATTTTACTATTTTCTGATGATTTTTGAACATGGGTCTTAGTGAAATGGCTGTTGTATGGATGCTGTTGGGAAAATTTCAAAATAAAAGCATCTTTGGGGGTTCAGCTATGGAAAATATAAGCTTGTCTTGTTGAAGTTGTTTTGAAAAGATTCTTATTAAATGTTTTGAAAAGTCATCTTCCACTGGGATGTTGCAGATGGGTTAGTGTCATAGTGATTAGATGGGGTTTTTGTCACCAAAGAATTGCCTGCATTAGCCTATCACAGGAACTTCCTGCACTAAGAAGATGGGTGGGGCCGACTGTGATGTTTGTGAGAAATCCACCTCGTCCATCCATTTTGCCAATTCATGGTAGGACATGGGCCCAAAAATGAGGCAGTTCCAAAACTGAAGTGGGCTGCACAACAGGAAAAAGTTGGGTAGGGAAATGCCTACTGTTGGAACTTCCTTGGGCTCCACTGTGATTTGATATGCCATCGATACCGTTCATAAGGTCATTCCTACTGGGATGAACTGAAAACACAAAAATATTAGCATGATCCAAAACTTCTGCGGTCTCATGAATATTTCAACGATGGATGTTCATGTAAGACTCCATTGGGTGGGCCACACATGATCATCGGTTTAGATCATGACCGTTGGATTATTCAGATTGAGCGATTCAGTGGGCCCCACTACAGTTGTGATCATTGCAAATAGGTTTGGGGCGGGACGCTTGAACCGCGGCCCCTATGCGCGGTTATTAAGCCAGATATGGAAACTACGGTGTGGAGACCCTAGAGGAGAGAAGTGTGATGGGTAAGCTTCTCTGGCCCTCTTTCCTATAAATATACGTCTTGGTCCCCTCACCAACATACAAGAGAAAACCCTAGTCCCCATTGAGAGGTTCTCCTAAAGGTGTTAGGTGCGGAAGACCAAGTGTTCTTCTCGGCAACATGACGGCATCGGGAATGTCTTCCCAATCAGGTATGGCTTTAAGATTACAGTATGGAATCTCTATTATTGATACATAGACGATCCGATTATTCCGCATTAAGTATTAAGATTTACAGTTGGTATCAGAGCTTCCTATGCATTGATCTTGGAGATTCCAAGATGATAGACATACTGATATTCCAGATCCGTTTTTGGGACTGTTGCTGCCAAACCGATGGCTATCGCGGCCATTGAACCAGATTTGACTATCACGGCCATAGCCATAGCGATCTGGACAGCCATAGCGATCTGGACGGCCATAGCCATAGCGATCTGGACGGCCATAGCGATGATCAGATCCATCGCCACCGATCCCAATCAGATCCCGATCGGCCGCAGACGATTAAGATTTTTAAAAAAAAAAAAGAGAAAAAAAAGAGAAGGGAAACTATGGTCGCTGCCCTGTTTCCAGTCGCGGCGGCGGTTGTCGTCAGTCCTCACGAAGCAAAGCTGTTGCCCGCCCTATTTCTAGTCGTGGCAGCTGTTGTTCGTGATCGACGACCGTCGATCATCCAGGCCCGATTCCGTCAATCGTGGCCCAACTCAGACGATCGTAGCCATAGATCCCGGCGTTGATTCATTGGCAATCGGCAGCATCAGGGCGGCACCGGCTATTGACCGTTGCTATGTGAGCCTGACGCCATGGTCGACCGCTGCCGTTCTCTCTATGAACGCCGGTAGCTTGATCGTGGCAGAAACCCACCTGCAGATGTCTCGCTGATTACCTGAAATTGCATCTGTGGAGTCGGAGTCAGCCATTAAAGGTGGAACCCTCCTCTGTCATCAGCGAGCGGCGGCAAGGGTCGTCACCGATCGTAGGCGCCCACCATCTCCAGGCCTTGAAATGGCAGTTCTCCTCAGTGGATCATGGTGCGGCGTCGGTGGCGGAGGCTGCGGTTAATGGTTTTCTTGGCCGGAGAAGCCATGAAAACCGTCAGCGGCAGCGGCAAAACCCACGTCTTCCATGGATTTCGGCGGCTGCTGCTGTTGCTATTTTGGGTTTGGGAGAGAATATAGCTGTTGCTATTTTGGGTGAACAGCGGAATGCCATTTTGGGGATGCTAATTTGGGCGTTCAGTGGGCTGTACAGCCGTATAGCTATTTTGGGGTGTACAGTGGGCTGCGAATGGGCTGTAGCAGTTTTGGGCTACGGGCTGAGCTTTCGCCCAATCCAATAGGCCAGGCCCACCAGGCCCAGTCCAGCCGGATAGGCCAAATTAGCCCAGCCTAAGCCTAATTTCAGTGGCCTCTTTAAAACCTTGTTTTTTGGGCCCAACCTTGGGCCTATTGCAGATCTTCTATTGGACTTTGAGGGGCCCACTTTGAGTACTTGGGCTTATTGTTGTTGAACCATTAATTGAGAATACATGGGCCAAATATATAAATTAATTTTTTTTTTTTTTTTTTGTGGGTCTTATTGATAAATGGCCTAAGTACTTCAGTGGATATGGTTATTAATTATTGAGTTCAAATTTGGCCTAAAATAAGGCCATAATCCATTATTCATGGTTGATATTCAGGGTTGACCATTAAATATAATCCAACCATCATTCAGTTAAAGTTGTTTAAGCTTATGGGCGACCAATATCAGCCGTGTTTTGGGCCGAATCAGAACTTCTGCAGTATGGTTCGTTGTGGGCAGAACCATTAAGCAATCCTTGAGTCTAGTAGTGGGATTGGAGCTGGTTGTGTTAGCCACCAAAGTGACCTCAACTGGCAAAGATTTCTACTTCTAGACTTCAGTATATGGAATTCAGTAACCTTCCATTATAGGATTGCATTCAGTTGCGTTCATATTCAGGCGAGCGGTGGTCAGAACAAAGAAGTATCATCGCTTGGCTGGATGTGAGCGGGATGAAGTGGTTGGTGATGGTGATATAGGTCTGAGAGATTCATTTCACCCAAAGGTGATGGACGTCTTAGATTTATTTCACCAACATTGGTCAGCTTCATGATTCAGTAGAGCCTCCTGTATGTTATAATTTCGCCCAAAGGAGGAATTGTGATGATACGTTGGGCTCTTGCCAGATTTTGATGATTATGGCCCATCATTATTCTGGGTCATTTGATTGAAGGCCCAAATCAATCGAATGTTCATACATGCATGATATTTGTGGTTTATGTTCATGCATTGTTATAAGGGACTTGATTATTAATGTGAGTTTTATGCTTTGAATGTCCAGCTATGACTGTTTCCAATATTCCAACACAATTCAACTCTATACCTTTGCTTACTAGGTCCAACTATTCCAAATGGAAGTCGTCCGTTGAAATAGTCCTAGGTTGCATGGACTTGGACTTGGCCCTGGAGGGAGTAGAGCCTCCTACTCTAACTGATTCTAGTACGGATTCAGCAAAGGCTCACTACAAGGCCTGGACCAAGTCAAATAAGATGTATCTCAAGATCATAAAGAACTCGATTTCTGAGACCATGCAGGGTGTCATGCCCGACACTGAGAAAGCTAAAGATTTCCTGACTGAAATAGGAAAACGATTTCAGAAATCGGATAAAGCTGAGCTGAGTTCACTTTTACATAAATTGACTCAAGCCACCTATAACGGTCAAGGAAATATCAGGGAGTACATTGGTGGATTGTCTGATGTGGTGGCTAAAATCCGCGCATTAGACCTTAAGATTGAGGATGAACTCCTGATTTTCTTGGTTCTGAACTGCCTCCCTCCACAATTCAGTCAATTCCAAATCAGCTATAACACTCAAAAGGAAAAGTGGACATTGAACGAACTGATATCTCAGTGCGTTCAGGAGGAAGAGAGACTCAGAAGGTCGAGCAAGACACAAAGTGCACACCTAGTGACATCTGGTCAAGGACGAAAAGGAAATAAGAAAAGAAAGCACACTTCAGGGAAAAGTTCTACGGGTCCTGCGGGTGGCAATCAGCCTAAGTCTGGAAAGACATTTAAGAAGAAAAAGAAGGGTCCTAATGATGGCTGCTTCTTCTGCAAGAAGCCTAGTCATCAGAAGAAGAATTGTGAAGATTTTAAAGCATGGCTCGTTTCTAAGGGTAAATACCATATTTTAGTCTGTTTTGAATCAAATTTAGCTGATATGTCCACAGACTCCTGGTGGATAGATTCTGGTGCAACTATTCACATTTGTAATTCCATGCAGGATATGCTCCAAAGCCGGACGCCAACTGATGCAGAGAGATCAGTCTATATGGGGAACGGCATTAGAGCAAACGTGGAAGCTATTGGAGTCTGTAGGCTTAGGTTATCGTCAGGACATTTTCTTGATCTAGTAGATACTGTTTGTGTGCCTTCTATAAGGCGCAATTTGGTTTTCATTTCTCGTTTGGACAAATTTGGTTATGAGTTTAAATTTGCAAATGGAAAATTAAGCATTTACTATGATTCAGTTATGATTGGTTCTGGCACTTTAGTTAATAACCTTTATCAGCTAGATTTGGATGTTTCACATGTATACAGCATTAACTCATCACATGGAAACACTAAAGGCATCAAACGAAGTTTAGATTGTGAGAATTCCTCCATGCTATGGCACAGGCGATTAGGCCATATCTCTCGTGAGAGATTGGAAAGGCTTGTACGTGAAGGAATTCTTCACTCCCTGGACTTCTCAGACTTTGGGGTTTGTATTGATTGCATTAAAGGTAAACAGACTAGAATAAGGAAAAAGGGTGCCACTAGGAGCGTAGGACTCTTAGAAGTGATTCATACAGACATCTGCGGACCATTCCCTACAGCATCTTGGAATGGACAGAAGTATTTTATCACTTTTATAGATGACTACTCTCGTTATGGGTACTTGTACCTTATTAACGAAAAATCAGACGCCCTGGATACATTTAAGATCTATAAAGCTGAAGTCGAGAATCAACTCGACAGGAAGATCAAAGTCGTTAAATCCGACCGTGGTGGTGAGTACTACGGAAGGTATGACGAATCTGGGCGTAATCCAGGTCCATTCGCTAGATACCTACAAGATTGTGGCATCGTCGCCCAGTACACCATGCCTGGTACTCCAGAGCAGAATGGTGTAGCGGAAAGGCGTAATCGCACCCTAAAGGACATGGTGCGATCTATGATTAGTAATTCTACGTTGCCAGAATCTTTGTGGGGTGATGCGTTGAAAACGGCTGTGCATATCCTTAATAGGGTCCCAAGTAAGGCTGTAATGAAAACTCCATATGAATTGTGGACAGGCCGAAAGCCTAGTCTACGATATTTTCATGTATGGGGTTGTCCTGCAGAAGCCAAACTGTATAACCCGCATGAAAGAAAACTTGACCCTAGAACTGTTAGTTGCTTCTTTATTGGATACTCAGAAAGATCAAAAGGATTCAGATTTTATTGTCCATCATATTTCATGAGAGTCATTGAGACTGGGAATGCTAGGTTTATTGAGAACACTGAAGATAGTGGGAGCACAAATTTAAGAGATATTGTATTTGAGGAAGAGCGGATTGTGGTTCCCACCACAATCATTCAGAGTAGCATGGTTGTCCGTCCAGCAGTGGACCCTGAGATCCCTATGGACGACCATGTACAACCTCAAATACAACCCACTGATGAGGAAATGGAAAACCCAATTCAGAATAATGAGCCATTAAGACGATCACACAGAGAGAGAAGATCTGTAATACCAGACGATTACGTCGTCTATTTGCAGGAGCATGAGTTTGACATTGGGGTTGAAAAGGATCCTGTATCCCTTTCACAGGTCGAACAAAGTGCTGATTCTTCTCATTGTTTCGATGCCATGAAGGATGAATTGAAATCCATGAAGGACAACAAAGTTTGGGACCTTGTTGAATTGCCTGAAGGGATTAGGCCGATTGGTTGCAAATGGGTATTTAAAACCAAACGGGACTCTAAGGGCAATATCGAAAGGTATAAAGCCAGACTAGTTGCAAAGGGTTTCACTCAGCGTGAGGGCATTGACTTTAAGGAGACTTTCTCACCTGTATCTAAGAAAGACTCCTTTAGGATCATTATGGCTCTTGTGGCTCATATGGATTTAGAGCTACATCAAATGGACGTAAAAACTGCGTTTCTCAATGGAGATCTAATGGAGAACGTATATATGTTGCAGCCAGAAGGTTTTAAAGCCAAAGGCTCAGAACATCTGGTCTGCAAACTTAAGAAGTCCATTTATGGGTTGAAACAGGCATCACGACAGTGGTACCTAAAGTTTCATGAAGTTGTTTCCTCATATGGTTTCATTGAAAACACTGCGGATGAGTGCATATATGTGAAAATCAGTGGGAGTAAGTTTATCATTTTGGTCTTGTATGTTGACGACATTTTATTGGCCAGTAGTGATATTGGATTGTTACGTGAGACTAAGAAATTTCTATCTCAAAATTTTGAGATGAAAGATCTTGGTGATGCCTCCTTTGTCATCGGCATTCAGATTAGCCGGGACAGATCACGTGGATTACTTGGCTTGTCGCAGAGGGCCTATATTGATAGGGTTCTCGGAAGGTTTGGCATGCAAGGTTGTGCTCCTGGCCAAGCACCTATTGTAAAAGGTGACAAGTTTGGTCAATTTCAGTGTCCTAAGAATGACCTAGAAAAGGACAAGATGAAAGCTATTCCGTATGCGTCAGCAGTAGGGAGCATCATGTATGCTCAGGTCTGTACGCGTCCAGATATTGCTTTTGTGGTTGGAATGTTGGGCAGGTACCTTAGCAATCCAGGAATGAATCATTGGATAGCTGTAAAGAAAGTGTTGCGCTACCTGCAAAGGACAAAGGACTTCGAACTCACATACAGGAGATCCGACCATTTGGAGTTGGTAGGATATACAGATGCAGATTTTGCTGGTTGTCTCGACAGCAAGAAGTCCACCTCGGGCTATGTATTCATGATGGTTGGTGGAGTCGTATCATGGAAGAGCGTGAAACAGTCGATTACGGCATCATCTACCATGGAAGCAGAGTATGTAGCTTGTCATGAAGCCACGAATCAGGCGGTCTGGCTTCAGAGTTTTTTCTCTGGTTTACGGGTTGTGCAGATGATCCCGAAACCATTGAAGATCTATTGTGATAGTTCAGCTGCAGTTAACTTCTCCAACAACAACAAACATTCATCGAGGTCAAAGCACATTGACATCAAATATCTTGTTGTGAAGGAGAGAGTTCAGAATCGTCAAGTGTCTGTGGAACTCATCGGCACAAGGCTGATGATAGCGGATCCTCTCACTAAAGGCCTTCTATTACGCTCTTTAAGGAGCATGTGACATCTATGGGAGTTGTTGATCCCAATGATGTATTTCAGTAGTGGGAGTTTTTCATGTATGATCCGATTATGTCCAGACAATTTTTTTTAAGATATCTATTATGTATTGATGATTCTGTTTTTTCAGTTTATATCTTGCTTCTCCTTCAGTGTGCACATTTAGTTTTGAGTAAGCAAGACTTTGGTTTGTGTCTTGGAGACACGTTCAGTAGGACCACTTGAAGATAAACACGTATGATCACATGAGACGTGTAATCTTCATACCACACCCCATATCATTGATCCATGTTGTTAAGGCTATTGGTATTTGTGATCATGATTCGTCACACTTCGAAAATATGAAATGTTGTGTTGACTACCATGATTCAATATCAGTGGTCTTGATGGACCAGATCTGACAAGCGTTGCTCATAATTATCCAACGGTATTGTTTTGAAATCAGTAGGGCGCCCATTAGGAACTTTTGAAACAAACATGTTTTATGAAATGTTTTTCACAAAATAAAATAAATGTTTTGTTTTCTTTCTGAGATCAGTGTAGCCCAAGTGGGAGAATGTAAGACTCCATTGGGTGGGCCACACATGATCATCGGTTTAGATCATGACCGTTGGATTATTCAGATTGAGCGATTCAGTGGGCCCCACTACAGTTGTGATCATTGCAAATAGGTTTGGGGCGGGACGCTTGAACCGCGGCCCCTATGCGCGGTTATTAAGCCAGATATGGAAACTAAGGTGTGGAGACCCTAGAGGAGAGAAGTGTGATGGGTAAGCTTCTCTGGCCCTCTTTCCTATAAATATACGTCTTGGTCCCCTCACCAACATACAAGAGAAAACCCTAGTCCCCATTGAGAGGTTCTCCTAAAGGTGTTAGGTGCGGAAGACCAAGTGTTCTTCTCGGCAACACAACGGCATCGGGAATGTCTTCCCAATCAGGTATGGCTTTAAGATTACAGTATGGAATCTCTATTATTGATGCATAGACGATCCGATTATTCCGCATTAAGTATTAAGATTTACAGTTCAATCCCCTCACTATTTCCCGTTGTGTGGCCATGATCTGGCAAAATGGGGCAAATTTCTCACAAACATCATGATGGGCCCACCCAGCTTCCTGGTGTAGGAAGTTCCTGCAACGGGCCGGCGTAGGCAATCTGTGTCCCCAAAGACTCTTATGGTTCAAGTCCTGGACACTACTTGGTACTCCCATGTTTCACATGGTGTGCGGTTGGTGTTATGTTTAGGCACATTTTCTGTGCAAGGAGCCTTGAACATTTTTTTTTCCAAAGATGCCTGGATTTGGGGTGACTGCATCTCTGAGTGGTTCCGGTGAGTGATTTAACCAGGTCGACTGAACCAGTGACATGGCACCTCAACAGATGGTTGACCAAATTGACCAATGTGTGGCATGGTGTGTTTGGCGGCAGCTACAAGTACCATTGTAGATGTGGTGGTTCCTGGGCACTGTTTGAAATATAGTCCGATAGACATTGGTTTCGGCCCCCACCAATCTGCTACGCCCCTCTGAAACCCCAGAACATGGGGCAATGTGGTGTGTATTGCAGATCATTGATTTATTGTGGCCCATGATGGATGGGCAGTGATTTAAAAGTATGCTCAATATAACAGGAGATACAAATAGATGATCCACATTCAGCTGAATAAAGTCGTGTCCTTGGTGGGTAGGATCTCCCAATTTGAGAGGATTCTGAGGAGTGGTTCTGATGCATCCAGATACAACAAAGCAATGGTCTGGATTACCAAATTATAGTCCAATGATCGAGCTTGACAGATTCACCCCTCTGAAACAAGGAGTTCTGGTATAATATCAACCACTTGTTGTCCATCCATGCATCAGCTATGGTTATTACATACCCCCCATGATTGTAAAACCCTCTGAGACTATTTGAGAATACAAATTCTTGTTGTGCTCAACGAATCTATTTTCGTTGGAATCATTAACCGAAATAATCAAGTGATTCTGTTGATGCATTCGAGTAATTAAATGTTTCACAATTTGTGAACTGGATTTATTTTCATAACCAAAAATTTCCATGGGTTTGTAAAAAATCGATCCGTTTAAACCATGATCATGCCCCAGTTGTCTGATTTCTAGAAAAAAAGGTGCATCAGCCAATACATATCTTTCGGCAGTGACCAATATGGTATCCAAAACCGATTTATAATCTTTGTTCCTAGGAGGAAAATGTGTAGAGCGTTGGAAGGAACCCAGCCAAGCAGACACAAACCTTTATGGGTTTTGTTGGTAACAGATACAAAGGGTCTTAAGTGGGGGCTTTACACATTCCAGCAACCAATATCTCTATGCAAATTCTATTTTAAAGAATTCTCATTTTTCTCCTATTTTCCTGCACATTTTTCCATATTCAGGTTGTTGTTCTGTCCACACAGAAAGAGATAACAGTCTCTAAGTTTCTTGTTTCATTTGTTGCTGAGGCATTTGAGGTCGATCGACCAGCACCAGCTTGTAGAAGGTACAGAGTTTTGGGCTTCATTATATCCTGGGGATGGACTGCCACTAAATTGGATCACTGATTAGGATTTAGTCCATAGTGGGGGCAAATACCGTTTTAAGGAAAGCAACTTCATAACATGAATTGAAGCTACTTTCCTTCGTCATTCAAATTAGAGCCCACATTGGTTTTACATTAAAAATGTGCCAAAATTTTGCAAATTTGCCTTTTCTTTTATGATTTTGTCCATTGGTATTACATTGAACTGATTTTTTGTCAATGAAAAACTGAAACTTTCATAATTTTCTATTGATTTCTGAACATTTGTCTAGGTAAAATGTTTCTGCATGAATTTAAAATCATGCAAATTTCTCATTTCTTTTATTAAATACTCTGTGAATTTCACTATTTTCTATCTATTTCCGAACATGGGTCTTAGTTAAAATGATGTTATAGGAAGTAAAAATCTGCAAAATTTACAATTTCTGTTGCTGTTTTCTGAACATGGGTGAGTTGAAATGATTCTTATATTGGTGCCAATCTACAAAATACACCAATTTTATGGTTTTCTGAAAATGATTTATGGTCAAAGGTATCCTAAAATGGTTATGTAATGGCCGTTACGTGACGTGAACCATTATGTGTTATGGGGTTGTAAAGGCTGTAATGGTTGTTATGGAAAATTGCCCCATTACTGCCCCGTAATGGCTGTAACAACCCTATAATGATCTATTACAGGGCCAAAATAGTTTTTTTTCTCAAAAAAAAAAAAAAAGAAGAAGAAGAAGGAGAAGAAAAAAAGGCTGTAAAGGCGGTGGCCGCTATGGCCACTATTACCATTATGGAATACCTTGTTTATGGTTGAAATGTGAGAAAATGAACTGATGCAACAAAGAAAACCAAACACATGGAAAACACGGAATTTACGTAGTTCGGCATTGTGTGTACTCCACAGATGAGCTGCCTACTCCATAGATGAGCCCCTGTAGAGAACACTTGTTCTCAAAAGGATTTCAGTAGTAACAATATTCTAACCACCCAAAACCAGAAAAGAGTTTCTTATGTAACCCTAATTCAAAAATACCGTATTTTGACTAGGTTGGGTCTCTGGATCGGGTCCCCCCCCCCCCCCCCCCCCCCCCTCATCTCTCAATTCAGGTCATATATATGACTTTCCCTGCACCATTTTGCAGAATACGAAACATCTATCACAAATAGAAAACTTGAAGGGATTTCATATCAATGAAAAGTCTGCAAATTCTACCCTCGAAATTGCTTTCTGAAGATGGTTATGGTTGAAGTGCTGTTATAACAATGAAGAGTGTGCAATATGACCATTCTTTCCTGTTTTCTGAAATGGGCTATGCTTAAAGTTCTGTCTTCGTGCTGTTTTATCAACGAAAACTTGCAACTATTACCTTTTTTGTGTTTTTTATTTTAAATTTATCTTGCAGTTAAATTAGTGAGAACTGATGTCTACATTCTCTCTTTTACAAAAAGGGGGTTTTCTCTTTTCTATTTTTAGTATTAGAATTGTATGCTTTAATAGTATTCTAAATCCAGAAATAGAAGAAATAGGTGTCTGCATACCCTTAGTTTAAATGCTATCCCTGCTGCTGTATTATATGTTTCATTTCTTAATCTTCATTCTGAACATGGTCTATGTTTAAAATGCTATTTCCTGTTATAAATCTCCAAGAGGTTTGCTTGAATAAATCCTGACATATTGCAATAAGATATGTCTGGGCTCTAGCTGTTGGATTTTTTTTCAATGACTAAAGCTGTCTATTTGATAGAGCTCCTTTTGGATGGGGGATGCCTGAAAGGACTCTTGGTTATACAAAGGTTACGGTGACTGTTCATAAGAGTCGAATCATCAAGGGGTTGAAATAATAAAAATGAGAGCTTTTATTTGTTGACTTTCCACCATTCAAAGTGAGGCTCTTCTTTTGTTGGAAGATGACCCAGATTTGAAGGCTAAAGTCGACTTATTGTATTGCATTAATGCGTCGGGATGTATTTGAGCAAACCTCAATCTTAATCAAAATGAGAGCTTTTATTTGTTGACTTTCCACCATTCAAAGTGAGGCTCTTCTTTTGTTGGAAGATGACCCAGATTCGAAGGCTAAAGTCCTGACTTATCGTATTCGAGCAAACCTCAGTCTCCAATGACTAGCTTCAGCATATTATTCTGTCAAATGATATTTGAGTTCCAAATAGTATTTTGGCAGTTTGTAACTGAAGCAAATCATGATGTGGCTTTTGGCTTGCTTGGCTAGTCTGACTTAAAAGTGTAATTTACTTCTAGTGTCTGTTTGGCTAACCATATTATTTAATCACAATTTGGGCCCTCCACAATAATTCACATTTCATGATTGGAACTGTTCATCCACTGAGCTATTGATTGATGAGAAGTTGCAGCTGGAAGTATAGATAGCATTTCTTTAGAATGCTAGACAAGGCTGGCAATGGCCCAACCTGGGCCAAGCAAAATCAATATTTTGAATTGGCCCAGCGTAGCATGCCTGCCTGATCAGTTCACAATCCATGCCCGCCTATTGCCAGGCCATTGCTAGATATGGGTCAATCTTATTCCAAAGATGGGCATAATTCTGGTTGGAAAGCTCCATGTAGTTTCATGGAGCAAGAGAATCATGTCTTATGGAAAGATGAAGTTCAGCTATTTGGCTATCTTCTTCAATAAGGCAGTATTTACCTTGTTGAATAAGTATTTTGGTTACATGTTTGAATCATTTATATTCATATGCATGTTAGAAAAGTTAAGTTTAGTGTAGTATTCCGTTAGGGGTCGTTTGGATGCCTGTAAAATCCTTAAGTTGTAATTGGACTTAAGGTAAATGCCTGTAAAGTGTTTATGGTCTGTCCTGTTTGGCTTTAAGTTGTAATCTGTTTACAGGTAAACAGTTGTCTGTGTTTGGATAACCTGTAAATTGTTTACAGCCTGTAATTGGGATTCACATATGATGGAGCTTGGAGTGGTAAATCCTTTAAAAATCATCAAATGACATAAAAATCTTTGTTTAGGATGGATCATTGGGATGAGCGGTGGACCCACTAATTCAAATTTCCTTTTGTGATGAAAAACTATTGAATTAAACAATTAACTATTAATTAGACATACACATGTACGGTGGCCAACACATGTAGTGTACTGGCGACGGGTATAGTGTGCTCCACATGTACAGTGCCCCTCACGTATGCTGGCCATGTGTACATGGCCATATATGTACAATTAGACATACATGCACGATCGACCCACATTTACAGTGGGCCATACAAGATGCAAAGAGAGACTATATGAACACAATACAAAGAGAGATACAAAAATGGATTATAAAGTGGGTCATACATGATGCATGATTACGTGTACAATGGGACCATAGATGGATGATCCCACATGTACGGTGGGCCAAATCGTGATTGTTACTTCCTTGAACATAGATGGACGATACGCATAGAGAGGATTACAGTGGGTGCCATGTACAATGGGCCATAAATGCATAATGATCTATATCACAGAACCATGGGTCCGATTGTTGGAAGAATGGAGGGTGGGAATACCGAAGCTGCCATTCTCCCTTCATCAAAAAATTTCAAAAATAGATCTGTTGCCTGTAATCTGAAACATGCTTTTGCCATGTTTCAGATTATAGCTTCCCATTATAGGCAAATTCACCTATCCAAATGACCCATGTAATCTGATTACTACTTAAGAAGGATTTTACAGGCATCCAAACAACCCCTCAAGGATTCGAATATCATCTGCCGAGGACATGAATCCACTTGTGCTACCTTAAACCATCGAATTGTATGGGTATGTTGAATGGGATGAACTTTCCACCATCACATCTTGTGAGAGAAATCCTTTTTGATCTACTGCAGTTCCCTTCAATCCGTCTTTGTGGATTTTCCTAAGCATTTCATTTCAGGATTTATACAAGATGGAGATGCAACTATTGCTAGGAAGTAATGTAACCAGATAACCTGCTTTGTGTTACAGCCGACATCCGACACTGAAGTGGGCCCAGAGGTCCGACAAGATCTACTTGACAGTTGAGTTACCTGATGCAAAGGACGTAAAGCTCAAACTCGAGCCTGAAGGGAAGTTCACTTTTTCTGCTACTAAGGACGGCGTTCCATATGAGGTTGACATTGAGTTGTTTGATAAAATTGACACTGAGGTATGTGTATTCAGTTATCAAGCTTTTCACATATGAGAAATGCTATTATGATGCATACTTCCATGGAACTTCTATGAAGTTCCATTCCCACCAAACCAACTTGTATGGTGATTGGAATTATTAATCCGGTGGGGGGTAGGCCACCACAAGGATTGGCTATTGGCTAAAAGCTTAAAAATTACCGCGGTTGGACGACTATATGATTGATTGCCTTTTGGTTCAAGACCCATCCACATCTTGGTCCTCTGAATCACTGATCTCGATCGCTGAGCACAAATGTCACATATACAAGGAACTTATTTGGGCACTGTGGTTGTGGCACTTGGGGAAACTTCACGAATGGCATGCATCATGGGTGTTCCTCTCATGTGTATATGTGATTTATTTATTTTTTTGGGGGCATTGAAATACCATGGGTGAGTTACAGGAAAGCAAGGTTAGTATTGGTGTGAGGCACATTGTCTATGTTATAAAGAAGGCCGAGAAGAAATGGTGGGGCAGGCTCCTTAAGCAGGAAGGAAAACCGCCTGTGTTCCTGAAAGTGGACTGGGATAAATGGGTTGATGAAGAGGATGAGAATGGTAAGTGGTTAAAATAGATCTGATAGGAAAGTTGCAAGGGTGTGTTTGGATATATCACCAAGTTGTCATTGGTGGAAGTTGGAGAAAACAAGGTGGATTTGGCCTTTAGGTGGTATGAAAACAGAATCCGCATTAAGTGGGTCCCATTTTCCCGCATTTTCCACCACAAATAGTAAGATATGTATGTGAAGGTCCCAAGCATGCATATCTCACTTGCTATTGGCATTAAGCCTAACATGTCAGCCAAACAACTACAATGATTAAGATTTCTGTTTCTTCCTTCAATATTTTCTCTATTTCACTGAGATGGCATCATCTTTCCTCTGAACAGAAAAAACTGGGATGGAATTCGACTGACATGGATTTCTCGGTACGTCGTAAAAACTGATACTGAAGTGTGTTTCATTGATTTTCTTTTCCTAGATTTTCCTTAAAAAAGAGATCATTTCCAAAAACATGCTAATTGTAGATTTCCATGGTTAAGAGAGACAATTCTTGTTGTTCAACCATTGATCTATTACCATTTCCATGGAAACAAAACTCATAACTGAACATCAGAATGACTGTTGGATTCTTTGGTTTTCCATTTCCTGAGGGTTCCATAGAGACTTTCGATTTTCATATTTTGGATTCTCTCTTATCCAAAAGGTCATTCGGGAGGGATTAGAAGCATACTAGGTTTTCAGTCTGGGCACTGAGTAGTTTAGTGATGCAGACCATTGGCCTGTTGTAGATGGACCATATGCAACAAATCCTTAAGATTGGAAGATCCTAACTATCAATACAGTTATTTATTTTTTATTTTTTATTTTTACATTGAATGTATATACTGCTCATGCTCTCTTTATAGCTGTCTCTTTCCAATCCACAAAGTGAAATGATACCATCATCCTATTGATGATATTTTTTAGGTCTGTTCTACCCATGGTGGGGCCAAATAGACCACTGGCCTTGATCACGGAATGTGATGGTTGTGATTGGTGTAATCTTTCTCTAATAATCTTTCCGTTCTTAGAGAGGAGAAATCACAACTATCAGAATGGTAGAACAGACATCTACATAGTGCAACCCAAATTACTCTATTGTTATTCTTGGACTGAGGATTGTATGATTGCTTCATTGTTTGGTGTTGAAATTGATTCCTGCTTGGTGGGGGCATCTCTGTTTTGAGCTGATCGAGTGTCTCAGGCAGCAAACAACGAGAACCGAATGGCGGTGTCCTCTATGCACAAATTAATCGCATTCTGCTCACCTCATTTCCCAATGCTATCTTAAACATATCTCAAGCTTGTTTAACCCAAGTATAAGGCTCTGGCTTTAGGATCTGAATTCCATGGTCATAAGTTAAAATGGTCCGCAATGACATGATGTACTACCGAGACTCATCAAATTGTAGAAGGTTGTATGGTGGGCCGCTCCGCGGTATGTGCATTGAGAAAGATGAAAGTGATCCTTTTCACATAGAATGCACATTTTGCAAGCCCTTCCTCCTACCTCATGAATTTTCAATGCTTTCATCAAATGGCGGGAATGGCCGCACTTCACTTTGAAATTCTTTCTTTGTCCAATAGCCATACTTACACAGTTACCCTTCGAAATGCTTTCTTTGTCCTAGTCATTCTTTACTTCAAAATGCTTTCTTTGCCCCATATGCTATCTATCATTTCTGCAACTAAAGGCTCGAGGAATCGCTGAAGTGATGTTTTAAGATGAATGCTATTCCAGCCACTGGTGCCCCTCCAAGTGCCAACTTGTCAAGCGTCTGTGATCCTGGGCATTCATCCTATCCTAAAAATTGACGCTCGCCACTTGCCATCCTATCTGAAGTGATGTATGTTATCACTTCCTAACCTTCCATTTGCACCACACTCCTTTGCTGATCGGTTAAGGACATTCTCCGATGGATACTCGGTGAGTTGACTCGAAACTCAGAGCTGAGTCAACTTGACTTGACCAGAAAATCATCTGAGTTACTGTGGAACTCGCTGAGGGGTTATGACTCGGTTTAGAGTTGGCTTGACTGGTTGAGTTGGTTTGCCTACTCAGTCGACTCAACATGAATCGGCATGACTTGAACCGAGTCGCTCACTTGTGTCAAGAGTTAATTAAGTAAAAGGAAAGTGGAGGTGGTGGAAGTGGCATGACCCAACCTCAACTAAGGCAGCAAACATCATCTGCCAGATGACCATTCACTGCTTTCATACTTTAAACTGCATAATTTTATATTCATACGATGCTAATAGTGGACTTAAATTCCTATTTTAATTATTAAATATTGTGTTGATATGAGTATCTGAGACAACCTGGATATCGAGTCAAGTCAAGTTTTTGAGTTAGATTCTAAACTATTGACTCACAAGATGAGTTTTCAAGTTTTTAAACTGATGTATGGACTGGGTTTTTGTGCATGTGTCAAGTTGACAAGTGGGGGACGTTCTTGGGCATTGGCAATAGCATTCTTTTTCGTTGAAATTGTGTTTTCTTTCTAAAGTGCTGATGGGAGAAGATGTTGTGCAGAAATTAGGCATGGGTGGGGACGATTTTGATATGGATGATGATGCTAATGAAGACCAAGGTTAGAACTCATATTAAATAACACTTGCATGAAAAATCTTTTCCATGTTTCCTAACATACTGTCTTTTCGGTTTGTGAATTGCAATGCTACATGACCTAAAGTTATAGGATTTTCTTCTGTTCTTTTGGTCAGTGGATTGCAATCCTAAGGGGCTGTTTGGATAGCATGTAACTTGGTTAAGATGAGTCCAAGTGCATGCAACTTCATAGTATGTGGTGTTTGGATGCTTGGAGTCACATGCGATTTCATAACATCATGAGTCCAAGTTACATCCTATTTCCCCTAAAATCTAAGCATCCCAAAACCCCGAGTTTCAAGTAGCATGCTACTTGATAGCATCCAACGTTTAGATTTTTCAAATACTGGTTTACAAGGGAGATTCGCAATTACTTGCTGATGAAGATGGTTGGTGGCTTCAATGAAGAGGGTTGGTGGCTTCAATGAAGATGTTGGTGGCTGCCATTAATGGAGCTTGGCTATAAAGAGGAAGCCTTGCAACAGAAAAATCACAATCCCCTTCCTCTAATCCGAGAAGAAATCTCTCTCTCTCCTTCCTCCTTCCAATCTGAGAAGAAACCTCTCTCTCCCTTCCTCCTCCCCTGCGAGCTGGTTTTTCCTGTTATTTTTTTTTGTTTGTTTTTTGTTTGTTTGTTTGTTTTTTTTTTTCCTTGCAACTTCCAGTGTTTGACGAAAGCAGAATGGGGAAATTGGATTTCGTACTGAGTTACTTAGTAGGCTCTTATTGTACTGAGTAAACTTAGTTGGGCCCACTGTAAATGTATGTTGTTTATCTACACCGTCCATTTGTTTTTCCAGCTCATTTAAGTGGTTCAAGCCAAAATTGAAGCATGTCTAAAACTCAGGTGGACCATACCACAGGAAATAGTGGGTATAATGATTTCCACCGTTGAAACTTTTCTAGGGCTGGTAGTGATGTTTATTTGTCATCCAACCTGTTCATAAGATCATGCAGAGATTGATGAAGGGAAAAATCAAATATCAGCTTGATCCAAAACTTCCGTGGACCCCAAGAAATTTTCAACGGTTGACGGTCAATTCACATTGTTTCCTGTGGTGTGGTCCTCTTTAAGTTTTTTGTATGCTTCAGTTTTTGCCTCAAGACGTAAAATTATCTGTTAAAATCGATGAATGGAGAGGATAAAATACATAAATCACGGTGGACCCCGTAGAGTTTACTCAGTATGCTTGGTGTTTTGGGTGGCTGTCCCTATATGCCATCTAAGATGTATTTAGTTATCTGGGTGGCTGTCCCATTTATATGCCATCGATACCGTTATATGCCATCTAAAATGTATTTAATTATCTGTTTTGGGTGGCTGTCCATTGTTTTATATGGTGTGGCCATCTGATGATTGGTTTGGTTCTTTAGGCATCCCATTATTAGGTGGACCATATTCTACTTTTTATGGTCAATTGGATGATGAAATTAGCCTAAAAATTGGCTTATGCTACTCAATTTGATAGGCTTGATAAAATGATATCCATTGAGTCAAGCCTAATCCCATCTAAATTGAGTGTTGAGATGTATCCATTGTCGCCACCACATATAGTAGATGTGAATATAAAGTCATTAACATGTAACAAAGTTACATGTTACCCAAACATATGTTACAAGTGACATGTAACCAAGTTACATCTTGCATCCAAACAGGATTGCATGTAATCAAGTATCACCTGTAACTTGGTCACATGTTAACTTTTTTCCATCTTAAAGAAAGTTACATGCATCCCAACAACCCCTAATTGTTTTTCAAGCTGTTTGGATGCGTGATTGAATTGAATTGTGGTAATTCAATAAAGTGAAGTGGAGACCATAAAGTAGTTTTAAATAGCGATTTCGGTGCAAGTGTTCATTTGCACCAAAACTCGCCCCCATCTTCTGTTTCATCCGTCTGGTGACTCATTTTGATGACCATAGAAACTGAGTCGACTCGGTTTTGGACAATAATCAGAACCCCAGATCAAGGGACTAAAATCTACCTGCTTGCATTCAGAGCATGGCTTTAAGTAGTCAGTGATTCGTCCAATTCGCTCAGCCCTGACTTGAGTTGTTACTCGCCCGAGTTGGGCCTCGGTGGTGGGGGGTGACTCGTGGTAGGATCAGGTCAGACTGAGCCAGAGTCTACTCGAATGTTAGTGCTGTCTGACTTGTCTGGGTCTTAAAACCATGATTTAGAGTATTGGATTGGGGGTTGCCATGATTTTTATTCTACATTGAATTGGGTTATTGCAATTCAGTTTGATTGAGCATCCAAACAGGCCTAGATGTTCTCTAACCTTCAATTGGGCTACTACTGGTTTCACAGAAGGGAAAGAAGCAGAAGAAAAGGCGGCGATCGAGAAGGAAGGAGAACCCTCTTTGGCGGTTGCTGATGAGATTAAGGCCTGATTGCATTTGCAAGAGATAAAGATTTTGAGATTTCAGCTAAAATTGTGATCTAAAGAAAGTTCAATATAATGTCTGCATTTGATAATGCATTTGTCTATGTTCATCTTTGAATTAGATAGTGCACGATGTATGGATTAGCTCAAAGCTTTGATGAGATAAGAACCGTTCATCAGGTGAGCCCCAGTTTGGATGGTTGAGTTGCAATTTCAGACTGATTGGGTGAATCCTAACCCTTGGATTAGGAAAAAATTGGGCAGTTGCAGTACCTATTCTCGAACATTTCTTTCCACAATAGTCCTGGTTTAGGATTGTTTGATTGGTGAAATTTTTGTGTTATGATCCATCCAAGGTAGAGTCTACATGATGAACGGCTCTGATCTTCTCCATGTTGCCACGTGTGAAGATTGGGTTGCTTAGTAGAGATGGTGGTGGAAAATATGCCATGAGATCAGGTGGGCCCTAGTCTGGATGGGTCACATTGCAACAGATCTTAACCTCCCATCATCATCATGGATGAAGTACTGGTAAAGTGCAGGTTGAGGGTTTGTTTCCCTCCCTTGACTCATTTCATTAATGCTAAGCTAAAACTGCTACTTATTGAGTGACTCTGATCGAGTTGACTCGATGAGTGTTCCTGAGTTGGGATCTAGTCAGACCTGGTTTTGATTTTCATAGCTACTCGAAATCTCGCCTACTCAAGTTGGCTCAGATGAGTCTTGAGTCAACTCAGTGAGTTTTAGCCATTGCGAAGGGTGCCTGGCTGGATGAGCTCGAGGGTTGTAGATGAATGTTCCTGCGCATAAAATGGTCTGGTTTGAATGGGGACCCTGATCAACAGCTACGGGCGACCCACCCAATAATTTGAGCTTCTCTCGATTTTCAGTGGCCAAGATGGAATTGTGGTGCCCCACCATGATCATGGCTCCGATCCATGTGTGCCACGTTGGCGATTGAATCACCTCCGTCATCTCTCTTCCCATACTAAAAGCTAGTATTGTATCCAAAAGATGGACATATATGCATTTCTACACAGATATAACCGAAATTAGATCATGCCATGTTGATTCCACCTTAGATATATTGTATGGCGCCAATTCCGGCATTGAAAAAAAAAAAAAAAAACAAAGGAGTATGAATTGGTGCGTGTATTTCATATGAATTGGAATTTAATTCACGTCAAATATTAAATATACCAGAAGCTCCTTTGTAAATCACAGCAAAATCATGTGAATTCATTTCACATAAATTCCAATTACCATAGATTCTAATTACTATTGATTGGTAAGTTACATCCATCTCTCACACACTCTCCACCAATGCATTCCAATTATAATTTGCCAAATACTGGCCAATTTGGATAGCTGTAAAGGCAAATAAATAATGGTAATTAATAAGTGATTATGATAAATAAATGCTTTCCGTTCAATTTCGAGTCTAAATTTCACCTTGAAAATTAGGCGAACTCAAATATGTAATAGGTGGGCCCTACCATGATGCATGTGCTATATCTGTGGTGTTGTCCATTCATTTTTTTTTTTCCAAATCATTTTAGGGTGATGAGACAGATCCAAAGTCTAGGTGGACCACAACACAAAACTGTGGAGATTGAACACCTACCATTGAAAACTTCTTAGAGCTATAGAAGTTTTGAATTTGCCTCATTTTTGGGCTCATGCCTTGAATGATATAAATGAACAACGCGGATAAAATACATACATTATCATGGGGTAAATCTAAAATTCATGCCATATTAAAGAAAGTTATCATTATTATTTACCATTATTTACATGCACTTATAAGTAACTAGATAGTGCAAGTCATCTAGCACAACTGGTGAGTCTCTTTCACATGGATTCTAATGGATATTAAAGACAGGCTCTCAAACAAGGCATTAAGAAACCATCTAGAATTATTGTCTAATAAAAAATAATAAGAAAGTGAGAAATTAAAATGGTGTAAGTGTTCACATACAACTGGTTCTTCTATTCACTTCACCAAATGTGTAAAAGAAAAAGAAAAGAAAAGCTTCTTGGGGAACAATAGTAGTTTTTTTTAGTCATGTGACACACCCAACCTGTTAGCTGCACAATGCGCCTACATTGTTAGTTTCACCAGTGTAATTACTGTGTTTCCTTAGCATTCGAACCTAAGAGTTGCTGTTGAAATTCCAAGGTGTCTTCCAGCTGGGCTAGCAAGCAAACACTAGGTCTAGTTGCTCGCATGATTGGGAACTTTTGGTCACACATGCGACTAACTTTAAACCCTAAACCATAAACCTTAAATTCGAGTCTCATGAGCTGAGTTTGTATCCTCCTATGCTCGATCCAAACCACTAAGGGCCCGTTTGGATACTACCAAATAAGTTACTTTTCTGTTGAACTTAAGACGTTAAGGTACTTTTGGCACTTAAGTTTGTTTGATAAATATAATTGAAAAGTAACTTATCTCTTAAAAAATACTTATCTTAATAAAGTATTTTTTTTTCTTCTGATTGATTGAACTGTCCTAGTAGCGTGGTAGATGGTTCTAACATGTGGAGCCATGGTAGGCTACTGCACACAGTGGGTCGGTTGAGTCCTATACTTGAAGAAGACCAACCTGAGGAGAGAAGATTTCTTTATTTCCTTGAGGAGAAATTTCCAACTGTAAACGTCTATTTTGACTAATATTTCTAGCTAAACCTCCAATACTTTTCATTCCAAAAGTAAACTTTCATTTTTTTTTCTGACCAAAGTGCCCCTGTTCGTTGAGAGTTTCACCGAGATCTCGTTGAATTGATCTCGTTGAGTTGATCTCGTTGAAAATCAACGAGACACAATTTTCTCGTTGAAGATCCCATCTTCATCTTTCTTATGGCTCCTCCGTCGAAGAGGCTACGGAAAGGTATGTTTTAGGAATGTTTGGGGGTGATTTTCGTTTTAGGTTGGGTTCGTTTGAATATTTGGGAGTGATTTTCGTTTTAAGATTGTTCGTTAACCTTGGCATACAAACTGTTTATAGAAATGCCAATGTAAACTTGAAATGTTGAAATAGGAGATCGCGTTTAATTTCAACGCGATCCCGGTGAATTTCAACGAGATCGGTCATTTTCACCGCGATCGCGGTCAATTTCAACGCGATCTCGTTGAATTTCAAAGAGCATAGATTTAAATGTTTTTTATTTTATTTTATGAATGTTGTTTTTTTGGAATGTGAATGTCTAATATGTATACAACGTGTTTGTTGTAAAGTGTATGTGGACAATGTTTGAGAATTTTAACCAACTTTCATTGTATTTCGAATTTGAATACAACATGTTTGTTGAAATGTCACAACGAAGAAAAATGTTGAAAAGTTTGAGAATGTGTTTGAAAGAGCACAGTGAGAATTTAACGAGATCTCGTTAAATTTTAACTAAAGGCTACAGATATTAACTGTAGCTATAGAATTGACCGCGATCTCGTTGAATTTTAACTAAAGGCTATGAATATTAACTGTAGCCATAGAGCAAGCAAAAATTGACCGCAATCTCGTTGAATTTCAACGAGATCGCGGTGAAATTCACCGCGATCTCCTTGAAATTCACCGCGATCTCGTTGAATTTCAGAGAGCACGGATATAATTCAACAAGCACAGTGTAAAATTCAAAGAGCACACTATAAAATTCAAGGAGCACAGTAATTCAAAGAGCACAGCTATCACGAATCTTTGAAATATCAATATTGCAAAAACACATTGCGATAAACAAAGATCCGACTTGATTATTAAAAAAAAAAAACGCATTTGTTGAGAAAAAAATTCACATTCTTCGTTCTTACCTGGTCCACACCACAACCTCGTTTCCGATGAAACACGAGTTGAAGAAATAGAAAAATAATGCTCTGAAGTGAAAACCGATCTCAAAAGTAAAGAGATGATGCTTTTTTGCTATAAATGAGAGAATAAAATGAGTTTTGAATATAGAAGAGGAGAAAAACGAGGAGAAAATAGCTTTTCTTTGGAGAAGGAATAAATCCTAAGAACAAGGGTATTTCGGTCCGAAAATGGTCCGTCCGTACAAGTGAAGTTTACTTTTGGAAAGAAAAGTGTTGGAGGTTTAGCTGGGAATAATGGTCAAAATAGAGGTTTACAGTCGGAAATTTCTATTCCTTGAGTTAATTATGATATGTATTTTTATATGCATCGGGAGTTTCATTCCAATGTATTTTTATTTTTATATACAAAGGAATCCTTATTTTAGTATATTATGGCATAATGGCAGGTAGAATAATGACCGGAGACTAAAAAAAAAAAATCGGATTGCGAACGGAGTTACTCAGGACGCTCTTATCATCCCGAGTAAACTCAATTGGGCCCACTATGAATGTATGTGGCTTATCTACACTGTCCATCCATTTTTACAGCTCATATTAGCTGTTGAGCTCAAACTTGAAGCATATCCAATTCTCAAGTGAATTATACCATAGGAAACAGTGGGAATAATGATTTCCACTGTTGAAACCTTCATAGGGCCCACAATGATGTTTATTTGTCATCCAACCTATTCATAAGATCGCAAAGACATGGATGAAGGGAAACCACAAATATCAGCTTGATCCAAAACTTTTATGGTCCATAAGAAGCTTTTAATGGTCAATCAATACTGTTTTCTATGGGATGGCCTACTTGAGATTTGGATCTATTTCATTTTTTAGCTAATGATCTAAAATGATATGGGAAAATGGTTGGATGGTGCCAATATAAAATACATGCATCAAGGTGCCCCACGGCAAGGGCTGCACTGTCTTCCCGTGCCTGCTATGATTCTAAAAATGCAGCCATGCTAACTGGACCGACTCCGTCAAAACAGGGTACGCATTAGGTGTTACCTCGGGAGCAGCGTAGTGGGTGTTACCCTAACTATGTGGGGCCCATAATGATGTACTTTTTATATATCCATGCCATCTACATGTTTTTACACATGATTTTAGACTGTGATCCAAAACCCTAAGAAGATCCAAATCTCAGTTGGACCATACCACTAGAAATAGTGTGATTGAGTGCCATACCATTAAAATTCCAAAGAGCCCATCTTAAGGTTTTGTTAATTTTTATTTGCAATCCAAGCTCTTGATAATGTCAATAAGGTCTTGATGAAGGGAAAATACAAAGATCAGATTGATCAAAAACTTTTGTAGCCCACGAAACTTTTTTAATGGTTATTCATCTGTTTCTAGTATTATGGTCCACCCGAGATTTGGATCTTCTTAGGGTTTTGGATCACAACCTAAAATCATGTGTAAAAACATATAAACGGCATGAATATATAAAAAGTACATCATTATGGGCCCCACACGGTTAGGGTAACACCCACTAAGCTGTTCCGAGGTAACACCTAATTCACGCCCTATGACGGAGTCGGTCCAGCTATCCAAGAGGTAATCCAAATTCTAGAATGGCTGCATTTCTAGAATCATAGGAGGCATGGCAAGACAGTGCGGCCCTTGAAACTTCAAGTGGACCACACCACGTGAAGCAGCGGTGATAATGATGCCCCACCATTGAAACCTTCCCAGGATCTACTGTGATTTTTATTTGCCAGAAAACATGAATATCATCCTGATCAAAAGTTTTGTGGCTCCCAATACGCTTTTAATGGTAGTCGTTAAATCCTTACTATGGTACACCAGAGCTTGGATTTGCCTTATTTTTGAGCTCCTACTTTAAAATAATATGAAAAAACGGATGGTTGGTGTGGATGAAAGACGTACATCATGATGCCCCTACAGACGCCTTGGGTGGACATCCCCTCTTGCGTGATATATGCATCTTTCTTCTTGGGCGGGTCCCATCACATTTTATAACCTTTTACTGGCCGCTCTCGCATGGGGGTTAGTACACCCACCCCATTGTTAGTGTTACGTTGATGATTGTCAGGATTGAGATATTTGAAGATTCCAATCGATCAATCTGAACCCTTCACTGGAACATAGTTTTTAAGAGCTACTATTAAAATTGACACCGAACAGTTGGCTGAAGCATTCAATAAGTTTCCTTCCCTTACAAAGCTGTCTGTTTTTTATGCTCTGGATGGAATGCATAGGATTGCCTGATAAAAGTAATGATTTAAATAATAAGCGATCGATGGTGGTCTCTAACAAATGGATGGCTCAGATTGTTGACTGGACATATTTCTGTGCGAAAAATCTCGACCGCCCATTTTATAACCAATAGCATGCCTTTTGGGAACTAACAGGAAGCCCGGCTGATTGATTGAACTGTCCAAGTGGCGTGATAGATGGTTCTAACATGTGGAGCCGTGGTAGGCTACTGCACACAGTGGGTCCGTTGAGTCCTATATTTGAAGAAGACTGACCTGAGGAGAGAATATTTCTTTATTTCCTTGAGTTGATTATGATATGTATTTTTATATGTATTTTTATATGCATCGGGAGTTTAATTTTGTATTTTTATATACAACGGAATCCTTATTTTAGTATATTCTGACATAATGGCGGGTAGAAGAATGACCGGGGACTAAATAAAGAAACCGAGTTGCGAACGGAGTTACTCATGACGCTCTTATCATCCTAAGTAAACTTAATGGGGCCCACTATGAATGTATGTGGCTTATCTACACTGTCCATCCGTTTTTACAGCTCATATTAGCTGTTGAGCTCAAACTTGAGGCACATCCAAATCTCAAGTGAATCATACCATAGGAAACTGTGGGAATAATGATTTCCACCGTTGAAACCTTCATAACGCCCACAATGATGTTTATTTGTCATCCAACCTGTTCATAAGATCACAAAGACATGGATGAAGTGAAACCACAAATATCAGCTTGATCCAAAACTTTTATGGTCCATAAGAAGCTTTTAATGGTCAATCACCATTGTTTTCTATGAGATGGTCTACTTGAGATATGGATCTATTTCATTTTTTAGCTAATGATCTCAATTGATATGCGAAAATGGTTGGACGGTGCCAATATAGAATACATGCATGAAGGTGCCCCACAACAAGGGCCACACTGTCTTGCCGAGCCTGCTATCATTCTAAAAATGCAGCCACATGCACCGGAGACCTTTCTAGAATTTGGATTAACTCTTGGATAGCTAGACCGACTCCCTCAAAACATGGCGCGAATTAGGTGTTACCTCAGGAACAACTTAGTGGGTGTTACTCTAACCGTATGGGGCCCATAATGATGTACTTTTTAATATATCCACGCCATCTACATGTTTTTACACATGATTTTAAGATGTAGTCCAAAACCCTAAGAAGATCCAAATCTCAGGTGGACCATAATACTAGAAACAGTGATGAATAACCATTAAAAAAGTTTTGTGGGCCACAAAAGTTTTTGATCAATCTGATCTTTGTATTTTCCCTTCATCAAGACCCTATTGACATTATCAAGAGTTTGGATTGCAAATAAAAATTAGCAAGACCTTAAGATGGGCTCTTTTGAATTTTTAATGGTATGGCACTCCATCACACTGTTTCTAGTGGTATGGTCCACTTGAAATTTAGATCCACGTAATTTTTAGAATCTCTTCCCATTATGGGCTGTAGAAAAAGATGGACGGAGTGGTATACAAAATATCATCCATGTAGGCCATACTGTAAGGGTAACACCCACTGAGCTGTTCTAGGGTAACACCTAATTCTCGCCCATCAAAACAGGGGCTCTGTGGGGCCACTGTAATGTATGTATTTAATCCATGTTGTCCCTCTATTTTATCAGATTGATTGGACCACACCACATGAAGCAGTGTTGATAATGATTCCCCACCATTTAAACCTACCTAGGAATTACTGTGATTTTTATTTGCCATCCAACCTATTCACAAGGTCATGGGGTTTAAGGCTTTTACCCCGCTGGTAGAGGCTGCGGAGTTTCAAAAAGAGGTCTAGGTCTCGAAACCCATCAGGGTGAAATTCCCGGTGCTAACTGCACCAGTGGGTGCGTCCCATGACTGACAGATGGGTGTCTTGCGCGATTAACTGTGTACAACAGGAATATCATCCTATAAACAAATCAAGAAGCTTTTAATTATAGTCATTCAATCCTCACCATGTGGTACACCAGAGCTTTTATTTGCCTTATTAATGAGCTCCAACTCTAAAATGATATGACAAAATGGATGGACGGTGTGGATGAAACACATACATCACGACGCCCCCACAGACGCCTTGGGTGGACGTTTGAAGATTCCAATTGATCAATCTGAACCCTTCACTGGAACATGGTTTTTAAGAGCTACTATTAAAATTGACACCGAAGAGATGGTTGAAGCATTCAATAAGTTTCCTGTGGATGGAATGTATAGGATTGCCTGAAAAAATGTAGTGATCTAAACAAAAAGCTATGCATGGTGGTCTCTAACAAATGAATGGCTCAGATTGGACATATTTCTATGTGAAAAATCTCGACCGCCCATTTTATAAGCTACTAATTGGATGCGTGGAGTTGTCTGATGAATGTGACTTTTGCTTGCGGGCGCAAATTAGGCGTTACCCCGAGAACAGCTTAGGGGGTGTTACCCTAACCGTGTGGGGCCTATATTGATGTATTTTTTATATATCTATGCCGTCTCTCTGTTATTTCATATCATTTTAGGATGTGATAAAATTCCTAGGAAGATCCAAATCTCAGGTGGACCATACCACTAGAAAAAGTGATGAATAACCATTAATGACATTTTGTGGGTCACAAAAATTTTGAATCAATCTGATTTTTATATTTTCCCTTCATCAAGACCTTATTGACATTATCAAGAGCTTAGATTGCAAATGAACATTACGAAAACCTTATGATGGGCTCTTTGGAATTTTTAATGGTGGGGCACTCAATCACACTGTTTCTAGTGGTATGGTCCGCTTGAGATTTGGATCTGCATAATTTTTGGAACCTGATCCTAAAATTGTCTGTAGAAACGGATGGATGGAGTAGATATACAAAATATTATCCATGTGGGCCATACGGTAGGGGTAACACCCACTAAGCTGTTCCCGGAGTAACACCTGATTCGCGCCCCTTGCTTGCTTGGTAACCTATAGCATGCCTTTTGGGAGCTAACGGGAAGCCCGGCTGATCGATTGAATTGTCCAAGTGGCGCGATAGATGGCTCTAACATGAGGGACCGTGTTTGGGTACTGCATTCGGTAGATCCGTTGAGTCATATACTTGAAGAAGACCGACCAAAGGAGAGAAGATTTCTCAATTTCCTTGAGTTGATTATGATAAGTTTTATATACAATGGAAGTTTTATTTCAATATATTTGTATTTTTATATACAATGGAATCCTTACTTTAGTATATTACAGCTAGCATAATGACAGGCATAATAACGACCAGAGACAGAGAAAAAACCGATGGGCGGTGTGAATATACAACACATTCATTTAAGGTGGGCCCCACAAAGCAAGGGTAATACTTAATCCACCAGGCCATTAGGTGTTACGGTGTTACCCTTACCATGGGGCCCACCTTGATGATGTGTTATATATCCATGCCATCCATCTTGCTTTCCTTTCCATTTTAGGATTTGGTTCCAAAAATCAAGCATATCCAAATTTCAGATGGACCACACCACAGGAAACAGTGGTCATTGGATACTGGGTTGGCCGGTTGAATTTACTAGGTTGAGTTGGGCTGACTAGATTGAGTGGATTAAGTAAGATGATTGGGTTAAGTTGGGTTTGATCAGCTTTTTCAGCCCTTGGTGGGGTGTCTTCAGTACAGCATGCGGCAAGGCAAAATTTTGTGTTCCACACCATGATGTATGTGCTATATCACACCATCCGTCCATTTGGTCGTATCATTTTAAGACGGGAGTTGAAAATGAGACATTCAAAGCTCAAGTGGACCACACCATAGAAAATATTAAGGATTGAATGCCTGCCATTGGAAACTTCTTGGGACAGAAGTTTTGGATTAAGCTTATATTTACATTTTCCCTTCATCAAATCCATGTGACCGTATGAATAGATTGGATGTAAAATAAACATCATGGTGGCCCGAAGGAAGGTTTCAATGATGGATGTCATTGTCCCCACTACTTTTTTGGTGTGTTCCACTTGAGCTTTGCATCTGCCTCATTTTTGGGCTCATGGCTTAAAATGATATGGAAAAATGGATGCAGGGCATGGACTTCATGTTCGTGGTGGTAGACAGATTATCGAAGATGACTCACTTTATTCCTTGCAAGAAGACTTACGATTTGACGAGTGTAGTCAACCTCTTCTTCAGAGAAATTGTGAGATTGCATGGCCTCTTCAAAACCATCACCTCCGACCGTGATATAAAGTTTGTGAGTTACTTTTGACAGACTTTATGGAGTCGATTTGATACACAACTTCAGTTTAGTAGCGTGTATCGTTCACAATCTGATGAGCAGATTGAAGTAGTGAATAAAACATTAGGTAATTTCATCCGATGCATTTTCAGAGGCAAGGCAAAGTAATTGGACTTTGCCCTGTGACAAGCAGAGTTCGCCTTCAACAACATGGTGAACCGCTCCATAAGTAAGTCATCGTTTCAAATTGTCTACGGACGGATTCCCCATCACACACTCGACTTAGTTCCGTTACTGAAGATTTCCGACAAGAGCATAGTTGCTTATAATATGGCCGAGAGAATTACCGAATTACATGCGGAAGTTCGAACTAAGCTCACAGGGTCCTTTGGATCGGTCGGGCCAGTTGGTCGAGTCAAGTGCTCGGGTATGTTTATAATTATGAAATTGATAATCTAAATTATTTTGCAATATATTAAATGTTGCTTTAGATTAAGCTCTGATAACTGTTTGACTAGTGTACTACCTACTTCTGGGTTGACAGTCACAACTAATTCAATCGACTAAGCGGGATACGGTCGATCGACAGTGGCCACTGTTGGTTTGTTGTTGTCCACTGGACCCACCAAATAATCCCCAATCAGAGCTAATCATTATTATGTTTTACTGTTGAATCACACTCTATGGAATCTAGAATACCATTGTTCTCATTGTAAATAATCCACTTAAAACCATATTGTGACTCGATCTATTAAGTCTCATAAGCCAGACATGGTGGTATGGGACACCGTGTCTGAGTTGTTGGCCTATGCTGGGGTGCTGCCTCCTCGTAGTAACCAGTGAGCGTTAACAAAGGTGATATATCATTGTTCGAATGGCCCTTGTGACAAATGTGACTTTGGTCATGTTAGCGTGCCTGTGCACCATTCGAACAACCCGCGGTGTGTATTGGTTTAACCCCAAGTGTCACGCCAGCACCTCTGAATTAATTAATTGTATTTGATATTTTGGAGATGAGACCTTCTGCTTTGATTTGGACGTGGTTAACGAGTCACGGTCGGATCAGGCTTTCATGGTAGGATAACTCAACCTTGGATCGAGGGCTTATTGGCGATGATTAACGACGCACCGTAGAGAGCCAGATGGTCCCAGTTAGACTTTGTGATACGACGATGGTATTTTAGCTTCACCAATTTTCTGAATGAATTGGACTAATAAATACTTTAATTAATCATGGATACATGACATTTGAGGGGGACTCGTGTAGCCTGGTTGCTTGATGTGGCGTTAGCGCTACTTTGAGCGCTTCATATCATTTCTCTGTGTCATCCAGGCTGGTGTACTCAGTTACGACTTGCTTGACAGGTAGACTCTCGATGCACAGTTGGTTGAGTCAGGGTTTGTCCGGGACATACATTGTGTGCAAAATCATGACTTTCATGCACTTAATCAACTAGCTTATTATGATATATGAATTGTGTATGGTCATTACCTAAACTTGATTGATTTGATAACATGTTTAGGATTAATACACTCATATGAATATGTTTATAATTTAAATATCCTGAGTATAATCTTGGAGATATTTCTTCACTATGTTGGTGTTTTAACGCCTTTTATTTGACATATGTAGATGCCTCACGAGTAGGATTAGTTGGTGGTGCACTCGGGGCGCCTTTATAGTCTTTTAGCTTCATCCCTTTTGGAAATTGTATTTTCCTTCCTATTGCTTTAATTGTGATTCGTATAATTCTCATATGAGCTAATACTACATTTGAATTGTACCTCTAGGGTGTTAGCCCTATATTTTTTTTTTAGTTACCTCCGCTTTGCTTATGATTAAGTAATTGAAATGTGTTACTCTGATTATTTGTGAATGGAATGAATGTAAATCTGATTGAAGATACACGTGGGAGCATTTCCTACGTGCGGCATTCCTAGACAAGTATTTTATTAAGTTAACACCCGAGAACTCGAGATCAGAGTCTCTATACTCGGTTGTCGATTTTCGGGATGTTACATTACGCTAACGAACGTCAACAACATGATGAAGAACATGATAAACTTAAAATTGAAGTATTGGTTTGGTTTGGTTGGTGCTAGACCTCTTTTACACTAAGAAACATGAAGTACTTGGAATGTAAAAAAGGACTAGTTAAACTACGAAATGTAAAGGACTTAGTAAATTGGAAAGATAGATTGATTTGGTTTGTTGTTGTTTGGTGCTATGGCCTTTATTTTGTGGAGATCCTTTTTCTTTTATAACTTTCTCCTTGAACGGTGGAATTATCTGGATGCACCACTCCCTAATGATTATAGCAACCGTTTCACCATTACAACTTTCCAGAGACTTCTCTCTTTCTCTCCTACTAACACTTAGATTGCATGCAGAAGCCTTTGATAGGAACTTATGCCTAGTGTAAGTTAAGTGAGGCCTTATGAAAAATCCACACCATCCATACCATTTATAAGGTCATTCATGCTTAGATGAACAGAAAACACAAAAATATCACCATGACCCAAAGTTTCTAATGTCCCACCTATGTTTCAACTGTGTATGTTCCACTTTCACTATTTGTAGCCCACTTTAGTTTTAGATCTACGTGAAATGGCAATCTGACTACTGTCCTTGAGTTTAAATAGCAATCGGTCACTCGATGGCAATTGACCATTTTTTTTTTTTCTCGAGAGGCCAATTCAGTCGGCCGCTTTTTCAAAAAATGTAAAATGCCATCAGCCACGAACGCGAACAGCAATTGGTCGACGCAATCGACCACTGTCTTGCTTCTCGGTTGACAATCGGCCAATGAAATCAGCCGCTATCCTAATCGCATACAGCAAATCGACCAATAAAATCAGCCACTATCCTTAGTTGCTTGCGGCAACCAATTAATTTTCTCGAAAGCAAACGGCAATCGTCTGCTCCTTTTAAACATTTTTACAAGGCCGGTCAGAAACAGGTACAATAATGAGCTCACAACATGGATGGACGACGTTGATTTCTCACAAACATCACGTTGGCCCCACCTAGGTTCCCAGGCAGGAACTTCCGCGTCCATGAATGGGTTGGATTTCTCACAAATACCAAGGTGGGTCCCCGCTAAGCATTAGCTCAGGAACTTCCTGCGAAAGATGAAATACGCCTCCCTCGGTTCATGGTGTCCTTCTTATGTCGCATCATACAGGTTTTTATGGCAGCAGTTTAGGTGCAGCGACGGCCATGCCTTAGACGGTGCGTCCCTACTGTGGGTCCCACCTTGATGTATGTATTCAACATCCCCTCCGTCCATCCGTTTTACCAGATCATTTAGGTCATAGCATAGAAAGTAAATCAAATAAAAATCTCAGGTGGACCTACTATAGGAAATAGTGGTGACTGAATGCCCCACCATTAAAAATTTCCAATGGTGCATCAGGATGTTTTCGTAATGTTTATCTGCCATCCAACATGTAGATAAGGTACATAAAACTGAATGAATGGAAAAAGGCATATATTAGTTTGATCCAAAGATTTTGTGGCTGACAATTAGTTTTAAATGTTAAATCACTACCGTTTCCTACGGTATGGTCCACCCGAGATTTGGACCTGTTTCATTTTTTATATCATACCCTAAAATAATGTATCCAAACGGATGGACAGATGTAGAATACCTATATCAAAGTGGGCTCCACACTAAGGGCCGCAGCTAGGGCTCTCAATGGGTCGGATCTGGATCGGATCTAGTTGGATCCGGCTCCTAAGTCCATATATTTGTAGACGGATTCGGATCGGATTCGGATCCAACTCAGATCCAAAAGGTGATATCCATATCCGATCCATTTATTAATTGTTAGATCTATTTCCGATCCAAAATTCATATAACTATCAGATTCGGGTCGGATATAAGTCCGAATCCACCCCTAATTACAAATCTAAAAAAATATATGATATAAAATATATAATTTAATATATTTAATTTAGTAGAAAAATGATGCCAATCCCACTGTTTACCATGGTATGGCCGACATGGCCTAAAATAATTTGTAAAACGGATGGCTAGCATGAATATAACACATACAGTGGGGTGACAATGAGTCAGATCTTAATGGGATACGGATCAAACTCGGATACCCGTGAATCCACATCCGGTCCATTTAAGTAATCGGACCTGTTTCAAGATCCAAATCCGGTTCATTTAACTAATTGGTCCTATTTTAAGATCCAAATCCGCATTATACGGATTCATCAGAGTGAATTGGATTTCGGATCCGACCCACTCCATTGAGAGCCCTAGCCGCAGCGTTTGGAGGTGTACCTTATCTGCTCCCGGCATCATCTCCTTTGGTGGGTCGGTTACATTGTTGCCTTGCCGACGCCGATATTGTACTAAGCCTTCGGAAGGAAGCTCCTGCACTGCCAAGTTAGGTTGTGCCAACTTGATGTTTGTAAGAAATCCACTCCTTCCGTTCATTTTTCCAGATCATTTTAGGGCATCAAACAAAAGAAGAGACGGATCCAATAAGCAAGTGGGCCACACGAGAGGAAAGAGTGGGAATTGAGTGACTACCGTTTAAACAGTCACATGGCCACAAAAGTTTTGTATAAACTAACGTTTTCTGTGTTTTCACTTCAGCCAGTGCGAATGACCTAATACGAATTTGGGATGAAATATAAGCATCTAGGTGGAGCCAAAAAGGTTTCAACAGTAGGCATTTCTTTCCTGTTTCCCCTTCATGTGGCTCACCTTGTGGCTCACCTAATAGACCATTGAGATGAAATATAAGCATCTGGGGGGAGCCAAAAAGGTTTCAACGGTAGGCATTTTTTGTTGGAAATTTGATTAGCAAAAGCATTGAAGAAATTCAAACAATTAACATACGCCACACAACCAATCAACGTAGAGACGAATAAATTTAATGTGAAAAGCCCTCGCGGGAAAAACCACGGCACAAAGCGACACCTCCAGTATGAATTTTAAATGATTACAGCTAATCTGCCCTCAAACAAATCTCAAAGATAAACAACATACTCTCAAACCTCACAAATCTCTCCCCCAAGCCCTAATATTGAAATAGAACTCCTTGGTATTGATTAGGATATCCCTAAGACGGATTAGGAGGTGTTTATATAGGCATCTAATCCAAAATAGAAACATATCGATGCAAAATAGGTCTAGAAAGTTTTGCCTTGAAAAACTTCAAAAAACAGCCTCCATCGACCTGTCATGATCGGTCAGCCTCCTCTGTCCGATTGGTCATGACTGGTCGGAGCATATGTCCAGCAAGCTATATTTCTCCACTGTCTGCCATGGGATTGATCAAACTAGTCGGACCAATCTGTCCGACCGGTTGGACACCCTAAAATGTATTTTAGAGACTCTGATAACATTTCTTTCCCGTTTCCCCTCATGTGGCCCACCTAAGTTTTGGATCCGCCTCATCTTTTATTGAATGTCCTAAAAGAATCTAAAAAAATGGATGGATAGACCGATGAGGGTCGATTTCTCGAAAACATCAAGTGGCCCACCTAGCTGCCGTAGGAAATCCACCACCACGCGGTTTGGCTGGTGAGGCTGCCACTATTAGTTTGCTATGTGGCCTCCACCATAATGTAAGTGTTTTATCTATGTCGTTTCATCCATTTCTTTAGATCATTGCGGGGCTTCACCGCAAAAGTGAGTCAGATATAAATCACAGGTGGACCACACAATAGGAAAACACCAGTGGTTGAATGTCGACCATTAAAAACCTCATCAGGCCCGCTGTAATGTTTATTTGACAACCACGTGTTGATGAGGTCATACAGACCACCAAGACGTTTGATCCAAAACTTTTGTGGCCAACTAGAACTTTTCAATGGTGGATGCCCAATGAACACTGTTTCGTGTGATGCGGTCTCCTTGAATTTTGATCCACCTCTTTTACGGGGCGTAGATAGAGCTGTACATAAGTGCATTCGAGCGGGCTCAACGAAGCTTTGGAGCCGAGTTTACACTGAGTTTGAGCCTAAAAATACAAAATTTAAAGTAGGCCTAACCTAAAACTGTTTAAAATCAAGCCCAAAGACAGCCGAAAGCCTATTTATAAGCCCCTACTTATTTTTATAGAGAGTTTTATCACTCAAATTTTTGTTCACTTTTGATGTGAGGCTAAAAAAATTCTTTTCCAATTGAGTCAAGCTAAGTTGAGCATTGAATCGAGCCAAACTTTGACTTGAGCTGATTTGAACTTGGCTTAGCTCAAGCTAAGAGCTTGGAAAAATGGCTCGGCTTGGTTCAAACCCAAGTCAGCTAACTGATCTAGCTTGGCTCGTGTACAACTAACACAGGCAGTGTCAGTAGCCAAACCGCGTCTAGGGCTCTCAATGGGTTGGATTTAGATCGGATCCAATTGGATCTGGCTCCAAGTCCATATATCTGTAGACGGATTTGGATAGGATTTGGATCCAACTCGGATCTAAAAGGTGATATCCATATTCGGTCCATTTATAAATTGTTAGATCCATGTCGATCCAAAATCCATATAACCATCGAATTCAGGTCGGATCTAGGTCTGAATCCACCCCATTACAAATTAAAAAAAATATATAATATAATATATTTAATTTAGTAGAAAAATTGTGCAAATCCCACTATTTACTATGGTATGGTCCACATTGCCTAAAATAATTTATAAAACTTATGGTCAGCATGAATATAACATATAATAATTTATAAAACGCATGGTCAGCATGAACATAACATATAATTCCGATCGAACTCAGATATGTTCATGTGAATCCATATCCGGTCCATTTAAGTAATCGGACCTATTTTAAGATCCAACTCCTGTCCATTTAACTAATCGGACCTATTTTAAGATCTAAATCCGCATTATACGGATTCGGAGTGAATCGGATCTCGGATCTGACCCGATCCATTAAGAGCCCTAACCGCGTCCATGATGCAATTGGGATATTGGGAGATTCCTGTCGATCAATCCGAACCGTTCACAGAGAGATGCAAGCAGCACTTCTTAACCACCTGCACCATTGGAGCCGTACCAGTTACCTTCCTTTCTCCTCTTCTATCCTTCTCTACACTTGCCTCTCTCCCCCTCTCCTTTATTCAGGAAAGTCCTTACAATTGCATATTTCCAAGCCTCCCAAAGCTCTCTCACACATCAAATTCCTCCCTTCTTCCCATCCATACACACCAAAAGGAGAAAGAAAGAAGAAAAAAACATGGCTTATTCACTCGTCTCGACTGCAGTGGAGAAGTTGAACACCATCCTCCAAGATGAGGTAGTTTTGTTGGTGGGCGTCACCAAAGAAATCGAAAAGCTTTCCAGTACTCTCACCTTGATCCAAGCTGTGCTTGAAGATGCTGAGTCTCGGCGTGTGAAGGACAGAGCAGTTAAGATCTGGTTGGAGAAGGTCAAAGACGTGGCCTATGATCTGGACGACATACTAGATGAGTGGATGACAGAATCTCTCGGATCACAAGCAGCCGATGAAGGTGATGGGTCCTGTTTCAGCAGCAAGAAGGTAAGAAGCTTCCTTTCGCCTATTACATGCTTGAAGAATGTCCTGTTACGCCACAAAATAGGGAGTAGGATAAAGGAGGTGAGGGGTAGATTAGATGAAATTGCCAAAGAGACGAGCCAATTGGGTCTTAAAGCAGATCGTGGAGAAAGTGAGAGAATGGATGGTGAAGTGAGACAGGGCCAGATTGGGGATCGAGAAACAGGCTCCCTACTCGACCAACCGTCAATTGTAGGTAGAGAAAATGAAAAAAATGAAGTCCTAAACTTGCTGCTGCAGGAGGTAACAAAGGTGCCCTTTGTCATTTCTATAGTTGGAATGGGGGGCGTGGGCAAAACCACCCTTGCTCAACTCGCCTACAATGATGAGAAAGTCAAGGGGCATTTCGATGTGAGAATGTGGGTATGTGTTTCAGAAGATCTTGATGTGAAACGGATTACAAAATCAAGTATAAAATCTGCAGACCCTAAGTTTAAGGGTGAAAAATTAGACTTGGATCAATTGCAAATTCACCTCCGTGAAATGTTGCATGGAAAAAGATTCTTGCTTGTGCTTGATGATATTTGGACTGAAGATAGTCAGAAGTGGGACAAACTGAGACTTCCCTTCCAAACTGGTGCATTAGGGAGTCGAATTGTCATAACCACTCGCAGTGAAAAGGTTGCATTGGCGATGGGAAGGGCTTACATACACAAACTGGCAGTCTTATCTGATGATGATTGTTGGCTAGTGTTCAGCCGTAGCGCGCTTGAGCATCGGAGTGAAGAAGAGCGTTCAGATTTGGAAGAGATTGGAAAAGATATTGTAAAGAAGTGTGGAGGGTTGCCTCTTGCAGCAAAGGTAATAGGGAGTGCCATGTGCTCGAGAAGGACGAGAAGGGAATGGGTGCTTGTCTTGAGAAGTGAGATATGGAACTCAGGTGATGTCTTGGGAGGTATTTTACCAGCTTTGTTACTAAGCTACCATGATTTACCTCCTGCTTTGAAGCAGTGCTTCTCGCATTTCTCTATTTTTCCAAAAGATTGGAGGATAGAGAAGGATATGGTGGTCAAGTTATGGGTGGCACAAGGGTTCATCCACTCCGAGGGAAGTGAAGACATGGAGGAAATTGGTGGGCTGTATTTTGATGATTTACGAAGACGCTCCTTGCTCCAAGATGCAGAACTCGACTATGCCAAGAACACAGTCAAGTGCAAGATGCATGATTTAGTTCATGATCTTGCGGAATCTGTTGCAGGAAGTGACTGTTCACTGGTGGAGATTGGAAAGGAAGCCTTGTTGAACTTCAACAATGTCCGCCATTCTGGTTTAACTGTCATAAATGAAGCTGATGAAGTGGCTTACATTTCAGCCACTTTGTATAAAGCCCACAAGCTGCGGACATTGCTACTTTGCTCAAGAGTGTCCATGGTGTCACAAATTTCATTTCATCATTGGAGACACCTTAGGGCATTAGACTTGAGTTACACCTGCATTAAGAAGTTGCCTCGAACGGTCGGACAGTTGAAACACTTGAGATTTCTTGATTTGTCTCACACGGGCATAGAGGAGTTGCCAGAGGAGGTGAATAATTGCCGAAATTTACGGACCTTGAGACTCAATCATTGTAAAAAGCTAAGAAAACTTTTTAGAGGAATGAGGAAAATGATTAGCCTGAGACATCTAGAATTAGAAAACACCTGGAAGCTGAAGTACTTACCGCAGGGTATAGGGGGACTAACTGGCCTTCAGATGATAACAAAGTTCATTGTTGGGGGTGGAAACGAAGGATGTAAATGGGGAGAACTGAAACTCCTCAATCATCTTCAAGGAAGTCTTCAAATTACCGGCTTGGAAAATATCGGGAGCAGGGACGAAGCTAGGGAAGCAGATCTAAATAAGAAGCAGCAGCTTCATGGGCTATACTTGTATTATGATGAAAAACGTCATGAACGGCCGTTGGATGAAGAGGTGAAGAGAATGGAGGGCGTGCTTGAAATCCTCCAGCCTCACAAAAACTTGAAAGAGTTGGAAATAGGGTATTACTATGGTTGGAAGCTTCCCAAGTGGATAGAGGATCCGGTGTTCTCCAATCTAGTCAAGGTGACACTCTTTTGTTGTTGGGAGTGTAAACAATTGCCAGGTCTTGGGAAACTACGGTCCCTTAAATCCCTTTATATTACGGACATGAGAGAGGTGAGAAAGGTGGGTGTTGAGTTTAGTGGGGATGATAACAATGACAGAAGTGGTGGTGGTGTATCTTTCCCCAAGTTGGAGACCCTCGTCTTCAGTTGCATGAGAAATTGGGAGGAGTGGGAATTGAGAGGTGGAGATGGAGAGGTTATACCATCTCTCCTTGAATTAGAAATTTTTAAATGTGAAAAGCTGAAGGAGTTGCCCAGAAACCTTCCACCACTCCTCCAGAAGCTGAGTTTACAAATAAGTAAGGAAGGGATGTTGTTCTCGGGAGGGCCCTTACCTGTCCTCCCCAACCTTAACCATTTGGTGATTAATTGGAGTCCTGAGCTGACATCGATCCCTGGTGGTTGGTTGGGACAACTCAAAGCCCTCAAAACTCTGGAAATCTACCTGTGTCTAGAGTTGAGGTCTCTACCTGAAGAGGAGTTGCAACAGCTCACCATGCTTCAAGAATTGAAGGTCTTTCGGTGTCCACTCATAATAGAGCGCTACAGAGATGGAGGAGAAGATGGGGACAAGATTGCTCACATCCCGAATATCACATTTACTCGATAAGAGGTGGATGGGATTTTCTTTTGCTTTTGTTTCCAGGAATTGTGTTGCTTCTCCGTATCATTGCTGTACTTTTTTTTTTTTTTTTTTTTTAAGCTGTTAATGAGATGTTGATTGCCTTTTACTTGTTCGACGTGTGATGTTGTTCATCGTTTAGGAGGTCAGGTTCTTTGCCCCCCTCATCTTTTGTAATTTTACTTTTTTATTAATAAAGCTTATGATGGCCCCCTCCACCTTCACACACGCACGCGCACACCAAAAGGATCGTGTGACCACAACGGTATAGTTGCCTTTTCTCGAAGATCAATTATATAAGATCATTTTTTTTTTTTTTTTTTTTTAAATTTCGTGAGAAAAGCTCTATACAGCACTGGCTTACATTCAGGCGGCCCCTCGCTGCAAAAACAAAGAATAGGGCCACCCATCATATACCCAACATCCACGGAAAGACAAAAGCCATCTAACAGGAAAACCAACCCATGATGACTAACCCAAGCATCCAATCCAACAGCAGACTCAATCCTCCCTGATGGTTCCCAGACCGAAACGGTCCATGAACAACGATCCTCTACTATCCAAGGGAAGGGACAAAGCCGAGTTAAACTCCTTGACTTCTGAGTCGCACTCCTGAGTCTGGCAAGGCCATCCGTGACGCTGTTAGCTTCCCTAGGGGTGTAAATGATAGAGACTTGGGCAGATTATGGGGAATTCTGGACTAGAGCCTTCCAATACACTAACCTCCAAGGGGTTGGGGCTCGACTTTCGAGCAAATCTACTACCACTTTGGAATCACTATCCACCGCAATCTTTCTATACCCTCACTTCACACACATAGACAGCCCATCAGCAATTGCCCTCTCTTCAGCACAAAAATAAGTCCCCACCCCATAGCCACAGGAGAAGGCAAACAAAAGCTGACCCTCTTTGCCCCTACATACACCACGACCACCTGATGGGCCAGGGTTACCTCGAGAAGATCCATCCACATTTAACTTAACTCAGCCCTTCTCAAGCTTCACCCATTTGATGATCGGTATTCGAGGTTTCCTAGGGGGTTTAAACGAAATGCTCGGACGCAGGACAACTTCATTCCAGACTCCCTATGGGTCTTAACCGTCCATTTATTTTGTACACGTACACATGACAACTTCATTCCAGACATATAAACATGCAGGGGCCACCTAGTGGGATGCAATTGGCTAATGACCTTGGCTAGTGGTTGGTGCTCTATGGGCTCCACTATGATGTATATGTTTCATCTACGCTGTCCATCCATTTTTTCATATCATTTTTATGGTATTAACAAAAAAATGAGGCAGATTTGAATCTTAAGTGGACCACATCATAAGAAACAGTGTTGATTGAATGCCCACCATTAAGAACTTCATAGGGGCCACAATTGGATCAAGCTGATATTTGTTTTTGCCCTTCATCCAGGTCTGTATGACCTAATCAACAGCTTCAATGTCAAATAAACATTACAGTGAGCCCTAGGAGGTTTTTAATTGTGGAGATTTAATCACTACTGTTTTCCTTCGGTGTTGTCCACCTTCGATTTAGATCTGCCTCATTTTTGGGTTCAAGACTAAAATAATCTGGAAAAATGGATGGACAGTGTTGATATTAAGGGCCATTGGTCGAATGATTAACATTTGCCAGGTCGGTATGATATTTGCATGCCCAGCCCATGAAACGTTTGGTGGGCCAAATAACTAGTCTAGAAATGGATTGGACTATCAGAATGTCCCAATGCAACCGGGAGCACTATAACTTTCAATAATGCCCATGATTTTCCTATCTTGAAAATTTCATAGATGGATTCATTCATCCCTGTATTTGGAATAATCATATAACTAATGGATATAGCTCCATTGTCTATATGGAATCATGAAAAGGAAAAAAAAAAGAAAACACCATTTCCCATTTGACTAACTTTTCATTGTTTGTGAAGCTTTTTTCTTTTTTTTTTTAAGAACTTATGGAAAACATAATTATTTTCTCACTTTCATCTCTAAAAAAGACATTTTCCCATTATGGAAGGAAAATATATCTTTCATGAGTTAACCATCCATATTTAATAGCCTCTGATATGCCACATTTGCCAATGTAACCCCAGCGTCATTTTGTCATGTGATTTTGGATAAAGCCATTACAGCATCATGTGTGTCAATCGTGCCATTTGGTCTTGTAACCCAAATGTGCCACCATTCACCTTTTAATAGCCTCATATGTGCCGCATTTTCTAATGTAACCCCTAAGGTGATTCTTCCCCTGGCATGGACACTGCTATCATAGTGTCCTGTGAGCCAACTTGCCATTTGGTCCTCATAACTCTTGAGACATGGTCCTTATAACTCTCAGACATGGTCCTTGTAATAGACCGAAGATGAACATTATCATTACAAGCTACGTCATTTGGATAATACCATTATAAAGGCAGGTACATGCGTCAAATGAAGGACTCCATTGAAAAGGGTAACATTGTCATTTCACATTGCACAATGCGCAGTTAGGAATTAGAATCCACTATTTTCAATCCAAAGCATGTTTGGAACTCCTCAAAAAAAAAAAAGAGACTGAAAATCATCAAAAGGGCCCCTTTTAAATGAGAAGGGGAAAAAAGGTAATATGTAAAAACCATGGATTTTCAATTATAGCTCTCATAACTACTCTCTCCTCCACTCTTTTAAGGACTGATGTTAAACAAGTTCTGGATTTTACAAGATTAAAAATCTACACTACCGAAGGCAGTTGAAGAATGCAAAAGCCAGGATTTGGGTTCTAGTGCTGCTAAACAACCCCTACATCCATGATTAAAAGCTTGGCGACCAACATGGCAAAAGCACGTAGCTAAGAAAGTACAAGATCAATTCTGCCAAAATAGAAATAAACAATTGACTAACTTATAAAAATTCCATTAGATTCTGGCAAAGTGGATATGGCGTAACTGTTGTGAAGGCCTCATTACTGTGCATTAACAAAGTCCACCGACTGGTCGTTCGACCGGTCGGCCAGTGGACAGAATGGTGCAGTTTTGAGTTCAAACTCTTTGGACGTTTTTTACGGTTTTGAGATCGGTCGTCAAACCGGTCGCCGGACCGGTCACAAAGTGCTCAGACCGATCTGAAGACAGGTCTGAGGTGAGACAGAAGGCTGGCCCAACTCTCTGGACTAATCACGACCGGTCGTGCGACCGGTCTACGGTCTGCGAAATTTGTAGTGTTGCGCGGTTTTCGCGCTACTTGTTTCTAATTTCGGGTTTCCTCTTATATATATATATTTCCTAATCGTGTTAGACCTTATGCTAAGTAATGCTAAGCTGTTCTAGACGGGATTACGGTTATTGGGAGAGAGGAATTGAGAGTTTGTGTGCCTTGTTCATCTTTGGGATCTACTCGGGTAGTTCTAGCTCTGTAATCATTTGCATTCATAGTGGAATGTGTCGCTTTGTGACGTTGTTTTTCCCGCAAGGGTTTTCCACGTTAAATTCGTTTGCTTTTGTGTTGATTACTTGTGTGGCTGTGTGGTGATTGTTTAATCTTCTTTGGTGCTTTCCGCTGACTGGATTTCCAACAAGTGGTATCAGAGATATCGTTGGAGGGTTGAAGAAGAAGTTTTCTGAAACAATCTCATGGCTTCAAGTACGAAGTTCGACGTTGGGAAGTTTTCGGGCAAAAATAAATTTGAGTTATGGAAGGTGAAGATGCGTGCCGTCCTAACTCAGCAAGGGGTCATGAACGCTCTTGGAAAGCGGCCTGTCGAGATGAAAGATGATGAGTGGACGAAGATGGATGAGAAAGCAATGGCCTCAATCCAATTGTGCCTTGTTGATGACGTCTTCTATTACATCATAAAGGAGAAGACCGTTGTAGAAACATGGACCAAGCTAGAGAACATCTATGCGAAGAAGTCTCTAGAAAATCGCATGTATCTAATGATGCAACTCTTCACTTTGAAGATGGCGGAGGGGACAGATGTGGAGGACTACATTAGCACGTTCGATAAACTGATTTGTAAGTTGCTTGATTTTGGTGAGCAGATTGGCTCATCCACCAACTTTGCTTCTCTTTCTTCTTCTTTTTCTTTTCAAGCTCATCAAGAGCATCTCCATCCATAGTCTCAGCTGGTTTATCCTCTGCCATTGGAACACCATTCACACCCTCACTTTCGGCTTTCTTTTTCTTACTTTTCTTTACTGAAACGTGTGTGGGTTCGTGATCTGTATCCATCTGGGTCTTTTCTGCATCTGCAAGCATTCATAACAAATACAGAACAAATCAAACAGCAACATACATGCTTTTCCTAAATCTGCATTAGATCATATGTCTATAGAAATTTGACAAGAGAACCCCAACTTCTGTTTCGTGTGTGTGTTCATTTATTCTTTATTATTTATTATTATTTTTTTTAAGATTTTGACATAGCACCCTCTACTTTAGCCCAAAGACAAATAGCACACACCCTGAAGCATTTTTCGAAATAACAACTTCCGTTTCTTTTTAAATGTGGCCAAAAAACACACTGTCTTTAGATTTTTGTATGGAAAAAACTAACAATGGTTAGGTCAGCGGATTTTTTGAAAATGTCATTTTTGGAAAATGATAATATATTACCCTTCCCAAATCCATAAAAACCTGACCCTAACCTAACCTCTCTTCTCTCTCCTCCCAACCCCAAGGCCTAGCCTTACCCTCTCCCAACTTATGACATTATGTTGGAAAATCGGTCAGCGGATGCACCGAAGTAGATCAAACAATCACCACACAGCCACACAAACAATCAACGCAAATGCAAACGAATTTTATGTGGAAAACCCTTGCGGAAAAAAATCACGACACAAAGCGACACCTTCCACTATGAATTCAGATGATTACAGAGCTAGAACTACCTGAGTAGATCTCAAAGATGAACAAAGCACACAAACTCTCAATTCCTCTCTCCCAATAACCCTAATCCTATTTAGAATAGCTAGGTATTGCTTAGCATGAGGCCTAACACGATTAGGAAACATATATATAAGAGGAAACCCAAAAATAGAAACAAATAGCGCGAAAACTGCGCAACACTACAAGTTTCGCAGACCACAGACCGGTCGCACGACCAATCGCACGACCGGTCGTGATCAGTCCAAAGAGGTTTGCCCGATGCTGCCTCAACTCAGACCTGTCCCCAGACCGGTTTGTGCAACCTGCGACTGGTTTGGCGACCGGTCTGAGCTCTCAACGACCGGTTTGGCGACCGGTCTCAAAAGTGCCAAAAACATCCAGAGAGTTTTGGACTCAAAATTGCATAATCTGTCCACTGGCCGACCGGTCGGGCGATCGGTCGGTGGACTCTATTCACTCATAGTAATGAGGCCTTCACAACAAACTCCACCAAAGCATCATTACACTTCGAACCATCTCTTCTACTCTTCAAAGAACCAACTCATCATTAATCATAGTCGCTGCTTCTCATGCACCACTACGTCTTCGTTAAGCCTTCGCCAATCCTAGAGAAGTTATGCAGAACTTGAAATTCTCTATAGGGACCACCTTGGTCAGCATATCCGCCGGATTCACACTGGTGTGAATCTTGTCCAGAGTCACATCTCCTTCCTCAAGCACCTGTCGAATAAAATGGTGACGCACATCAATGTGTTTAGTACGTGAGTGATAAACAGAATTTTAGCCAAATTTATAGCACTTGAGCTATCACAATTAACCGACACGGTTTCCTGTTGAAACCCCAACTGATTTATCATCCCTTTCAACCAAACAGCTTCCTTGAAAGCTTCTGTCACTGCCATATACTCAGCTTCAGTAGTGGAAAGAGCCACCACCGACTGAAGCTTAGACATCCAACTAATTGCTCCACCCGCTAATACAAACGAGTACCCTGAAGTCGATCTCCTATTGTCCAGACTGCCTGCGTAGTCAGAATCGACATAACCAACCAACTTGTCCTTGGACTTCTCAAACGTCAAGGTATAGTCCTGCGTACCCCGAATGTATCGAAGTAGCCATTTCACAGCTTTCCAATGTTGTTTGCCCGGGTTAGACATGAATCGGCTTACAACACCCATAGCCTGTGAAATATCTGGTCTTGTACAGACCATGGCATACATTAAGCTGCCCACAGCACTTGAATAGGGCACATGAGACATAACACACTTTTCTTCATCTGTCTTGGGACACTGTTCAGAAGAAAGCTTGAAGTGAGCCGCGTGGGGAACGCTGACCGGTTTGGACTCTTCCATCTCGTACTTTTTCAATACCTTCTCAAGGTATTCTTCCTGAGATAACCACAACCTGCTCCTCTTCCTGTCTCTATGAATATCTATGCCAAGAACCCTCTTTGCAGCCCCAGATCCTTCATCTCGAATGTCCTTGAAAGCTGAGTCTTCAACACATCGATGTCAGACATGCTATGACTGGCAATAAGCATGTCATCGATGTACAACACTAGTATGAGAAACTTCTCATCATTCAGTGTCTTGAAATAGACACAATGATCGTACTCGCTCCTGGCAAAGCCCTGACTTATCATGAAGAAATCAAATTTCTTGTACCACTGCTTAGGCGACTGTTTGAGACCATACAACGATCTCCTCAACCTGCAAACCTTATTCTTGGCCCCTTGCACTGTATAATCTTCTGGTTGCATCATGTATATCTGCTCTTCCAATTCCCCATGCAGGAAAGCAGTCTTCACATTCATCTGTTCCAGCTCGAGGTCGTATTGAGCAACTAGCGCTAACACGAACCTGATAGATACTTATACTTCATAACCGGTGCAAAAATCTCACTGAAGTCTACGCCTTCACGCTGAGCATAGCCTTTCGCTACCAACCTTGCCTTGTATCTATCCTGTTTCTTCTGAAAAATCCACTTACACCCTATCGCTTTTCGGCCCACTGGAAGCTCCACAAGCTCCCAAGTCTCATTCTTGTATAAGGAGTCCATCTCGTCTTGCATTGCCGTCTTCCGCTTCTCAGCATCTACATCCTGTAGTGCTTCCTCAAAGTTAGATGGATCCCCCTCATCTGTAATAAGAGCGAATACAACCTTTGAGTCATCCCTGTACCTTGCCAGTAACCTGCGATCCCTGGGTGGATTTCTTCGCACAGGTGGCTGCTCCACCTAATCCTGTACCTCTGTCTGCGCCTCAGTATCGGCCCGTGTCTCATATCTGTCCTCATTAGTATCACCTTGTTCTGATGTTTCTGGTTCCTTTGTAGTATCCTTACAGAACAAGGACCCCTCATCAAACTTGACATCACGGCTCAGGGTGATCTTCCGTGTGACAGGGTCATATATGCGATATCCCTTCACACCATCACCATAGCCAACAAAGATCCCTTTTCTGGCCCTGTGGTCTAACTTATCTCTCTCAACTGACGGTACATGAGAGTAAGCCTCACAACCAAATACTCGCAGACTTGAGTAGTCAAGCGTACGACCACTCCACACTTCCTTAGGGATTTTACATTCAATTGCATTAGAGGGTGACCGATTTATCAAGTAACAAGCCGTGTTAACGGCCTCAGTCCATAGCTCTTTGCCCAACCCAACATTACTAATCATGGATCGAGCTATCTCCAAGAGAGTCCGATTCATTCGCTTTACCACACCATTCTGCTCTGGCGTGTGGTGCACTGTGTTGTGCCTCACGATCCCCTCTTCTTTACAATACGTGTTAAATTCCCTGAAAGTGAACTCACCACCATTATCGGTTCTAAAAAATTTTAATTTCTGCCCTGAATGATTCTCCACCATCACCTTCCAATACTTGAAGGTCGTGAAGATATCAGATTTATTTAAGAAAAAAACCCAAACCTTCCTGCTATAGTCATCGATAAACGATACGAACCACGATGACCCACCAACAGAAATAACGGGCGACGGGCCCCATACATCAGAATGGACATAATCAAGCACTCTTTTACATACATGTTTCCGCCCTTTAAAAGACAATCTAGACTGTTTCTCATACATGCAGTGTTCACATATACTAAAGGCTACATATTTAAAAGAAGGAATCAAAGATCGTTTAGAGAGTACCTTCATGCCTCGCTCGCTCATGTGGCCTAAGCGTGCATGCCACATACGTGCAAACGTGGAATCCGCTATAGTCGTTGCAGCTCCACCTACTGAAGTGCTCCCAATCAGCCTGTAAATGTTACCATGCCTCTAACCCTTCATAATTATAAAAGCCCCCTTTGAAACTTTGCAGAACCGGTCAAAACCGATGAACTTGCACCCCAATGCTTCGAGTGCACCAAGGGAGATTAAATTCTTCCTCAACCTTGGAACGTGCCTTACTTCCGTCAAGGTCCGTTCGATCCCATCGAACATCTTGATGCGCACTGTACCAATCCCCACAACCTTGCAGGCATAGTTATCACCTAGAAATACCGACCCTCCCTCATACTCCCTGTAGGAATTAAAGACGCTCCTATCTAGACACATGTGATATGAGGCCCCAGAGTCCATGATCCACTCATCACAGAGAGGTCCAGCCTTTGACACCGTCAAGACCTCACACACGTCACTACTACCTTCCTCGGCTTCAGCGGTATTGGCTTCCCTAGAAGAATCACCTGACTTCTCCTTCTTATATTTAGGACTCTTGCAGTCCTTCTTCATGTGCCCAACTTGGCCACATCCCCAACACTTCAACTTGCCTTTGCCCTTGCCCTTCGATTTGGATCGAGAGCGTGACGATCCTTCACCTCGCTCAGAATTCCTTCCTTTCATAAACAGTGCTTCGGAGGAGGAATTAGTATCATCGCTCTTCTGTCTCATGGCCTTCGATTGAAGGGCTGAGACAACGGTCTCAACACTAATAGTGTCCTTAACCGCGCACAATGAGTCCCTGAGTGACTCATATGAACTAGGAAGCGAATTCAACAAGATCAAAGCTTGATACTTGTCCTTCATCTGCTCACCAAAATCAAGCAACTTGCAAATCAGTTTGTTGAACGTACTAATGTGGTCCTCCACATCTGTCCCCTCCGCCATCTTCAAAGTGAAGAGTTGCATCATTAGATACATGCGATTTTTTAGAGACTTCTTCGCATAGATGTTCTTTAGCTTGGTCCATGTTTCTACAACGGTCTTCTCCTTCATGACGTTATAGAGGACGTCATCAACAAGGCACAATTAGATTGAGGCCATTGCCTTCTCATCCATCTTCGTCCACTCATCATCTTTTATCTCGGCAGGGTGCTTTCCAAGGGCGTTCACAATCCCTTGCTGAGTTAGGACGGCACGCATCTTCACCTTCTATAACTCGAAGTTATTTTTGCCCGAGAACTTCTCAACGTCGAACTTTGTACTTGAAGCCATGAGATCGTTTCAGAAAACTTCTTCTTCAACCCTCCAACGATAGCTTTGATACCATTGTTGGAAAACCAGTCAGTGTAAGCACCGAAGTAGATCAAACAATCATCACACAGCCACACAAACAATCAACGCAAAAGCAAACGAATTTTACGTGGAAAACCCTTGCGGGAAAAAACCACGGCACAAAGTGATATCTTCTACTATCAATTCAGATGATTATAGAGCTAGAACTACCCGAGTAGATCCCAAAGATGAACAAAGCACACAAACTCTCAATTCCTCTCTCCCAATAACCCTAATCTCGTTTAGAACAGCTAGGTATTGCTTAACATGAGGCCTAGCACGATTAGGAAACATATATATAAGAGGAAACCCCAAAAATAGAAACAAGTAGCTAGAAAACCGCGCAACACTAAAAGTTCCGCAAATGGCAGACCGGTCGCACGACCGGTCGTGATCAGTCCAGAGAGGTTTGCCCGATGCTGCCTCAACTCAGACCTGTCCCCAGACCGGTCTGTGCAACCTGCGACCGGTCTGGCGACCGGTCTCAAAAGTGCCAAAAAACGTCCAGAGAATTTTGGACTCAAAACTGCATAATCTGTCCACTGGCTGACCGGTCGGGCGACTGGTCGGTGGACTCTGTTCACTCATAGTAATGAGGCCTTCACAACACATTATTCGATGACGTTTGCTGACGGATAATAACCCTGGGCAGCTATGACATTATTCGATCACGTTTGTCGACCGATGATAACCCTGGGTTAGTATTTTTTACCTGAAATGGAAAACAGAAAGGGTTATTTGGGAAAACACGTAAGGGAGGGTGTTACTAAGGCTCTCAATGGGTCGGATCCAGTTGGATCCGGCTCCAAGTCCGTATATTTGTAGACGGATTCGGATCCAACTCGGCTCCAAAAGGTGATATCCATATCCGATCCATTTATAAATTGTTAGATCCATTTCCGATCCAAAATCCATATAACCATGATTCGGGTCGGATCTAGGTTTGAATCCACCCCATTACAAATCTAAAAAATTATATAATATAATATATTTAATTTAGTAGAAAAATGATGCAAATCCCACTATTTATTGTGGTATGGTCGACCTAAGAATCGCATGTCTCAATTTTGAGACATGGCCTAAAATGGTATGGAAAATGGATGGCCAGCATGAATATAACATATACAGTAACATGACAATGAGTCAGTTCTTAATCGGATTTGGATCGAACTCGGATATGTTCCTGTGAATCCAAATCCGGTCCATTTAAGTAATTGGACCTATTTTAAGATCCAAATCCGGTCCATTTAAGTAATCGGACCTATTTTAAGATCCAAATCCGCATTATACGGATTTGGAGTGAATTGGATCTCATATCTGACCCGCTCCATTGAGAGCCCTGTGTGTTACTTGCCTCTGTGCCATGAGGGAATGTGCTGCTTGTCAAAACCAATGTTTGAGTATTGTCAGATACCAATATTATCCCAATATGGCCATGTTGGCCGGCGATATGACTCCATATCAATGGTGAATAATTCGATATGCAAAAACCAGGGTGAGAAAAAAAAACCCTCCAAAAATGGGCATGTGCTGCTGCCGTAACTGGTGAGCACATGGTATTCGTTAGTAATTCATTATTTGGAGGCTTGTATGATCCTTCACCTCAGGATATTTCTAGTATCCACAGGTCCTTAGTGCCTTGGTCAGTGGTCCTACAATATCATTCTGATAAGCCCCAAAGTGGACAGACTGAGGAAGCAACAGTTTCTGGACAACCCTAATAAGCACGGGTCAGTTCGTTGGGGTCCTTGGGTAGGGTTAGCTAGGGTTGGTAAACTGCAACCTGATTTCAGGATGAGAAAATACGAGTAAGGTTAAGACGGGTCGGGAATGATCACACGCATTTGAGTCAATTGGGTTGGGTCAGGTCAGGGTTGATTATAGAGGAATTCAGGTTGGGCACCTCACATTGGATTTTGGGTTGGCTCAGGTTGTGGGCTATGTCCTTCCGAGGTCAAATTAGGCTCAGGTTGACCCTCAACCCAACCCAGAACTGCCCGAGTTGCAACCCTAACCCTGACCCTTCTATTGGTGGTCATAAAAGATGGCCTACATCCTTCTAAAGAAAAGCAAAAAATTGCTGGTTAGGATCTTTCCAAAATTTAAAGCGATTTGAGGTCATGGTCAATACAAGGTGGGCCGCATTAGGCCAAACGTCAGCCCCTGACCTATGGCCTTGCTTGTCCAAACTGAAAGTCAAAAGACACTACATATTCCAAGATTGAGCAACCACTCTCTTTATTTATGGTACGAGGCTTCAGGATCACCATTAATTGTTAACCAGCCAATACATAGCTTTTTGATTGTTGACTTTTATACTTATCTCTCTCATGTCACGCTTTTGCTCCTTTTTTTTTTTTTTTGGGTTAGTACACACCTACAGGGTTAGTTACCCTCCAATGTTAATTAACCACCCTCTAATTTGGCTTTTCTACTTATCTCTCTCACAGGTCACGCTACATAATCAAAGTTCTCTCTCATGGTTCACTCAATTACTGCTCTCTCATACCATCCATATCAAAGGAGGCCCCACATGATGGACTGTCCCATCAAAGGTGGGGCTCACACAGTGGACGGCCCACATCAAAGATGAGCCCTACATTAATTGGTGCAAGATCCAATTCCACCATTCAGGTTGATCTGATCTTCTACATCTTTCCCAAAAATGGTTCTAGTCCACTCACCATGTGGATTGACTATTGGAAACAAGTGAATGAGTTAGAAAACTTCAGCCAAGTCTTCCAAAGCTGTACATTTGTTTTGCAGACTGTGGCCCACCTGACCAGGTGGATCAACCTGATTCATGTGCCAGGGCATCCATATAGTGGTCCCGTTCTGATGGATGGAATGTATCTAGGATCAATCATGCTATGCTAGCACATGCATGGCATGTACATGAGCTTTATTGCACATACGTGGGATTAGAAAAGCTCATTCTGTTAGGAAAAGCTGCCTCAACGCTTAGCTTTTTCTTTTCATGTCAATATGTTGCTTATTATAAGTAGATTTGAGATTTTCTTTCAGAAGGTTACTTATCAATGTGTTATTACCAAACATACTTATTTACTTATTGGCTGATAAGTATGTTGTTTACCAAACATACTTATTTGCTTAATAAGTAAAAACGAAGATAAGTAACTTATCTGATAAGTAGATTATCTTAAGTAACTTACAATCCAAATGGGACCCTAAATAAGTTGGTTGGCTTATTTTGACTTACACTTGACTTGGACTCACCCCAAATGTTAGACAGTTGGGTATGAGGACAACATATAGAATTGGTTAAATGGATTGGGTCAGGACTTCCGACTTCTTACTGACTTGACCCAACTCATTTTCACACCTGTGTGTTAGGCATTGTTTGGATAAGGGGGTGTAATAAAATCAAGGTATTAAAAAAAGAGAGAGTAAAGGTCGTTATGTAAGGATAATGGTGGTCACCATTATATGTTATATGTTTACATGGTTATAACGGCTGTTATGGAAAAAATACCCCGTAATGATCTCATAACGATGTTAAAGCAGTTTTTATTTTATTTTTTATTTTTTTATTTTTTAACAAACAAAAGGCTGTACCCTATTCCAAAACCTGACTTTCATGTTTGGTAGTCGTAAAATTTCCTTGGGATAGAGTTTATGATGATTGAGGAAAGGTGAACATTTTCATTTCACTTGTGAAGTGTTAAACTAAGGTGGGGACCACATGAAGGATGTCTTTGATTGATGATTAGATCCATTTCCGTCGATCTGCACCGTCTGTTTTGCTCTCTAGTAATTGGATCGTCACAATCGTCTAGTGACTCATGTCAACATGGGTTGTCAAGGTGCTATTTGCATTACTGACAGTCTACACTAGTGTCTGGTCTTTTACTTAATCCTTAAAATATCTTTGTACCAACCATTCTGTTCGTTTGATCAGATTGAGTGTCCACAGTGGGACCTACATGGTTGACGGTTGGAATTGATGAATGGGTCCTTCTGATTGATATGGACCATCCTTTTTTTTTTTTTTTTCACAGTTAATTGAGATCATCTGATGCGAGGTGGAATCACTTTTTTTATTGCAATCAATCAAGACTACCCATTTTGCTGGCTTGTGATTGGATTGCTATGATCATCCTATGAAAGTGACTTAGCAGAGCGACAGGAATAATCTAAGGCATGAGCTTTTTACTGAGTTTTGCCTAGTCGAATTGAGTTAATAGAGTTTTGATGCTGACTTGAGTTGACTCAGCTGAGCTGAGGTTTTGAAGTTTTTAAAGTATGCACTGGACTAATGGACAGTCCATCTGATCCATCCGACTCTTTGTGGCTAGGAGCTAAAAATCACACGGATTCCACTATCCAATGCCCAACCATTACATAAAGTGGCTTCCAAAACGAATGATCAACAGATCACGCGGAAAAATCCAGTCATCAATCTGGACAGTACATTTGGAGGACCCCACCTTGGATTGCTGGTGTCCAGAGAATCACTTTGATCCACTTATCCTAACCATTGCCATTGTTTACACCCACCTTTGGTGCATTGACATGGACCAATCAAAGGCTGCTATGTGTTGAACATACATGGCTACAATTGATGGAAATTCAACCTTCATCGGAGAGTATCTTTGTTTGATCTTCCTTCGGCATTATACATTCAATTTAATTATTAATGTGGAGGCACAGACCCTTATGTCCGCATTTAAGAGAACAAATCGACAGAGACCCGCCGAGAGAATAGATCTTATCACATATCTGGCGATGATACACTTGGCAAAGCCATCTTTCACAGTCCTAAAATAGGAGATTTTTCCAAAGACATTTGGAGAGGCTATATTGTTTGAGAAGATTCTTATCTCTAGAGAGATCGGACCAATACCCAAGCAAACCTGGCCATGATTCGGTTCCAAGTAAAGAGAAACATATACATCAACCAGGTTGGGTTCCAAGCTATTTATTGGTCGAAATAAAGAGAATGGGAAAGGGATTGAATACAAATATGATCTGATTGATAACAAATCAGTATCGGGTAGATCTAGACCGAACAACGCAGAGGATACAACAACCCAAGTATCTCATTCGAAGATCCTACCTTGTGTGGCTCTGGGTCAATTAGAATTAAGATAATGGGAGAATTAGATCCAATTGGGCCTGTCTACGATAACAAATCGGTATCAAATTCTTAGGCTTGAACGCCTCAACTCTTCACGCATGAAGACCACCGACCGGCCGGCCGGCTCGGTTGGTCATGTTGGACACCAAAGCAGCGATGCTGCTGTGACAAAAATAGGCCATCCGATCGGTCGGCCGACCGGTCGGCAGTGTCCTAGTGCAACACATTTTCTTGCGCGGTTTGCGTACAAGAGGTTTCTAAATCTGTTTTTTCTTCCTTTTTAAGGGGTATCATGAGATTAAAGGTTTAAAGGGTTGCAAAGGGGATTGAGGGAGCTTCTAGGTGAGAGAAAGAGCTTGAAGAAGAGGGTTTCTTCTTGGGTAAGCTTGGGATTTCTCTTGTGGGCTTGGGTTTTGGGGTCTTGGGTTCCATCTCTTGTAACTTCTGAGTTTATAGTGGATTTGTGTCGCTTTGTGCAGTGGTTTTTTTACCCGTGAGGGGTTTTTCCACGTAAAAATCTGATTGTTTATGTGTGGGTGATTGCATTCATTGTGATTACATTGTGTGGCTTGTTTGATTGAATTGTCTGCTTGTGTTCGGCTTTACTTCCGCTGCCGGCCCTCCTATCCCAACAACTGGTATCAGAGCGATCGTTGGGGTGTAGTAGAAATTCGAATATGAGACAAGAGCATGATCAAGCATGAGGTTTGACATAGAGAAGTATTCAGGGAAAAATAATTTTGAACTTTGGAAGGTGAAGATGAAAGGCCTTCTAGTTCAGCAAGGATTGCAAGATGTACTCCTTGGAGAGCGACCAGGAAGCTATGAAAGAAGGAGAGTGGAAGAAGATCGATGAAAAAGCCAATAGTCTCAATCCAGTTATGCCTGGCAGATGAGGTCCTGTATAACGTCATGAAAGAGAAGACTGCGGCTGCAACATGGGCGAAGTTGGAGAATATCTATGCGAAAGAAATCTCTTGAAAATCGCATATACTTGAAGCTTCAGTTGTACAATCTAAGGATGATGGAGGGGGCCGATGTCGAGAGCCACATCAGCAATTTCAATAGGCTTATTTGCAAGTTGATGGATGTAGATGAGCCGATGAAGGACGAGGATCAAGCGTTCATCCTGTTGAATTCTCTTCCAGAATCATATGAGTCACTCAAGGACTCTTTATGCGCAGGTAGGGAGACTATTGGCGTAGAAACCGTTATCTCAGCCCTTCAGGCGAAGGCGATGAGAAGGAAAAGCGGCGACGTGGGTCCCTCTACTGATGAGGCACTGGTTATGAGTGGGAGGAATTCTGAGCGGGGTGAAGGATCTTCTCATCGAGATCTAAATCAAAAGGCAAGTGGAGGCACAAGGTGAGATGCTGGAATTATAGGGAAGAAGGACATGTGAAAAGGGATTATTCGAATCCTGAAAAAAAGGTAGGAGATATCTGAAAATTCTTCTAGGGAAGGAACCAATACTATAGAGGACGGTGGTGACGGTTGTGATGTATTGACTGTATCTGGCATAGAGCTTCTTGGTGGAGAGTGGCTCTTGGATTCAGGGGCATCATGTCATGTATGTCCTGACCGAAGTTCATTTATGTCATACAAGGAGTATGATGGTGGATCGGTGTTTGTGGGCGATAGCTACGCTCGCAATGTGGTAGGGATCGGTTCAGTGTGCATTAGGATGTTCGATGGAGTCGAATGGATCCTTGAAAGTGTGAAGCATGTCCCTGAGATGAAGAGGAATGTGATATCTCTTGGTGCACTCGAGGCGAAAGGGTGCAGGTTCATCGGCGGCGATCGTTATTGTAAAGTGGTGAAGGGAGCACGTATGATGATCAAGGCAAGAAGGTGCGATAATCTTTACAAGGTGATCGGGAGCACTATTCATGGTGGAGCTGCGGGATTGACAGTGGGATCCACGGTTGCTCAAGTGTGGCGAGAGAAAAATGGTCACATGGGAAGAGCAACAAGACGTGTGAAGATGCAAGGATAGAGTCGATGGGGCATGAGAAGCGACGGGACTATAATGATGACGAAGTAGAGGTGAAGATGGTGCATGGCGAGGAGTTGCATGAAGAGTTGAGTCGTGGTGGAGTTTGTTAGGCTTGGACGCCTCAACTCTTCACGCATGAAGACCACCGACCGGACCGGCCGGCCGGTCCGTCACGCTGGACACCAAAGCAGCGATGCTGTTGTGACAAAAATAGGCCATCCGATCGGTCGGTAGTGTCCTAGTGCAACACGTTTTCTTGCGCGGTTTGCGCGTAAGAGGTTTCTTAATCCGTTTTTTCTTCCTTTTTAAGGAGTATCACGAGATTAGAGGTTTAAAGGGTTGCAAAGGGGATTGAGGGAGCTTCTAGGTGAGAGAAAGAGCTTGAAGAAGAGGGTTTCTTCTTGGGTGAGCTTAGGATTTCTCTTGTGGGCTTGGGTTTTGGGGTCTTGAGTTCCATCTCTTATAACTTCTGAGTTATAGTGGATTTGTGTCGCTTTGTGCCGTGGTTTTTTACCCGTGAGGGGTTTTTCCACGTAAAAATCTGATTGTCTATGTGTGGGTGATTGCATGCAGTTGTGATTGCATTGTGTGGCTTGTTTGATTGAATTGTCTTCTTGTGTTCGGCTTTGCTTCCGCTGCCAGCCCTCCTATCCCAACACAAATGTCAAATCCCTTCGGTACTCCAAGCCATCGGGGAGGATGGTTAAACTTAGGGTAGTGGTTCGATTTGGAGTGTTTGATATCTCAAAGCAGAAGAGACATTGAGTGTCCATGATTGATTTAAGGTTCAGAATCAACCCTTGAGATTCTCGAATTGATCCCGAATCCGATTAATGGGCCATTAAGATCTTTGTAATGGGATCAATTATGAGAAGAAGATTTGAGAAGCCAACAGTTTTAGATCTAACCGGAGTCATTCTTTTTCAATGCAAGCTAACTATGCGAATGATCTATAAGATCAGCAAGAAAACCTAATGAGGTTTCCCCACCTTGATAAGCTATAAAAAGAGCACACGAAGAAGAGCTCAATGCTTTATGCCAAAAACACATCTATCTACTTTTCAATTTACCTTACCAATTTTTTTTTTTTAGCATAGCCTAGCTTAGTTCTAGCATACATTGCTACTGCGTAGTGGCTTTTGATATACCGTACCTTAGGAGTAGAAGTAAATGTTCTCAACCTGAAGTTGTAGGAGGATCATGATCAACTAAGTTCTAATTTGTTGATCATACCCATCTGGTCACATCTTGCTAACCACTTAGTCATATCTTGTTAACCACTTGCCTCGATCATATGTTCCAATGGATGAATCAAGTATTTATATTTCTTTTTCATTTATTTCTTTGGTTCATTGATACTTTGTCGATTGTAATCAGCCATATATTTAAATATTAATAAAGTCAGATGTCTATGTTCTATGTAACATATGCAATTTTAAAAATACCATGATATGTTTTAGTATTATTCCAAACTAAATAGCCTCTAATTTAAGTTCTTGGTGCTCATTTAAATACATATTTAAATATTAATAAAATCAGATGTCTATGTTCCATGTAACATATGCAATTTTAAAAATACCATGATATGTTTTAGTATTATTCCAAACTAAATAGCCTCTAATTTAAGTTCTTGGTGCTCATTTAAATACCAATCATATCGGATGACTATTATTCCCATCTTATATTCTCTTGTTGAGTAACACATTTTTTACGACTACCTTCTTCTTTAAAATCTTGCACAACTTTTTTCCTTCATATCAAATGTTTATTTACTAATCTATTGTTAAGTCCGCACTTAGATTTCTCAAAATTGTGGTTAAGTAGGATTTTGTGTGTGTGTGTGTGTGGGGGGGGGGGGGGGGGGGGGGGGGGGGGGGTGGGTGGGTGGTTCTGGTGCAAGTTATATGTAGAAAGAGAGAGGAGAGAGTGTGTGTTAGGCTACACGCATAAAAAAATTTAAATAGCAGAAATGACTTCAATTGAGGACATTTTAAAAGACACAAATACTCTTTTCTAAATTCAAATATTTTTCAATATCATTTTAAAATTAGGAGCTTCTAACTTTGAAGACTATTTGTATGAGTAAATTATGTATAGCCATTTGCTAATATACAGTAGAGTTGAGCAAAATAATAAAAGGATGCAATTAACTTCATGGAACATTTTTTATTTTATCTACCAAGGAGTATGGCATGTGAAGAGAGGACAGAGAGATGATTCATAAAGAAATAATTCGTATCATGGAGAGAGAGAGAGAGAGAGAGAGAGAGAGAGAGTTACGTGAGTGAGAAAAAAGGCCCGGTTTGTTAAATTTGAAGCCTGAATTTGAACTTAGAAGCCTAAATCTCAAATCTGAATATAAAGTCTAAATTTGAAGTCTAAAAACCTGTCCAATAACTATTGCTAAAGTCTAAAAATTAAGTACTAGATATGAAACAACCTGTTTGTTAACAAATGTTTGAAATTATAAAATTTATTAATTTGACACATTTGCCTCTATCTCCTATTTGAATATGTTTTAAATTATGAAGGTTTTATTCTTTTTATTAAATGAAAATAAAATCATCAAGTTAACATCCATTTAATTCAAATAAATTAAAATACTTAATAAAAAATTAAAATATCCTTGTTCATAAAAATAGAGCAAAAAAAAAAAAAAAAAAATCAGTACTTTGCATATATAAGTATGACAACAAATTTTTTTCGCATATTGAACTTAATAGTTTATTTAAAGTTTTTAAATACTTCTACTTCAAACATTACATCCTTTAATTTGACATTCATCTCTAAAAGAACATTTGTTAGTCCTAAAAATTATAACAATCTAATGGTCCTAAAAATTCCTTGGGGTCAAGTGGATCACACCAGATGAGGCAGTGGGAGTTGAACTCTTAGCATTAAAACATTCCTTGAGCCCACCGTGATGTCTATTTTTCATCCAACTTGTTTTTATGGTCACATAGACTTGTACGAAGGGAAATAAATAAACATCAGCTTGATTGAAAGCTTTTATGGCCCCCAAGAAGCTTTCAATGGTAGGCTTTAAATCTCCATTGCTTCATGTGGTGTGGTCCACTTGAGCCTTCGATATGCCTCTTTTTGGGTCATGACATAAAATAACCTGTCAAAATTGATGGATGGTATGGATGTAGTCACATACATCATGGTGGGTCCCACTCCCACCCACTTCGGTGGATCTCGGACGTGGATTATCTCCTTATGCTACTAATAGTGAGGTGGATCTATGCAGATTGCCTACTGATGCTTCCATAGTGAGGTGGCTATTGAACAATACTGCTGCGTGGCCCCACCATAATGTATGTGTTTTATCCAGGCCATCAATCCATTTTTTAAGATCATTTTAGGGAATGATCTAAAAATTGAGGAAGATCCAAATCTCAAGTGGACCGGACCACAAGAAACAATGGTGATTGAATGCCCACCATTAAAAGCTTCTTGGGGACCACAAAAGTTTTGGATGAAGTTAATATTTATGTTTTCCCTTCATGCATGTCTGTGTGACTTAATCAATCGGTTGGATGGTAAATAAACATTATAGTGGGCTTTAGGAAGTTTTTAATGATGGGCGTTCAATCACCACTTTTTCTTTGTTTTAAAAGCTTATTTTCAAGCAACTGTCTCAACAATTTATGTTAAAGACATCATTTTCACAGGAGACATTGAAGATCACATCAAGGATGTTAAGATATTTCTTGCCTCATCATTCAACATCAAGGATTACCATGGGTTAGGATGCTATTCTTAGCATTAGTATAAAGTTGCCTGATATAGAGATTGGATTTTTATCTCTTAGCGAAAATACACCATGAATCTTCTTCCTGAAATGATTATGTTGGATTACTGACCAGTTGATACACTTTTATTGAAGTAAACCATTGTCTTCACTCTATGACAGAACCTGAATGATATAGGTTGCTGGTAGGTAAGGTGATTTACCTCTCCATGACTAGGTTGGATTTAGGCGCCTATGAGTCAATTTATGCAAACACTATGCCATCATCATTTTAACGCAATATATCATAATCTATGTTATTTTGTTTCTTGGTATAGCGGTTGCATTCTTTTTTTTTTTATCATAAGAATTAACGCAATATATCATAATCTTTGTTATTTTGTTTCTTAGTATAGCGGTTGCATTCTTTTTTTTTTTCTTTTTTTTTTTTTATCATAAGAACTTTGATATTCAAACTTATTATGATGATGACTGGGCAGGGTCCTTAGATGATTGTCGATTCATTACTTGTTATTGCACGCTTATTAGTAGCAACTTGGTCAGTAAGAAGTAATTTGTTGATGCTTGCCCCTCTATTGAAGTTGAGTATTGCTTAATGGGCCAAGCCACATGTGAAATTCTTTGGCTATGTGTGCTTTTTTCTTCTCCTTCTTTCTACCTTAATATTGGCTCCTCAACTCTAGTGTCATTCTTACACCCTCTTTGGCACATTGGATTTGGTGGTAAATGGCTGTGTTTTAAATCCAATTAGTTGTTTTTTGCAAATCCAATTAATTGCTTTTTGGGTTTGGCAAGCTTGGATTTGGAGGTAAATGGAACCGGAGGCATTTGAAATCTACCTTTTTTTTTTTACATTTTGAAATCCCAGCAGCAAAATGCTAAGTTTCCCGTGTAATGAAGAAGATGTGTCTTTTTTACCATGGTTACAAGACCAAGCCTGCACATTTACTGTTGAATGTGAACCCTCGTTGCATTTCTCTTTTTAGCTATTTTTAGGTCACAAAATCTAAGGTTATGGTTATCATGCCCATGAGATGCTTGATATAGGGTATGGATGCTGGGTCCAAAAGAGCAATCAATGGCAATGAAATATTTTCTTTATTTCCCATGTACTACGCATCATTCCATTGTAGTCTAGTTGGTTAGGATACTCGGCTCTCACCCGAGAGACCCGGGTTCAAGTCCCGGCAATGGAAAATTTTTTGATTGCCCTTTTGGGATCCATTAAAAAATGAGTCATGCTACTAGGAGCGTTAGTGGGCAATCCAAATGGAATCCACGTTATGGCTGGAGACAGACGACCCTATTTCAGGGCTCTGTGGGGTCTACTGTGATGTATAAGTTTTATCAACACCATCCATCCATTTTTCCATATCATTTTGGGCATAAGACAAAAAAAGGCAGATGTAAAGCTTAAGTGGGCCACATTGCAGGAAACAGTCGGAATTGGGCGCCTATTGTTGAAAACATCTTAGGGCCACAAAAGACCCTGATCAAGTTGATATTTGTGTTTTACCTTCATCCAGGTCTGTGTGACCTTATGAAGAGGTTACATGGGAAATAAACCTCACAATGGGCCTTAGGAAGGTTTCAATGGTAGTCATTCAATTCCTGTTGGTTTCAATGGTGTGGTCCACTTGAGCTTTATATGTGCCTCATTTTTGGGCTCATGCTCTAGAATGATATGAAAAACGATGATGGACGGTGTGGATCTAACACATAAATCATGGTGGGGCCAGAGAAGTTCCACATAATAAAATTTGGGTTGTGTATTAGGCAATCTATCTAGGAGAGAGAAAATCTCCGTAGCACGTGAGGAGGGGTAATTTTGGAAGCATTTTTTTTATAGAAGAATATGCGGAGCACGTTCTGTATTCACCATTAAGTTAGACCTCCATCGCTGAAAAAAATTAGGAAAAAATCACGGAGCGCTTTCCGAATTCAGCATTGACAAACAACACTTCACCAAAGCTTTTTTCTCAATTCCGCATTAACTAAAAATTTTCAGTGTTAATAAACGGGCCCAAAGAGAGAGTAGGGTGTAGGTGTAGGTGGTGTGTGTGTGTGTGTGTGTGTGTGTGTGTGTGTGGAGAGAGAGAGAGAGAGAGAGAGAGAGAGAGAGAGAGAGAGTTAATGTGTTAAGGATTGTGATGTTCTTACCGTCATGGAGAAAATACTAAGTTTGTTCGTACTAAGGGGACGTGATAAAGAATTAGATACCATGCATTTTATAAGAGGGTGCATATTCTCTATTGCATTCTATTAGAGTATCACTTTTTTTTTATTTTTTTATTTTTTTATGTTTACGTAATGTGGCATGTTCTAACTTTCACCCGAAGGATGACCGTGCTTAATGTTAACCACTATCAAAATTATTTAAATTGCCCTTCTAAATTTGTTAAGGATTGTGATGTGCTTACTATCGTAGAAAAAATACTTATTTTTCCCTTACCACTAATAAATTACTCTTGTAAATTTTTTAAGGATTGTAATGTCATTATCATAGAAAAAATACATATTTTTTCCTTATGAAGGCAAGTATTTGTAAATTAGGTGTTGTACGTATGTATGTTAATTTACCAATTTGGATTTAAAGTGATGAGATCTTAGCATTTGTTTATATAATGCTTGAGCAATATTTAGGGAAAAATGTCTTTAGTCTTCACTGCATGGTGTGCCCTGCATGAAGTGACTTTCTTGTCAAATAAGCTTTAAATAGGTGTCGTATTTGAAAATCTCTACAATGTATAACACTAGTAGCAGAGAACAATTTTACCGACGTAATTAGTTTTACGAGTGCAATGAATTTTGAATGCTTAATTAATACAATAAGGAAATTGAAATAAATTTAGAATTATGTTTAATTGGAGGTATGTATTGAATTATTTAAAACTTTCAAATAAGAGCTTTTTTTTAAGGGTAGTAGACATCGTTTTTAAAGATTACAACAACTTTAATATAAGAGCAATCCAAATGGTTGTTTTGGTGGACCATCCATCATGTGGGGCCCAACATCAGTCCTAATTGTTCTTTATGTGGGCCCTTCAATGTCCACTACCCATTATCCATCACGTGGACTCCACATTTGATGTGTCCATAGTGTGGGCCCTACCTTTGAAGTGGATTGTCCATCATGTGGGGCCCACTTTTGATATCCACCATTCATCATGTGGGGTGCACCTTCTATGTGGATCATTCATCATATGGCCCACTTTGGATATGGGTCACCCATCATGAGAGACCTTGGATGTGGACCGTCCATTAGGTGGGGCCCACTTGACGTGAACTGTCCATTATAAAGGGCCACACTTTTATGTGGGCCATCCATCATGTGAAGCCCACTCCGTCCATTATGTGGGTCTACCTTGATGTGGACCATTCATTATGTGGGGCCCCACCTTCGTTATGTACCATTCATCATGTGGGCCCATATTTGATATCAACTGACCATCCTGTGGGCCACCTTCAATAACCATCATCCATCATGTGGGTCCCACCCTTGACGTGGATTGTCTATCAAATTGGACCCACTTGATGCGCATGTTCCGTCATGTTGGGCCACACTTTGATGCGGGTCATCGATCATGTGGGGCCCACCTTTGATGTGAACCTTTCATTACATGGGCCTACCTTGATGTGGGGCCCCACTTTAATATGAGTCATTCATCATGAGGGCTCCATCTTTGATGTCCACTATCCATCATGTAGGTCCCACCTTGGTTGTGGACCGTCCATCATGTGGGACCCAACCTTTAATATAGGTCATTCATCATGTAGGCCCACCTTTAATGTCAACCTTCCATCATGTGGTCTTACATTCAATGTCCACCATCCATCACGTGGGTCTTACCTTTGATGTGGAACATCCATCATGTGGGTCCCACTTTTGTTGTGGACCATCTATCATGTGGGGCCCACTTGACGTGGATAGTCCATCATGTGGGACCCACCTTTGAAGTCCACCATCCATCATGTAGGTCCCACCTTTGCTATGGACTGCCCATCATGTGGGGCTCAACCTTCAATATGGGTCAACCTTCAATATGGGTCATTCATCATGCATGTGGGCCCACTTTTAATGTCAATCTTCCATCATGTGGTCCCACATTCGATGTCCACCATCCATTGTGTGGGTCCCACCTTTGATGTGGATCATCATTAGGTAGGGCTTGCTTGATGTGGATCATTCATCATGCGGGGCCACACTTTGAAGCAGGTCATCCATCATATGGGGCTCACCTTTGATGTGATTGTGCATTATGTAGGCCTACCTTCACTATGGTTAGTTCATCATGTGGGCCTTTCTCGAAGAAATTGTAAAGAGAAAAGAAGATGGCAAGATGGGAATTACTTAAAAAGTTTAAGGGTAAACTTGTCAAAAAATTAGTCCAAGATGTCTAACCGCTTAAGCCAAATAAACTCCATTTCAAAAAGTAACCCCTCCCTAGCTTATTAAATTGGAGCTTATTTGCTACTTTCTAAAAAAAAAGCACTTCATTCTACTTTTACCAAACAGTCTAAAAGCTTATTTATTTTTAGAAATAAGCCAATAAGCTTTTATTTGTAGAGATGCCAAACACCCCCTTATTTTAAGCCCATCAAATAAAAAATGTATAGTTTACTTCACCTAGGGCCCACCACACAGTGCAGGCTAAAGACATTTAGGCCCAAACATCGCTACAGCATGCTACCAAAAACATCTGAGCCCAAACATATGAGCGGTCCACATGATGTAACACCCCAAAAAACACCTGGGGCCCAATCTCTCTCTCTCTCTCTCTCTCTCTCTCTCTCTCTCTGTTACGACTCACTAGAGTTTTAGGTCAGGTTGGAAACTGGGCCTCATGGGTTTTTTGAGGTGCTGCGTCATGTAGACGGATTAGATTTTTGGATCACATAATGTGTGATGAGTCCTCAAAAAGTGCTCATGAGATCTGTGAGAATTGGTGTGCTCCTCTCTCTCTCTCTCTCTCTCTCTCTCTCTCTCTCTATATATATATATATATATATATATATATATATATATATATATATATATATATATATGGGAAATGGTACTATGAGGTCGACCTCATGGGAACTTCCCATGAGGTCGAGCTGTGTGGGCCCCACCGTGATGTGTGTCGCACATCAACACCGTGCATTTGATGGGTCCTCTTTACTTTATGAGATACGCCAAAAATCAGCTGAATACGGAACTCAGGTGGGCCATAACATCTAAAACCATGTGAAGATATGCCTAAAATATCTAAAATCACTTGGTGGGGCCCACCTGAGTTTTGGATGTGCCTGATACCTGGTCTGAACCCTCTTACAAGTGGAACACACATGATGGATGGTCTTGATTTGTGAATCACATCTCAGTGGACCCAATCAACGATCATGAATATTTTAATGGGTGGATAACCCCTCCCAACTTTTTTCTGTGGTGTGTCCCACCTAAGCCATGGATTGACCTGATTTTTTAGCATGTGGCCCACCATTGAATGGTGCATCTAACTAATGTAGTAGATGTTCAAAACACATCACGGTGGAGCCCACACAGCTCGACCTCATGGGAAGTTCCCATGAGGTCGACCTCATAGTACCATATATATATATATATATATATATATATATATATATATATATATATATATATATATATAAAACTTAATTTCTTAATATTTTGTCTTTATAAATGCAAAATAGGTATTTTTCTATGTATTAAAACCATCAAAGTTCTTAATAATTTAGGTAATTTGTTAGTAGTGAACATTAAACATCGTTACCCTGGGGGCTGGGGTACAAGCTAAAACATGGGGCGGATTAGTTGTTACCTGGGTAACAACTTAGTGAGTATTACCCTTACCATGTGGGGCCCATCTTGATGAATGTGTTTCAAATCCATACCACCCATACATTTTTTTCGAGATCATTTAAGGACGTTATCCCAAAACTTAAGCAAATCCAAATCTCGGGTGGACCACACCATTGGAAAAAGTGGTGGATGACCATTAAAAGCATTTTGTAGGCTACAACAGTTTTGGATCAAGCTAATATTTGTATTTTACCTTCATCTAGTTTTGATTGGCTTTATCAATAAGTTGGATGAAAAGTTAATATTGTGGATCTGCTTACAGTGGTCCTTGGAAATTTTTTTAATGGTGTGTGTTCAATCATCATTGCTTGTTGTGGTGTGGTCCACCTGAGATTTGGATGTGCTTAATTTTTAAGACTGCATCCTAAAACGGGCTAAGAAAACGAATGGATGGAGTAGATATATAACATATCATCAAGGTGGGCGCTATGGTAAGGGTAACACTCACTTAGTATTAACCTTGGTAACACCAAATCCACGGGCGCGGATTGGTACTATTCCCACCAGACTTGGCTCGAGACGGATGGTCCTGTTAGAGGCTTTGTGGGGGTTTAACATGATATATATGTTTTATCCACGCCGTCCATCCATTTTGAAAGATCATTTTATACCAGGAGCCCAAAAAGCAGGTATACTGAAGACTCCAGTGGACCACACTACATGAAGCAGTGGAGATTGAAATTCTACCATTGAAATTTCTTAAATGCCACAGAAGTTTTAGATCAAGATGATATTTATTTTGTCCCTTCATGTAGATCTTTGTAACGGTGGGCTTTTAGAAAGTTTTCAATGGTAGGAGTTTAGTCTCCTATGCTTCTTATAGTGTCGTCCACTTCAGAATTGGATCTGATTCTTTTTTGGTCTCATGTTCTAAAGGGCCCGTTTGGATTGCAAGTTACTTAAGATAAGCTACTTATCAGATAAGTTACTTATCTTGGTTTTTACTTGTAACGCCCCAGATTTTTAGAATTTATTTGAAATTTTTGAATTTTTTTAATTAATTATCATATATTAACTTTGATTTACGAATAGTGGGGCATCTATAAGAGATCTGATAGCAAACGCTTTACAAAAGTTGATTGGAATAAACACATGAACAGTGTAGAAATGTTAGATTTTACAAAACTCGCACTTTTTCGATAATTATGATAATGTCATTGGATCTCCTAATTTGCGATTTCTGATAAATCAGATAGGTAGTTCTCGAATCCAACTGAAAGATAAGCGTAATTTTAGGTGTATAATAATTCTGTGTAGATAGATTTTCAAGTAGGCCCCGTGATCATGGAGATCTTAATCTAGGAGCATCCGTAGCCATTGATCGAGGAATGTGGTCGAGAAAGTAACCATACCAAACTGATCATCTTAGTGATAAATTCATAACCTAGAATTTGAGTGATTATCTTAGATATATAGATATGAAATCTTGAGTGCACAAAATGTGTATGACTCACATTAACTTAGACCCTTGATTTCTATATTACATGATTTTCATAATCCATTTGACTTGAAATTTTATACCATGTCTATTCATCATAAATTAACCATACACGTCAAATTTCAGCTCTTAAATCAAAGTAGAAGTGATTCAGTTGTCAAATCAGCCCCTTAACTCTTAATTTTCATGTCCATTAAGTGAGGAAAGTGGATGGTTAGTCGTAGTTGAGTATTTTTCTTCATATGAGTGACTTGGATCGTCTTTATCATGGACCAATAATGTTATTTGAGAGCCCCACCTTGATAAGCATCTCTCTTAAGCGCGAAGTTATCCCATTTCATGAATTAATGAGTTATCAACTCTTCTTAAATCTGAACCTTTCAATTTACCCACTTCTCACCATTAATCGCTTCTCAAATTTGGAGCACTCATTCTACTCATATGACTACGAGTTTACACAAAATTTGGACCTCGATCTATAATCCTACACCGTTGAACCACAAAGCCGGCCCCTTCCTTTTCCGCCAAAAATTGAAATTTCAAATCTAGACTATTCCCACCATCAATCAACCACCAAACTTTGTACAATTGTTTACCTATCATAACTACATATTTTTTTTTAAATTTGGGCCCTGATCATCAAGCGTAGACCATTAATTGAGATCAAGCCCATTTTAGCACCTATTAGGCCATTTTCAAAGATCGGCTAATCTAAAATGTGGATCACCAAGAAATTTACGTATTCTGACTCCACTCTTCGAGCTCGATAAGATGAACAGATTGAAATTGATCAAATATCACCCGAATTTGAGATTTGAGAAACCCACCTCGAGAGGTTGTTACACAAGACTTCATGCCCACACCTTATTGCCCATACACGCACGCACGTCCCTCTCCATATTCTTTCTATGTACGTCCAAGACCTTCTCCTAACCCTAGCCTCCATGCCCTAGAAAGAGAGAGAGAGAGAGAGAGAGGAGAGAGAGAGAGAGAGAGAGAGAGAGAGAGAGAGAGAGCCCATTCCTTCTATCTTAGTCGTCCACCTTAAGGATTCAATGTGTGGGACCCGTTCTACTAAGCTCGTATAGTTCGTGTTTTTCTCAAACGTCGTCTTTCTCTAAATTCTACATCTAGAGTTTCATCTAAAGCCAAGATGAGGATTTTTCCTTCAAGCCAACATGGATAAAAGTGTAATTTCCTATATTTTCTTTATTAATAATTGAGTATCTTAAGCTTAAATACATGATTCATATTAGACCATGATTAATGTTAGATTTATATTGAAATGATATTAAATAATGTTATGATTTCATGTTTAGATGTATATATGAGAAAGCATGCGTATTTTTTCGCATTATTATGAGAATCATGTGTTGATTTTTTTATTTATATTTATGTATGTATTTTTTCGCATTATTATGAGAACCATGTGTTGATTTTCTTTGATTTATATTTATGTATGATTAAGATGGTTATAATGATGTAATGTTAGATTTATATTGAAATGATATTAAGAGATGCTATGATTTCATATTTAGATGTATATGTGAGAAAGCATGTGTATTTTTTTGCATTATTGTAATGAACCTATGTGTTGATTTTCTTTAATTTATATTTATGTATGATTAATGGTTATGATGATGTATACATTCATATGGATAATGATTATCATGTGAATATTACGCTTATGTACACCCATGTTCCCATATTGATGAGATTAGTTGTAGAGAGATGGGCCCGTGAGAAGTGTCCATGCTGGAAAGATGATCGTAGCATAACTATGTTTATATATTGACTATTGCCAAGGGATCCTTGTGTTCACATGATGTTGGAATGGATCCGTGTGTCGTATATGTATGTTTCTTTGGTTGGACCACGTTAGAAATTAATGGCTATTTGTGGGACTTAGTTGGACTATAAGTGGGACAAGGAGTGGACATTAATCGTATATGTTATCTCATGAGTAGGAGTTGGTGCTATAGACACTAATCCGGTGCTATCGGCCTATGTTGAGTTATTTACAACTCCTCATAGTGACCAGTAAGTTCTTTTAATACGGCTTGGATGTCAAATAACTTCAATGAAGGTGAAACTATAGTCATGCATTTACTTGGCTCCAAGTGGGTGTACGGAATTGATAATAGACTAGAGCGTCCTACTTCTCCCGTACACTGTCATGTATAGATTTAGGCTATAAGCGTCCTATTTCTCACGTGGTCGAGCAAAACTATGGGCTTGTACGTCCAAGAACCTCTGGTGATTAGTGGCTAGCGTAAAGTCGTAATAGAGAGTCTCCCATTTTATGTATTATGATTTCTAGTCGGGGTGCCTTAGCCAGAGCATGCATATCATGCATTGCATTAATAACATTTCTCTTGGATATTTTGATCGATTATATTATCATGCTTGTGCTATCTGTGTTATTATTATCATGATTGTCTTGGAGAGATATTCCCCACTACTGATAACGTTTAACGCTATCCAACCACATCTCATATAATCCAGATGAAGATCAGTAAGTGAAGCGAACACTATACGATAGGAGTGTTTGAAAGTTTGCAGCACAGATAACGGATGACGAAGTTAAAGTGACATATTAGAGATTTTATTTGATTATGTGTTTTTAAGACAATTTATCGTTTATTTCAAAATTGTAATAAGTTTTCTTAATAAAAGCAATAATTGATTATTTGTTTGGTTTAGTTTCAAGAACTTTGTAATAATAATGCAGATTAAATTTTTATTAAATCACATGTTTATCTTTCAGTCTCTGTACATGAATGCCATTAAATTTTAAATATATGAAAACTATAGTGATATGTCAAGAATTTCATCCTTTACATGTCTTAGATAACACCTGAGAATTTGGCCTATCGTGGAATCCACGAGAGCCAAAATCTCGGAGCGTTACATTACTTATTAAGCTAATAAGTATGTTTGGTAAACAACATACTTATCAGCCAATAAGTAAATAAGTATGTTTGGTAATAACACATTGATAAGTAACCTTTTGAAAAAAAATTTCAAATCTACATATAATAAGCAACATATTGACATGAAAAGAAGAAACTAAGTGTTGAGGCAGTTTTCTTATCAGAATGAGCTTTTCTAATCCCACCAGGCATGTAATAAAGCTCATGTACATGCCATGCATGTGCTAACATAGCTCAATTGGTCCGAGATACATTCCATCCATCAGAACGGGACCACTATATGGATGCCTTGGCATAAGAATCAGGTTGATCCACTAGTCAGGTGGGCCACAGTCTATAAAACAAATGTACAGCTCTGAAAGAGTTAGTTGAAGTATTCTAACCCATTCACTTGTTTCCAATAGTCGGTCCACATGGTGAGTGGACTAGAACCATTTTTGGGAAAGATGTAGAAGATCAAATCAACCTGATTGGTGGATTGGATCTTGCACCAATTAATATAGGGCCCATCTTTGATGTGGGCTGTCCATTGTGTGAGCCCCACCTTTGATGAGACAGTCCATCATGTGAGGCCTCCTTTGATATGGACGGTATGAGAGAGCAGTAATTGAGTGAAGCATGAGAGAGAACTTTCATATGTAGTGTGACCTGAGAGAGTATTAAGTAGAAAAGTCAAATTGGAGGGTGGCTAAAAATGTAGGTGTGTACTAATCCAATTAAAAAAAAAAAAAAAAAAGGTAAAAGCATGACATGAGAAAGATAAGTAGAAAAGTCAAAAGTAAAAAAGATAAAAATAATTTTTAAGAGATAAGTTACTTTTCAATTATACTTACCAAATGAACTTAAGTGCCAAAAGTAACTTATAACGTCTTAGGTTCAGTCCAAAAGTAACTTATTTGGTAGTATCCAAACGGGCTCAAAATGATCTATCAAAATAGATGGACAGTGTGATAAAACATATACATTATTGTGGGCCCCACACAATCCTTAACATAACTGCCCGTTTCTAGCGACGGTGAGTGCAGTGCCCAACCCCAGCCTCAAATCCGCGGCTTCTTTGGTAGAATATAATAAGTGATATGCATTCTTATAAAATACTCAGAACTAACAAAAATAGAATACTATTTGTTGTGGGTAAAGAGCCGACCTGAAAGAAAGTTGATAGCGCCGACCCGGGAAAGACGAGCCGACCCGGTTCAGGCTTCGGATACAAGTCGGGTCAGTATTAACCCGATAAAAGTTGATCGGCTCGGCCCGATGTAATAAAAATCGTCTTGAACGAGCTGAACTGTAAATCCGTGATCTTAGGCTCACGTCGAGATATCAGGAGGAAAGATCGACATCCCCAGCTTTTAGGGATAAGGGTCTTTGTTCGTTATGGGCAAATCCGAGGATCTCGGGAACCCAGCTGGCAGTCCGCTGGAATTACGACTCTCCGAAAGGCAAGCAGTTTCGTGACCTAAGTCTATAAATAAGGATGTTCTCTCCATTATCAAGGTATGAAAACTGATATTGATCTACACTAAGATATTTCATTATTAAAGATCGCTGACTTAGGCATCGGAGGGTTACCGGCTGGGTCCCCAGCCACCCCCTTACTCTCTGTATTTTTTACAGGGTCTGAGGAGTCCACTATCTCGGTCGTTTTCTACAAGAAATTCAACTCCATCCAACCGTCCAGATCATAAATCTACATCCTTGTTTGTTAACCATTTTTTGGTAACAACAGATTGGCGCCGTCTGTGGGAAGCACCTTCTTCCTTTAACTAAGAAGTCCGTGTTCTCACCCAATCGTCTAAGACGATCTCAACATCTTCTCTCCCTTTCGCAATGGCCGGGAAGAGAAAGTATAAAGGGAAAGCACCCGCAATCGCCGGACCTTCAAACGATCAAATGTCAGAAAATGAAGGGTCGTTTCCCGAAACCCCCGCCATACAACTCGGAGGGATTCTCAAGAACACTTCGGCTTTCAAGCCTAGGTGGGTCCAATCACAGGACTAGCAAAAGGTTAAGCAATAAACAATCCTAGTCTAAGCATGCATAGGAAAGTAAATGATACAACTAATTAAGCTTCTAACCTATGCAACTTGTATAGACTTATGAGAGTGGATCAATGAGCTCTAGTCTACACAACTAGTGAAGGTACATCTTGTGTGAGGATGAATCTAAACAGTGCCTAGCATACATTCCTTATCAAGCATTCATAATTAAGCAATTAAACAAACAATGCGAAGATATAAATGTGCTCAAGAACAATCACAAACACAAGGATGTATAGTGGTTCGACTACGTGTCTACTCCACTCCCAGTTCAAGTACTCAACCCCTTTGAGCACACCGACATTCACTATCGGAGGTTTTAATTGAGGTTCACCTCTCAACCGTACCCGGAGTTTTAGACATAGGCTAACTCTCAACCTAACGCACGTTTACTCCCGTGTCGGAGGCTCCTCCTTGGAGACTAAGTTTAGGCCCGGATGACGGGCCAAGGAACGACTAACGTCCCTAGGTCGAGTTCAAAAAACAAACTCTAAAATGGACTCTCAAATAAGACAACCTACTTGTCGGATGAGCCCCTTGTTAAGCGCCGGATTGGGTTGCTTGATCTCCGCTCTCCCGTGCTTCAATCAGCTTCCCTTGCTCCCACGATCGTGCCGCCGTTGCGTCGCCAATGCCTCAGCCACACTCGATCAAACATCTTGCATGCGATGCCTTTGAGATGCCCAAGGTGCTAGGAGGATAGGTTTGAGAACTCTACAACTAATGGGAATGGGTTGCCTAGAGTCTTTTACCTACAACGATCTCATCTTAGAGTTTTGGACAAGGATTTGCCAATCAAGAAGCTTCCAAACTCTAGAGATCAAGAGGGGATGAAGGTCATCTTCTTCATGAGCTTGGAATGCTCTAATCTTGTGTTAAAGCACAAGAAAGATGCCTTGCATAGGTTGGGAATGAGCCTCAAATGGTCTCCTACAATGGTGGCTTCACTCCTAAAAAATTCATCTTACAATGCCAAAAAACGGAGCTCTATATGTAAGAAAAGAGAGCTCCAACGGTCATAAAACGGGCATAAAACGGCTCTAAGCCGACCTGTCCCGACCGGTCCCGACCGGTCGGTTCCCCTTGCTGTAAGCATACAACAAAACAGGCCAACTACCTAGGCCGACCGGTCAAGACCGGTTGGAGCCCCTTGCTGGACAAGCCTGATGATCTAAGCCGACCGGTCTTGACCGGTCGGACCCCCTATCTGGACGAATGAGAACTCCAGGCCGACCGGTCAAGACCATTCTGCCAAGCCTGCTGAACTCCCTGATGTGAGAAGGCCGACCGGTCTTGACCAGTCGGCTGGCCATTGAATCATGCAACAAGGCTGCTGGCCGACCGGTCTTGACTGGTCAGACCAGCCTGGTTCTCCCCTCCTATTTGCTGAACTCCGCATGATTTAGCCTATCCATATAGGCCAAGGTTAGGGTCAGGGCCTCTATGAGGACAAAGTTCCTTCTTTCAGCAGTAAGGCCTTAGGCAGCACCCGGGTCTTTCCTCAGTTCCGAGCAAACAAGGTGTCTCTATCTGCAGAGACCTCGTAATCGAGAAATTGAGGTTGTCTCTTCTTGAGAACAGGTGGGGGGAGTCAACCAAAAGCTGGGGGGCGTCGATGAACGATTCGGCTACGTGGACCAGAGGCTGGACAAGATTAAGACTCTACTAACCGGTCTGGTCCATCCAATGGTCGTAAATGAGAGAGACCGTGAAGGGGCCCTCAGTATACTCACCCCGGCCTCACAATCCCAGCACTCTCACCAGACCCGGCCGTCGCAACGTTCTCAGCAGCCCGTTCCTGGTCGAAGAAAGCGAGGCCGCCAGTAAATCGACCGGGGCGAGGTCTCGACCAGCAACAGACTTGCCTGCCAACGATCTGCGACATCGGCTCGAGGAACGGAGGACGGCTCGTCTCGAGCATGAATGGGCTGATCGTGAAGCCAGTAACCGGGTAGACGACAGCCTAAGCCTGCTGGAGGCCGAGCTGAAAGAACTCCGGGAACAAATGGGCGATATACAGAGAGCACAGCGCCCCCGAGCACCGATCGCAGTAGATGCGCTGGTCAACTCATTTGAGTCGCCGTTCACTGACGAGATTAGTGAGGAACCCCTTCCCAAAGGGTTTAAAGTTCCTCAGTTGAAGCAATATTCAGGGATAGGAGATCTGGCGGAGCACTTAGAAAACTTCAAAGTCCGCATGGACCTCCTCGGGGCCAACGGACACATTATGTGTAAAGCTTTTCTGTTGTCCTTGACGAGCTCGGCATGGACTTGGTTTCGCAACCTTAAACCCAGAACTATCAGCTCGTTCTCTCAATTAAGCCGAGCCTTCGCCACTCAGTTCATCGGGAGCACCGACCCGAGGAAGCATTCGACACACCTTACAGCAATCAGGCAAAAAGAAGACGAGTCCCTAAAAGATTATCTCGCGCGCTTCAATTCTGAAGCGGTACAAGTTGAAAATCTCTCACAAGATGTGTTGTTACACACCATGATTAGAGGGCTACGAGACCGAAGGTTCCTTTGGTCTGTTGGGGAAGAGCCACCCCAGTCTGTGGCCGAATTTTTAGATCGAGCGGCTAAGCACATCAACGTCGAAGAACTGGTTAATGCTCACCGACCGACGACCAGGAATAAGGATCGTCAGGATAGCAGCAGCTCGAAAAAACACAGGTCGGAGCGGAAGTCGGAACGGAGGTCACCAGCTCGGAACGGACCTGTCCGTGGAACGAAACCACCTGCACCACGGTTTGAAAAGTATACGTCGCTCAATAAAACCATCGAGCAAGTGTATTTAGCAGAGAAAGGCAGGTACAACTTTGAACGACCTGCGAAAATAAAGACTGAGCCCAATAGAAGGTCGAAATCAACGTACTGTCTGTACCATAAAGACCACGGTCACAACACCGTGGATTGCTTCGATTTAAAGCAACAAATAGAGACCCTCATCCAACAGGGATTTCTAAAAGACTACATCGCTCAGCGTCAAGACGGTCAGAGAAACGAATATCAGTCAGCCAACCTAAATGAAGAACTGAATAACAATCTTGTGGAAGAAATTCACATGATCTTCGGCGGACCGACCACTGGAGATTTTGAAAATTCATGCAAAAATTATGTGCGACAAGCAAGAACATCCCAACCAGAACCGGGACTGTCCGTGAACATCGCCAGCCGACCTTCAAAAGTCGCAAAAGTTACATCTCGGGCGATAACATTTACTGAAGAAGATGCCCAAGGAATCGTGCACCCACATGACGACTCCCTCGTCGTCTCAATGGTGGTGGCAAACAAAAGGCTCCACCGGATGATGATCGATACAGGAAGCTCGTCAGACATTTTGTACGCTTCAGCTTTCGAAAGAATGAAGATCGATCGTTCCAGATTAAGGCCAGTCAAGACAGCATTAACTGGATTCACAGGGGATAGCGTCATGCCGGAAGGAGAAATAACCTTACCGGTCACGGCCGGGGAAGAACCTAATCAAAAAATGATTATGGTCTATTTCCTCGTTGTGAACACCCCCTCTGCCTATAACGCCATCATCGGCCGCCCTATCTTGCGAGCTCTCAAAGCTGCCGTTTCCATCTATCACCTAACGATGAAGTTCGAAACTGATGAAGGAGTCGGCGTAGTCAGGGGAGACCAGCAAGAAGCCCGGCGTTGCTACGAACTTTCTCTGAGAGGAAAAAATAAGGCACAATTCAACTGTCTCTCACGCGTCCTCTTTGGACCCGAGAGAAGACGAGCAGGAGCGAGGATCACCAGCAAAGGAGTTGGTCGATATTCACTTGTCGGAAACCGATCCGACCAAGGTTATTCAGATCGGGTCACGTTTGATAAACTAGGTACGAGATAATTTGATAAGCTTTTTAAAGGAGCATATAGATGTTTTTGTGTGGTCCCATGAAGAAATGCCCGGAATCTGTCCGGAGGTAATGGTCCACCGACTCAATGTCAACCCGACCATCAGACCGATCCGTAAAAAAAGGTGTACTTTTAACACGGAAAGGTACGCGATAATCGAAGAAGAGGTGCAGAAACTACGCAAGGCAGGGTTTGTCCAAGAAATATGCTATCCAGATTGGTTGGCGAATGTTGTCCTCGTCAAAAAGACCGATGGAAAATGGAGGGTCTGTGTGGATTACACCGACCTGAACAAAGCTTGCCCTAAGGACAGCTTCCCGTTACCAAGGATAGATCAGCTCGTCGATGCAACTGCTGGTCACGAACTCCTCAGCTTTATGGGGCCTTTTCTGGGTATAATCAAATCCAGATGTACGCTCCTGATCGGCAAAAGACCGCGTTCATCACGGACCGGGGCCTCTACTGCTACAAGGTCATGCCCTTCGGGCTCAAGAACGCCGGGGCAACCTATCAACGATTGATAAACAAGATGTTTGCGGATCAGCTAGGCAAAACTATGGAAGTATATGTCGACAACATGCTCGTCAAAAGTAAGCGCTCGGAAGATCACGTCAACAACCTACGCACTACATTCAGAATATTAAGGAAGTATCGTATGAAGCTCAACCCTAGCAAATGCGCCTTTGGAGTGAGCTCGGAAAAATTCCTTGGCTTCATGGTAAACCAGCGAGGAATTGAAGCCAAACCAGAAAAAATCCAGGCCTTCCTCGGTATGAGCTCGCCTCGCACAGTTAAGGAAATTCATCGGCTCACAGGAAGGATCGCAGCACTCAACAGGTTCGTTTCAAAGGCTACTGACCCATGTCTTCCCTTCTTCAAACAGCTGCGTAAATGTAAGGAAATGATATGGACTCCAGAATGCGAGCAAGCTTTTGTGGAGCTGAAAGCCTACCTCGGCTCTCCACCGCTGTTGTCCAAGTCGGTGCATAGAGAAGAATTGCTCCTGTACCTAGCAGTCTCAGAAGCGGCGGTCAGCTCGGCTCTTGTCCTAGGACGACGATGGAATACAAAGGCCCGTTTATTACACGAGCAAAGCCTTGATCGACTCAGAAACACGATATCCTCAAATCGAAAAACTCGCCCTGGCTTTAATCACCTCGGCCCGCAAGTTGAGGCTATACTTCCAAGCACATTTGATAGCTGTGTTAACCGATCAGCCATTACGGCAGGTGCTGCAGAATCCCCAAACATCAGGTCGCCTCGTCAAATGGGCCGTCGAATTGGGCGAATTCGATATACTGGTACCGACCTCGTACCGCAATCAAGGGACAAGCTATAGCTGACTTCATCGTCGAATTAACCGAGCCACACGAGGCTGAGTGCGGTCGTGAACTTGACCAAGATCCTGGAGGTAAGGCATATCACACCTTCTTGGCTATTACACGTCGACGGGTCTTCCAATTCACAGGGCAGTGGAGCTGGCCTCGTTCTGTCCTCACCTGATGGGATCAAAATTCAGTACGCTCTTCGATTCGGATTTCGAGCTTCAAATAATGAAGCGGAATATGAAGCCCTCTTAGCCGGTCTTCGCCTCGCCTCGGAAATAGGAATCCGATCGATAAGAGTATTCAGCGACTCACAACTTATGGTCGGGCAGGTGACTGCGGAATATCAGGCAAAGGGAGGAAGAATGGCTGCATATCTGAAGAGAACTCAGGAGCTACTGTTACGTTTCGACCATTATGAAATCGTTCAAATCCCAAGGGATGGGAACACAAACGCGAATGCTCTTGCGAAGCTCGCGTCATCACCAGACGACGAGCTTGGTAGAATGATACCCATCGAATTCCTCCCTCGACGTAGCATATCGTCAAATGAATTCTCAGGGGTTTTTCCAATATCGGTGACTCCAGATTGGAGAGATCCTATCATCCGATTTTTACAATCGGGTGAGTGACCCGACGATCAAAAAGAAGCTCGGTGCATCTGTTATAGGTCAGCTCGATATACATTGATAGATGAAGTCCTCTATAAGAAAGGATTCTCCCACCCGTGTCTACGTTGTTTAGGACCTGAAGAAGCTGATTACGTACTGCGTGAAATCCACTACGGATGTTGCGGGAATCATTCTGGGGCACGAGCACTTGCACAGAAATCAATCTGACAGGGATATTATTGGCCCACCATCCAGCAAGATGCCCGAGAGACCGTTAAAAGATGCGATAAGTGCCAACGATTCGCCCCAATACCTCACCTGCCGCCTGAAGAGCTCACGCCCATGGCTGGACCCTGGCCATTTACTCAATGGGAAGTCGATATCATTGGTCCACTCCCAACGGGAAAAGGACAAGTTCAATATGCAATTGTCGCCGTCGACTACTTCATAAAGTGGGCTGAAGCAGAACCACTGGCTATCATCACAGAAAAGAAGACGACGGACTTCATTTGGAGAGCGATTGTGTGTCATTTTGGGATCCCGAATACCATAATCACAGACATCGGGCGACAGTTCGACAATCAAGGATTTCGTACATTTTGCACTGGATTGGGCATTAAAAATGTATATTCGTCTCCTCACCACCCACAAGCCAACGGTCAGGTCGAAGCAGTCAACAAAATTATCAAGAACCATCTCAAAACGAAGCTCGAAGAAAGAAAGGGGGCTTGGGCGGAAGAACTTCCTGAGGTGCTGTGCACCTACCGAACCACAGCTCGGTCTACTACTGGGGAGACCCCCTTCTTCCTGGCATTTGGAGCCGAAGCCGTTGTGCCGGTGGAAATCGGAATGCCCACGAGCAGGACGAGCTATCATCGACCCGACCAAAATGAAGGTCAGCTGCGAATGAGCCTAGACCTACTCGACGAAGCAAGAGAAGCTTCTCAAGTACGAATAGCCTGCATATCAACAGAGGGTTCGGCGATACTACAACTCGAAAGTAAAAGAGTGACGATTCCGAGCCGGTGACCTCGTCCTTAAAAAGGTGAACGCAAATGACAAGATCGACGTATTCGGCCCTAACTGGGAAGGGCCATATAAGGTCGTCAGCTCGCGTCGTCTCGGCACTTATCGGCTCGAAATCATGGAGGGTAAACCACTTCCTTCATCCATGGAACGCTAAACATCTCAAGATCTACTATCCGTGAACAAAGGGCCGAACTCGACGCAAAGTATGTGTTTCGAAATGATAATTTAATAAAATCATCTCCTAGGAGTTATTTTACGACATTCTTTCAATGCAACCGAATATCAGTATAGTACATTTAAGCTTACTAAAATACATGGGGCAATAGGTGGCCGACCTGGCTAGCCAGTCCCAAATCAGTTCGACCATACAAACTCGATACATCAACAACAATACGAAAGTAAAATCTACAAAGGGATTACCAAAATCTGCCTCAAATGGCTTGTATTCAAAATTAAATGTTGTGTACATCTTAAAAAAAAATATACAAATCCTATCTAATCCTTGCCAGCCCCAGACGGGCTAGCACCATCGTCTTTGACCGGCGCCTCCTCCTCGTCCTCGTCCTCGTCCACAGGCGTAAGGTCAAGGGTTGGGAAATGCTTAAGTACGAGACGCCTGCACTCCTGTAAGCCGTCGTTGTACTACTACTCAGAAACTGTAGACAACTTCTCGTACTCAGCCTTCGCCCCATTAATCTCTGCTAGGGACTTCAGCTGTACCTCCTTCAAAAGCCCAGCCAGGCTTATCTTCTCCTCCTCGGCTGTCTTCAGAGCAACCTCAAGAGATTCAGCCTTATTCCCGTCGGATAGGGCCTTGGCCTCTGCCTCCTTCAGAGCCTCTTCCAGAGACTGGACCTGAACTTGAGATACCTCCAGCTCCGATTGCGCGACCTTCAGCTCGGACTGGGTAGACTTCAGCTCGGACTGAGCTTCCTTCAGAAGAAGGATACATTTTTTCAGCTCGGCCTTCACGGCTTCAGTCTTCATCTTCCACGAAGAAGCAGCAACCAGAGCTTTCTGCATCTGGCGGTTCCGCTCGGCCATCACCTGGCGGATCATGATAAGTGCAGCCGAATCCTGCGAAAGTGATACAGTTAGCATTAAGTCAGAAAGCATCACGGGTACATAAAGAAGAAATTAAAGGAGTTCGTGAAATTACCCTGAGACTGCTCTCTATTACCACCTCGATCGACCATCTGATCTGGGTCGAAGGAGGCTATGATATTCAGATCTTGGGGGATGGTGTGGTTAGCACGCATATATGCGTTGACACCCTCCATCCAAGATGAATACTGCTCCGTTAACGGAGGCATCTCAACCCGATCCTCCCGTTGCTCAGCAGGGGTAGCGGGAGCTGCGCATGGCTGAGGAGGATGACTGGTGGAGGCACCAGTAGCAGGTTGGTCAGGTCTAGCTGCAGCAGGTTGGGAGGTTTGGGAGGAGACGGTTGGAGGCGCAGGAATGTTGATGGGCTCAGCTCATGAGCCCGAGTTATCCGGCACGTTGATCACCGGGTCATCAGCAGATGTCACCGGGGTGGCCGTCGGCTCGGTTCTAGATGGTGCGAAATCCGAGCTGGGAAGCTGCCCGGACCCACAGACAAAGGATTGGGGCAAGCAAGGCGGTCTCTGCACCTCGGCAGTAGCCACCCTCTTCCTAGGGGGCTCGGCAGAACTCTGCCCGCGGTCCAGAAATCGAGCTGGAATCTTCCGCTTGGAGACTGCCTTCGGAGCCATTCTTGTCCAAGAAAATGAAGAAAAAAATGAGAAGACAACAAAACAAAAAGACGAAGAAATACATTATTGTTCCGGCTCACCGACCTGATTCAGAGATGGAATTGAAAGTGATCACTCTTCGGAAATCCCTCTCTGCAACAGGGAGAGCTTGGGCTTTGTGGATCTGTCTTTCTTGAGCGACGGACAGAGCCACTCGAATGGTCGCCGACACTGTAAGAGCAGATACACATGTTAAAAAAAAAGAGAATATATAAAGGGAGATGAAAAAAGTTTGGGAAATCAGCTAGGTCGGAACTTCATCCGACCTGGTAGAGCAAAATAGGCCCGGACTCGGAAGTTCAAGGGTTGAGGCTCATCTGGCGCACACTCCCAACTGCCCGACGCGAAGAACCACTTCCTCTTCCAAGTTTTTTGTGGAGGAGGGAAAACAGGTGATCATCGAGCCTCCCTGACCCGGCAACGACGAAAAGTAATAGAGTCCTTGGCCGCCCAAGGACTTGAGAATATACATAGAGAAGAGTTCATTGGAGGTAAACTCCTTGTTTCCTAACCTCTGCCAAAGTATGTAGCATCCGATCATGCACCTCCATGCATTCGATTGCAGTTGGCTCGGAGAAAGACCTAAGACACTAAGGACTTCCCTCACGAAAGGGTGTAAGGGTAACCTCAGCCCGGACTCTAAATGCATTAAGGAAATGACTACCTCCCCGGCTTTAGATCGGCTCAGTCTATCGGCTCGGTCAGGAACCCTAAACTCTATGAAATCTGGGAGTTCATATATTTCCCTCGTAGCATCCAACTTGTCCTGGGTAATCTGCGAAACCATGGAATCCAGTTCAAAGGATTCTCTCTGGGCCGTGGCACTACCGACAGCTGACCCAGGAAGCTCAGAATCCCCCTCACCAGCGGCCTCTTCCACCCTCACCCCAGAATCCGATTCACTGGAGCCTTCTCCCTCGTGGCAAAGGAGAGGTAAATCAGACTCACGGTCATCATACCTCACCTTGAGGATGGCCTCAAAGCACGAGGTTTCTGGCTCCGACATTTTCCAAATAAAAAAGAGAAAAGAAAATCCTTTGGAAAGAAAGAAAAAGGAGCGTACCAGAATGCTGGCACGGCCGCTGGGAGGAAAAAGTTGAGGAGAATGAGGGAGGAAGAAAGTTGAGGAGAATGAGGAAGGAAGAAGAACCAGAGTACGGGAGCAGTAAAGAAAACAAAGAGAGGTTTCCAAAATCCGGCTAAGTCTCGGATTATATACTCGGGAAAGGATTTGGGCCCTACTCAGGTCTCATCGCATTCAATGTGAAAGCAACACGTGGCAACTCCCTACTTGATGATTCGAAAAGCTGCGCCGTTCAGGACACGCGGCGACACCTCGTTCGATTAAATCATATCGACGATATCATGTCGTACGGAGGAATGATGACTCCTCGATATTTCAAGAGACACATTTAATGCCATTTTCCCGCCCATTGAAACGGCTGGGTTGCGGATACTAAATGACAAAAAAGCCTAGACGACAAAAAGCATTTAGGTCGGCAATTTTCTCTTACGTTTTACCCCCGAGCCGGGCAAAATATGTTCGAGGGTAAAAAGGGGGCTTCTGTTGTGGGTAAAGAGCCGACCCGAAAGAAAGTTGATAGCGCCGACCCGGGAAAGACGAGCCGACCCGGTTCAGGCTCCGGATACAAGTCGGGTCGTATTAACCCGATAAAAGTTGATCGGCTCAGCCCGATGTAATAAAAATCGTCTTGAACGAGCTGAACTGTAAATCCGTGATCTTAGGCTCATGCCGAGATATCAGGAGGAAAGATCGACATCCCAAACTTTTAGGGATAAAGGTTTTTGTTCATTATGGGCAGATCCGAGGATCTCGGGAACCCAGCTGGCAGTCCGCTGGAATTACGACTCTCCGAAAGGCAAGCAGTTTCGCGACCTAAGTCTATAAATAAGGATGTTCTCTCCATTATCAAGGTATGAAAACTGATATTGATCTACACTAAGATATTTCATTATCAAAGATCGCTGACTTAGGCATCAGAGGGTTACCGGCTGGGTTCCCAGCCACCCCCCTTACTCTCTGTATTTTTTACAGGGTCTGAGGAGTCCACTATCTCGGTCATTTTCTACGAGAAATTCAACTCCATCCAACCGTCCAGATCATAAATCTACATCCTCGTCTGTTAACCATTTTTTGGTAACAACACTATTAATTAAAGTTAAACCGTACAAATTAAGGTTCCTAGTTTATATCTATCATGAATTAAAAATCAAAGCTTACTTGAAAGATTAACTATGGGATCGAAGGACATGGGTTAAAAATGAAAATATCCAATGGTCCTCAATGAGCAGATAACTCTCCGTGAATGAGAGACCTTGACTATTCAAACCAATCTTATTTTTATATTATACCTTAGAGAAAGCAGGTTCTACAATTTCTTCGGTTGGATATGAGTTAACATGTGCCACGCATACAATTTCTGGGTGCCTGTGTATCAAGCATAGTATGCTTGCAGAGTATCGAATAACCACCGCAATGAAATCTTCTTCGGACTGCACGAAGTCAGGATGCCACGTCTTCGAGGTGAGAGTTTCGGATTAGGTGCAGCCCTGACCCTCACCAAGCACAGTGAAGCCCTGACCATGCAGCCTATCTTGAAATATATTTTGTATATCCACGCCGTCCATCCATTTTGAAGATCATTCTGAGGATAGAAGACAAAAAGTAAAAACACTAAATCTCTTATCGGCCACACCATAGGAAACTGTGGTGAATGAACACTCACCGTTAAAATGTTTTTAAGGCCTAAAGAAATGCCCATCCTAATGTCTATTTTCCATCCAACCTGATTAAAAGGTAACATAGATCTGAAAGAAAGGAAATAAAAATATTTTCTTGATCAAACACTAGTTTAGCCCACAATAATTTTTTAGTGGTCAATCACCACTGTTTCCCATGGTATGGTTAAGTTGAGATTTGGATCTTATTCATTTTTATAATAGTCCTATAAGCAGAGCTGGTAAAATGGATGGACGGCTTGGATATATAGGATGTACATCAAGGTGGGCCCCACATTGAGGGCCGCACCTAATCGGCTGCCGAGGAGATTTGTGTAATCTCCCGCGTCGGCACATTAAAGCGCTAAACGGTAAGAGCTCCATCCGTTACGCTTTGCATGGCTGCAGTTTGTGCCACGTCATCACCGCTTCTGATTTCAGACCTGCTCTTGCATGAGGGAATTGTAACGCCTACAGGCGCCCCAGAAATGGTGGGGCCCACCTTGGTGCCACGTCATTTGCTATTTTAGGCCTATTTTGGAAATATCCTCTCCCTAATGAAGAATCTTTTATATTTCAGCTGGGCGTGGATTGGGCACATCCGCCGCCTGTTCAGAGCTCTCCGAGGGGACACCGTGATGTATGGATTATATCCACGCCGTCCATCCGTTTTTCCATGTTATTTTAGGTTACGAGCCCAAAAATAAGGTAGATCCAAGGTTCAAGTGGGCCACACGGTAGGTAGAAGCATTGCTAATGGTTCGCACCAGTTGAAACTATCTTAGGGCCCACCGTGATGTTTATTTACCATCCAACCTGTTCATAAAGTCATACAGACCTAGATGAAAGGAAAAACAAACATCAGCTTGATCCAAAACTTCTTTAACGCCCCAGAATTTTTCTACCGTGAGTATTTAATCCCCATTTTGTGATCCACTTGAGCGTTGGATCTACTTGAGTTTTTGGATAATTACTTAAAATGACATGAAAATATAGATGAACGGCGTGGATGAAACGGATACATCACGTGACCCCTCATAGCCCCAGCCTGTCCTGAGCTTGTAACGGGCAGGGGAAGTACCCACTCCTGCCAGCGGGAGCATCTATTAATTTATGGTGTTTTGCTGGACCAACATAAACCTTTACACTCATAAATTTACATGCTCTGCACGTGACAATGACTGCCTTTCTACAACATCTGAGCCGTTCAGTGTGGGCCCCACTGAAAGGAAAAACTTACATAAATCAGGGTGGTTCAAAAGACATACATACCTGTCAATGGAACAACGGACGGTTATAGAAAGACTTGCAGCTGTCTGAAATGAATATAGTAATGGTTGATGAACAGACTGGCCTGGTTACTGCATTAGGCAGCCCCTACAGAGAAGATCATACTATTCATTGGTTGGATGTTTTTCACACGTGCATGTGGAGGCGCATGTGGAGACCGTTGCATGTGAAAGTAACAAACCTCTTTTTTATTTTTTATTTTTATTTATTAATGTGACCAACAGTGTCCCGTTACAATTTAAACGGTCAGGATCGATGATAATCGACGGCTAGGGCACTTGCAGCCCTTACGGTGCGTTTGGTAAAACTTAATTCCACTGACTTATCACTGAAAATGATATTTTCAGTTATTTTAGTAATTCAGACAGTTTGGTAACTAAAAATATTTAAGTGCTTAATTGGAAAAATCACTTAAATTAAGTGGATTATTTTAAGTCCTGTCAACTTGACTTAAAGCTTATAGCTAAATGCGGTAAGGTGGTTTCTCTTTAAATTTTTAGATAAAAATTAACAAAAGTATTCGTATTAACATTTAAAAATGGCAAGATTACCCTTCTTTGTTTACTTTTCCATCCATGAAACTATCCCGCGCAAGTACTTGAAGTCACCAAATTCTATAAGCCCCAACATAATGTATGTATTATATCTACATAGTTTATCCATTTGGAGAGATGATTTTAAGGCATGAGCCCAAAAATGAAATAGGTCCAAACCTCAGGTGGACCACACCACTGAAAGCAATGGGGACAATAATGCCCACCATTGAAACCTTACTAGGGCCCACCATGATGTTTACTTACCATCAACCCTGTTCATAAGAACACAAAGACCTGGATTAAGGGAAAACACAAATATTAGCTTGATTCGAAACTTTTGTGGCCGTGATAAGTTTTCAATGATAGTTTTCAGATAAATTACCAAACAGATTTTTCAATTCTTATAAGTACTTAAATTCAGCACTTTAAGTTTTCAGTACTTAAATTAATTTTCAGGCTTAATTTTTCAGTTTACCAAACAGCACCTTAAGCTCTAGTGGGTCCTAATGTTAGGGATGTGTTATATCCACCCTGTCTATTGTCTATACATTTGGCCAACTCATTTTAGGATTCATGCCCCAGTGGTAGACTCATAAGAGTTTCAGCATGAGGTCATGGGTTCGAGCACCATTGTGGTGTGAGTGCTGGGTGTATGTGAGGATGTGGGTGCATGTGTTAAAAAAAATAATCTAAAAATAAAAATAGATCCAAAGCTCAAGTTGACCACTATGTAGGAAATAGTGGGGATTAAATGCCCACCATGGAAAACTTGTTGGTGGCCACAGATCAGGTATTAGATCAAGCTAATATTTGTGTTTTCCCTTCATCCACATGGGAGTCACCTTGACTCAGATTGGGTGGTGATGACCCCTACACCACCCAACTAGTTGGTGGAAAAGCTTTGTAAGCCCCTCCATAATGGATGTGTTTTATCATGTTGTCCATCCATTTTGCCTGCTCATTTAATACATCAACCAAAAAATGAGAAAGATCCAAAGCTCAATAGACTAGACTATGGGAAATAGTGGGGATTGAGCGCCTATGGTTGAAAACTTTTTGGAGCACGTGATAGTAGGTTGGATTAAAAATAGTCTAGGAAAGGACTACCATATAATAAACCCAACCCTTTATCGAATGGATTTAATTAACTTTCATAAATTAGATTAGGCTAAAAGGAAAAATTAGGTATTAGTTCCGCCACTCCTCTTTATATATAGTGTGCTAGCAATACCATCCAAATGCCGGGGGTAGCTGAGCGGGGTTTGGGAGGTGGGTTTGGTGGAGTGCGGGGATGGGTAGGAGGGTTGGTGGAGCATTTTGATGACGGGAGCATTTCGAAATACTGGGAGCATTTTGAGGTATAGGTCTAACCACTCCAACTCCCTGTTTATGGCATGCTATAGTTCTTATAATCTCTCGACGACGGGAATGGGAGATTCCCGGTAAGCTAGATGGGGTTGGCTAGTGTGCATTGTAGTCGAAGCTGTACTTAAGATATCGTCAAGTACTGTCACTTTTTTTTTTTCTCTCGTCAGGTATGACTTGATTTCATCTCATACTATTACAACTAAATTTCAATTATACTCTTCTTCTTGCCAAAGAGGGTCTAAGGTTGGTTACGATCATTTGTTCCAAATCTTTAAATACATATCCTTCTAATCTTTTTATTTTTATTTTTACCTTGATTAATTTTCATAAATTCATTTTCTGCTTTAGGCATTGAAATAGTGCACACGCTCATTTTTTGTACTCATCGATTCCTTAGACCAACCCTAATAGTTTCGAATTTAATGTTAATTGCTTTGAAATTAACTAAGTGAAGGGAGTCATCTATAACCGTTTATAGATTTTTGTGATTCAGGGAGTGAATGCCTTGAATAATATTAATTGCAATAGAAACATTTTAGAGTGGGGTTGGTATCAATTTCTTGGGTTGATGCTTAAAAACAAGGATATTTGGGGTGGTATCCTTTAATTATTCATGTTTAGAAATGTAATGATGAATGATTTTTTCTTTTTTTAATTTTATCTTTATAAAGCCCTTTTTTGGTTAAAAGTTTAAATAAAAGAATAATTTTTTTTATATTTTTCCTAGGTTTCTCTTTCCCCACTCTTCATCTTCTTCCCTTCCCTCAATGAATCCAACAATAATTGTTTAAATACGTTGAAAATTAAAAGAAATGAATTGACACATGATTTTCTAATTTTAAGGTTTGAATTCTCAGAACAAATATGATTTGGTAATCTTAATTAATGATGATAGCCTTATTATAGAGAAAAGATAAAGTTTCGATAGTATAAATAGAGTTATTTTTACTAAAATTATCTATACATAATAAATCTAACATGTTGATCTTTTTTAGGCAAAGGGTAAACATATTCACCTCATGACTAAATATTATTCAACTTGCATTTTGGTGAAGAACATGATGACTACCTTTGAAGTGTTTGTATTCTATGCAACATATGCAATCTAGAAAATATCATGATATGTCTTAGTATTATTCCAAATGAAATAACATACAATTTAAATTCTTGGTACTCATTTAAATACCAATGATATCGGGTGACTAATATTCTCATCTTATAATCTCTTGTTGAGTGACACATTTTCTACAACTACTCTCCTGATAAAAACACGCACAACTTTCTCATTAATATCAAATGTTTATTTACTAATCTGCTGCTAAGTCTATACTTGGATTTCTCAAAATTGTGGTTAAGTGGGATTGGTTTTTGCTTAGAACTATACGTATTTTAGTTGCCCTATTATACAGTAGAGGGTATAGTATATACAACAGACATGAAGAGAGAAGGGAGAGATAAATAGAGAGAGAGAGAGAGAGAGAGAGAGAGAGAGAGGTGGTGCAGGCTATATGTAGAAAGATAGAAGAGAGAGTGCGAGTTAGGCAACACGCATAAGAAAATTAAATAACAAAAATGCCCCCAATTGAGGACATTTTAAAGGACACAAAGTATCCTTTTCTAAAATCGAATATCTTTCATTATCCTTTTAAAACTGGGTGTTTCTAACTTTAAAGACTAATTATGTATGTAAAATAATGCAGTACGTGGCACAGGTATATTCTTTACATGGTTGGACCAAAATAAGGTAAATCATAAATCGGCTATAACTTTTGAATCGGGTATCAGGGTAAATCAACCTGTTATGTGTTTGTCCATTCCATGGAAAAACACATGCTTCCAGTTCAAAAACAGAATTTTAGAAAAAATTACTATTTTAATCATTCTAATTTTTATCGTATTTTTTAATTTTATTTTTAATTTTAGAGTTTTACATTATGTTCTTTTTTAAAAATTACTTGTAATCATGCTAGTACTTTTCTAGTAAAAGTTTATCTAGAATTTTTATTTTTAGAAATTAAGGCCTTAGAAGAGTTTTACTAGAATTAGGACTTTTATTAGGGTTAGAATTTTACTATTTTTGTAATTACGAATTTTGGTTTATTTTTATTTATTAACAATGTAATTGAGAACATTAGACATAATTAGACATTATTCAATAAAATTATTTAAGTTTTATTTTTTTTCCTTCTAGTTTCAAGAAGATACCCTTTGTGGATTCAAGGTTTTAATCACTTGAGGAAGACAATGATCTTTCTCATTATCCCCTTACACTCTTCCCTGTGTCGTAAAATTATCTATAGCTACTTACATTAAATGCATTATATAAAAGAGAAAAATAATAACAAGATGCAATTAACTTCATGGAACATTTTTTATTTTATTTACTAGGGAGTATAAGGATCAAAGATGGGAGAGAGATGATTTAGAATGACATAATTCCTAACATGGAGAGAGAGAGAGAGAGAGAGAAAGAGGGAGAGAGAACATTATAGATCTCCTCAGTTAAAAAATACTAACCAAATGCAACATTTTACTAATTTCTCACTCTGATCAAGTAGTAGCAGATAGACAACATATATAATGTATCCACTTAGTTACATTTTTGTAAAATAAAGGTCTCAGACTATACAATATCAACTGCAAACAGTTGAGCGAACATGTTATGCCCCATCGGACCACATCATGGACCCATACATACACCCCTTCTTGGCTCCACCGCTACAGAACATGACGTTAAACAACATCTTTCACGGACCACTCTGAAAACACGAGCCTATGGGGTGACACCATGACCACCAGCCCAGGCGCAGCATTGATCCCAACAACGTAAGTAGAGTTCACTAGGCCCCACATTCGTTGCTGTCCAAGTGAGCGCCACAGGTGGGTCCCGCTCATCGACGGTGTCGGTGAAGATGGACCGTACGTGTAGTTGAGCTTGGAGATGAGGCCTCAGAGGAGGCAGACGTACTGGTCAGGTGATGAAGTGGTCTTTATGATGAGTGGAGCTTTGCATCCATAGATAGAGAGTAAATGGAGGTAGTCTTTGGTGGTGGTCCCATAGACTAGGCCTGGATCAACGGCCTTGATTCGGCTGATTTGCTGCAAAGAAAAAAGATAATCCTTGTGATCACAATGGATTTGAAAAAAAAAAAAATATATGCTGCCATATGCATGCATACGTACGTACGTACACCATATATGTTACCATGTATGAATACATACGTACGCACACCATACATCATAGATGTTCTACATACACATGTGTACATAGACGGTTCTATATATATATATACACACACACCATACATCATCTATGTTGTACATACACATGTATGCATAAAAGGCACATATATATATATATATATATATATATATATATATATATATATATATATATATATATATATATCACACACCATACATCATCTATGTTGTACATACATACATATATCATACACCGTCCTTTTTATGCTTTCCAGTAATTGGACGGTCACAATCGTCTGGGGACTCATAGTCAAACATGGGCTGTCAAGAGTGCTGTTTGCATAATTGACGGTCCACATTAGTGTATGGTCTTTAACTTAATCCTTATAATAACTTTGGACCAACCATTCTTCCCGTTTGATCAGTCCACACAACGGTGAGATTACTAACCTCATTTGTGGCCCATTTGTTTATGCAGCCTAACCGAAAAAGCCTCGGCAATCTGATGTTCCACACAAGCATTTCTGCGTCCTGCGATGCCCAATCGTGAGACCCACCTCATTGTGGCCTGACTGGGCCCCACTCAAGCCATAATCGTACGTCAATTCAGTCCAACGGTGGGATGTGCTTCATCGCGAAGAACATGATGTGCGGATAACAATTCTCCATATGATTGTAGACCACCGGCTGCCAGAAAACGTTGGGCGTGCAACTATGGTTCATGAATCGGGCCACATTCCCCCTATTCTTCGCGCTGATGACGATCGTCAACGGCTGAGATGGAACGATCAGTGGCTCGGTGGGCTCCTTTTCTCCTAGCAAACCAGGATCATAGTTCCATTCAGATGGGTCCATTTTTGGTGGGGTAGGCTCGAAGATGTACCCGTCTTCATCATCATCATCATCATCAACCTTGATCATCTGATCGATGGCCTCACCCGTGTACTGACAGATGAAAGACCCCGCCCTGATAGGGTCCCACGATCGGACGGCCCATCCTCTATTTTTCGTCTTGAAAACCTCCAATCTGAACCGTACACCCTTCTGAGCCACCCGGGTTCTACAGTTTGTTGAGCACAAACACCGGGCCCCACACTCGTATATGAATGGTTTACAGGCTCACTAGAACCCCAGCCGGGCCGTACGGGAGATATCCACCGTTCAATCTCAGACACGCGCAGTTAGGGATTGCCTGACACACATGCGCCCTTGCAGTTGCATCTAGCCGTTGATCTCACGGAGTCGATCGGGTTCAAGTAATTGACTCTGTGGCTATATTTGAAATGAGTAGGCCCCACCTCATCATCAACGTTGTTCACAAGACAGACGGGTAGATTTTCTATCCCGCCGGACAGGTCGGACTGGATCATGCCAGGGTCTCAACATCGGATTCTCTTTCCAACGTTGGATCGACTTCCAGATCACAATGCCATTGGGCTGGCCAGGCATCCTCACCATTTTGTACTTGAAAATCGCGTGGCACCCTGGAACTGTTCTATCCAAGTCTCTTGGATCTTGTAGAGGCCATCATAGACGTAGATCCTGCCTGATGAAGTGGTCTGATCCTTCATGCAGCGGATGACCCTGATCTCATTTTTTCGATGGGTGCTTTTGTCTAAGGCTGAATTGCTGCTTTGGAGCAATTGATCACCGATCACCTTATGCTCCATGTAAAGCATCACATTTGAATCATCCAGCTGATCGTTCTCTTGGGGCCCAGAAACCAAGCTAACAGCCACAACATCTTCTTCATTGCCAAACTTCAGGCTCATGTGATCGACTGCGCCCATTACCCTCGTATGCAGTCCGATCAAAGACATCTCATACCGGAAAAAGAAGACATCACCGATTGTGACCCCTTTGGTGGGCCCCAGTGTCTTCCACATATTCACCTGGAGACCTTTACTGGTCATGATCGCCCCAGCCACCAGATCGGGGCGCGTAATGACCTTGCGGCCTGGTTCAGTGATATTGTTGGCCTGCAATAACCTCCGACGGAGCCCGTCGAAAGTGATCATGGTTTTCTCGATCAAGCCCCGATCACTGTTAATCGATGAAGGTGGCGCAATGTCATCCTTGCCAATCAATTTCTTGCTTGGAATGTTGACATGGCTTTCGGTCTCGCTGCCTTCAGTCTCAATCAAAGCAATTGATGGCCTCTGATTCTCACCTGGACCACTTCTTGAAGGTTCTGATCTACTGAAAGATCCCCTCTTTATGCCCTTCCCTCGTGGCCTTAAGTTGGGCACTTTCGATGGGCCCACATCGTCATTGGTGGCCCACATGGACTGGGATCTACCCATGTGATCACGATCTATGAATAGTGGCAGGAGCGGCTTATCACCATCTGTGGGCCCTACGGACATTGTTGGGTCCACATGGAAGAACGGTGGGATGAGAGTCGGATCCTCATAGCCTATAGTGGCCCTAAGGAGTGCTGCTCCATATTTAGTTTGGGGAATTGGATCGGACGCCTTCCGCTCCATTGGAATTGGATAGTGGATTGAAGAGTGAACTGAATTTTAGAATCTATTAAAGAATGGGAAGTAAAAATATTATAGAAAGGATACGAAGATTGACTAATGGGAGAGAATTACAAATTTCAGAAACGGGATGTATTGTTTTTTAGAGAGACTGAGAGAGAAAAATTCAGAATTTGGAAATTTTGGTTTGAAAATTTGATTGAAATTTTGTAAGAATTTGGAAATTTGTTCTTCCTTTAATTCTTGGGTGTGAGAAGATGATATTATTTGTAAAACTGGAGTGGTGGGGGAGGTTTTAAAGGGATGAGAGGAGGAAGTGATTTAGACCGATGGATGGCAACAATAGTAAGGAGAAACTGGTGTCCGAAAGAGAGTGAACGGAATGAAATAGAAATTGAAAAAGTTTGTACTGGAAAGGTGAACTCGCATAAATTGTATACTTCGGTAGAATATACTGGATGAACTTGGATAAATATTGTACAGTTAATTCAATTTAAACCATCCAAATTAAGGTTCCTAATTCATATGTGTCATGGATTAAAAATGAAAGTTTATTGGATAAATTAACTACCGGATGGAGGGACATTGGTTAAAAATGAAAATATCCAATGGTCCTTAGTCAAGAAAAAAGTCTCCGTGAGAGGCCGTGACTATTCAAACCAATCTGAATTTTGGAATATACCTTAGAGAAATTAGGTTCCACAATTTCGTCGCTTAGATATGAGTTAACATGTTCCATGTATGCAATTTATGAGTGCCCGTGTATCAAGCATGGCGCGCTTACAGAGTATCGAATAACCAGTCGAAATCAAATCTTCTTCGGACTTCACGAAGTCAGGTTGCCACGTTTTAGTGGAAGACACTGCGGATTAGGTGTAGCGCTGGCTCACAGAGGACTGTGCAGCCTTGACCATGCGGCCCATCTTGATGTACATTTGGTATATCCATGCGGTCCATCCAGTTTTAAGATCATTATATGTCAGAATAGAAAAGATCTAAATCTCATATGAGCCACATCATAGGAAACCGTGGTGATTGAACATCCACCATTGAAAGAATCCTAGGGCCCACAGAAATTCCCGCATAACATTTATTTTACATCAAACGTTTTAATAATGTAAAATATATTAGGATGAATGGATAAAACAAATATGATCTTGATCAAAATATATTTTGGTCCATAATCATTTTTAATGGTTAATCATCACTTTTCCAATGGTATTGTCCACTTGAGTTATGTATATTCTTAAATTTTGGAACACTATCCTAACACTGGTTAATGGCCATTAAAATCTTTTTGTAAGCCACTATCAACCTGATATTTGTTTTTTCCTTTCATCCACGTTACCTTGTCAACAGATTGGATGGTCGATAAACATTACGGTGGACTCTCGGAAGATTTTAATGGTCAAGATTGAATGATAACTGTTTCTTGGGGTGTGGTCCACCTAAAATTTTCATCTGTTTCATTTTTGGGACTGCATCCTAAAATAATATTAAGAAACAGATGGACGGCATCAATCTACAAAGAATACATCCAGGTGGGCCCTAGGTTCAGGGTCCCACCCACATCGCTGGTTTGGGGGTCTCACCTAGCTAGGTGACTATTGTCGGTGCTCTGTCGGTCCACCATGATGTATGTATTTTATCAACGCCGTCTATATATCTTTCCAGATCATTTCAGGGGTTCATCACAAAAATGAGGTAGATCTAAAACTCACGTGGACCACATCACAGGAAAACAGTAGTCATTGAATGTACCCACTAAAATGTTTATTTGACATGCAACCTATTGATTAGGTCATACAGACGTTGATGAAGGAAAAAAAAAAACACATATCATCTTGATCCAAAACTTTTGTGGCCCCTAAGAAGTTTTAATGGTGGATCTTCAATCAACACTGTTTCCTCTGATGTAGGTCCACTTAAGACTTGAATCTATCTTAGTTTTTGGTATGAGACTATAAAATGATCTGCAAAAGAAGAATGAACTGGTGTGGATGAAATAAATACATCATCGTGGGTCCCACAGAGCACCGACCACCAGCCATTCCCTGATTTCAGACTTGCTCTTGCAGGGGGAAGGAGTAACGCCTGGGCGCGGATTGGGTGCTACCCCACCAGGACCTCGCTAGAGACGGACGGTCCTGTCAGGGGCTCTGTGGGGCCCAACGTGATGTAATTGTTTCATCCATTACGTCCATACATTTTCAACAGTCAATTTAGAGCATAATATAAAAAATTAGGTATGTCAAAGGCTCCAGTGAACCACACCACAGGAAGTAGTAATGACAATAACCTCCACCGTTGAAACCTTCCTACGGCCCACTGTGACGTTTAATTGCCATCCAACCTGTTCATAAGGTCACATTGACTTGGATGAAGGTAAAACATAAGTTTCAGCTTGATCTAAAACTTCTGTGGCCCCAAGAGGTTTTCAGCGGTAGTAATTCAATCCCCACTGTTTCTTGTGGTATAGTCCACTAGAGCCTTATATCTACTTCATTTTTGGGCCCATATCATAAAATAATCTATCCTCCCCTCCCCTCCCCCCCTCCCCCCCCCCCCCCAAGCACCTAATAGGATCATCCGTCTCTAGATAGGTCTCTAGATAGGTCCTGGTCCTGGTCCTGGTGGAGTACCCAATCAGCGCCCGTAACGCCTGCACCCACTCGAGAAGGTGGGGCCTGGTGACAGCCTAGGGGCGCGAATTAGGTGTTACCGTGGGAACGGCTTAGTGGGTGTTGCCCTAACCGTGTGAGGCCCATATTGATGTATGTTTTATACATCTACGGCTGTTTATATGTTTTTTCATATCATTTTAGGATGTGATGCAGAGTCATAAGAAGATCCAAATCTCATATGAACCATACCACTAGAAACAGTGATGAATAATCATTAAAAACGTTTTGTGGGCTATAAAAGTTTTAGATTATATTTGTATTTTCCCTTCATCAAGACCTTTTTGACATTATCAATAGCTTGGATTTCAAATAAACATTACCAACACCTTACGATGGGCTCTTTGGAATTTTTAATGGTGGATCACTCAATCACACTGTTTCCAGTGGTATGGTCCACTTTAGATTTGGATCTGGATAATTTTTAGAACCTCATTCAAAAGTGGTCCGTAGAAACGGATGGACGGAGTGGATATACAAAATATCATCCATGTGGGACATACGGTGGGGCTAACACCCACTAAGCTGTTCCCGGGGTAACACCTAATTCGCGCCCACAGTTCAGTGGGCAATAATATATTTTGGACTTCGGAGAGTGGATTAGCTGTTAGTGGGCGTTACCCTAACCGTATGGTGGCTATAGTAATATACTTTTTTACAAATCCATGCCGTCCATCTGCCTTTTCATCTCATTTTAAGACGTGATTACCAAACCCAAAGACGATCGAATTCTCAGGTGGACCATACCACTAGGAACATTGATGGATGACAATTAAAAGCTTTTTGTGGGCTAAATAAGTTTTGAATCAAGCTAATATTTATATTTTCCCTTCATCCAGATATTCTTTATATTATCAACAGATTGGATTGCAAATAAACATTACAAAAACCGTACGATGGGCTCATTGAAAAGTGTAATGGTGGGGTACTCCATAATCACTCTTTCCAGTGGTACGGATCACCTGATATTTGGATCTGCATAATTTTTGTAACTCCATCCCAAAATGGACTGGAGAAACGGAAGGACGGCTTGGATATACAAAATATCAACCATGTGGGCCACACGGCAGGGGTAACACCCACTAAACTATTCCTTTGGAAACACCTAATTCGCACCGAGTTGCTATTTTTGGCGTATTCCTCAGAAAATCTTTCCCATGGCAGTATACAGCTGGCACTCCAGCGGGAGCATCTATTAATTTATGGTGTTTTGCTGGACCCACATCAACCTTTACACACTTTGCACGTGCACGTGCCAATGACGGTCTTTATGCGACATCTGAACCGTTCACTGTAGGTCCCATGCATTGAAAAGACAAACTTGCATAAATCACGGTGATATACCAATCAGAAGACATACATATCCATCAATGTCCATCAATAGAACAACGAACGGTTATAGAAATACTTAAAGCTGTCTAAAATAAATATAATGGGTCCCACAATGATGTATGTGTTATATATCCACTCCATCCATCCATTTCGCCAACTCATTATAAGACATGGCCCTAAAAATAAGGTAGATCAAAAGCTCAAGTGGACCACCATGAAGGAAATGGTGGGGATTAAATGCCCACCATTGAAAACTTCTTGGTGGCCGCGAAAGTATTGAATCAAGCTGGTATTTGGGCTTTCCCTTCATCCATGTTGGAGTAACCTATAATCAAAGTGGATTGTGACCCCTAAACCACCCAGCTAGCTGGTGGAAAAGCTCTGTGGGGTCCACCATAAAATATGTATTTTATCGCGCAGTCCATCAATTCTGTGGGGATGATCCGAAGTTCAGCAAACTAGACCACATGAAATAGTGGGGATTGAGTGCATGTTGTCCAAAACTGTTCGGAGCCACGTAGCAGTTAGGGTTGTCGACGGGCCGGCCCTGGGGTAGGTCTCAGCCCGGATTTTGAACTGTTTTAGGCTGGCTGGGCCTACTGGGCCAGCCCTATTCAAAAATCTAATTTTTAAAGCCCGAGCCCAGCCCATTGACACCCCTAATAGTATATAATGGAGGACTAGCATATAAGAAACCTAACACTTTGGCGAAAGGCAAGATTAGATGCTAGTTCGCCACTGCCATGAAATTAGTATTTCCTCATCCTCTTTATATGTATCGTGTTATCAATACCAGCAGAATGCAAGCATGCGTTTTGATTGAAGTTATACTTAAGATACCGTCAGGTATGCTTTGATTTCATTTTATATTATTGTAACTGGATTTCAATTATACGATTTTTCTTGTCAAATAGAGTATAAGGTTAGTTGTGATCATTTATTCTAGATCTCTAAATATGGATCATTCGAATTGATTTATTTTTATTTTCACCTTGATTAATTTTCATATACTCATTTTTTGCTTTAGGCATTTGAATAGTACACACACCTATTTTTTTCTAATTGAAATAGTTTAAAATTATATCATTTGAGTTAAAAATGCGAAATATTTACATGTAAATCACTGAGGTTGGATGTAAGCATTGATTCTAAAAAAAATCCTGATATTTTGTAATTTAATGTTAATTACTTTGAAACTAACTAAACAGAGAGAGTCATAGCGGTTTTATAGATTTTTGTAATTTAGGATCCAAATGTCTTGAATAATATGAATAGTAAAAGAAATATTTTAAGGTGGGGTTGGTATCGATTTTATGGGTTGATGTTTAAAAACAATGATAGTTGCGGCAGTATCCTTTAATTACACTTGTATGGAAATGTAGTGGTGAAGGAAATTTTTTAATTTTATTTTTATAGAGCTCTTTTTTATTAAAATTTTAAATAGATGAATATTTTTTTCCTTGGTGTTTCTTTCCTCACTCTTCATCTTCTTCTATTCCTTTAAAGAACCCAAAAATTATTGTTTAAATATTTTGCAAACTAGAAGAAATGAATTGTTACATGATTTTTTAATTTTAAGGTTTGAATGCTTTGAATAAATATGATTTGGTAATTTTTAGATGATGATAGCCTTATTATAGAAAAAAAATATATAGATTTAGTAGTTGAAATAGTGTTATTTTTACTAAATACATTTATAAATAATAAATTTAACATATTGATCTTATTTAAGTAAAGGGTAAATATATTCACCTTATGACTAAATATTCTTCAGTTTAGTGTTTTGATGAGGAACACAATGATTACCTTTCAGGTGTTTGTGTTCTATCCAACATATGTAATCTAAAAAATACTATAGTATGTCTTAGTATTATTCCAGATTAAATAATCTCTAATTGAAATTTTTAGTACTAATTTAAATACTAATGATATCCGATAAAAATATGCACAACTTTTTCATTAATATCAAATATTTATTTTCTAAACTTGTTGCTAAGTTTGCACTTGGATTTCTCAAAATTATAGTTGAGTGAGATTGGCTTTTGCTTGAAGCTATATATGTTTCAGTTTCCTTATTATAGAGTAGAGGATATGGCATATGCAATAGACATGGAGAGAGAAAGAGAGTGCAAGAGAAGGTGGTGCAAACTATATATAGAAAGAGATGAGAGAGGGTGTGCGTTAGGCTATATGTATAATAAAAAAAAATTAAGTAGCGAAAATGGTCCTAATTAAGGCCATTTTAAGGATAGAAGTACTATTTTCTAAATTCAAATATCTTCCAATGTCTTTTTAAAATTAAGTGTTTCTGACTTTAAAGACTAACTGTGTGGATAAAATTATCTATAACCACTCGCGTTATATAAAGTAAAGTTGAGCACAATAATAACAAGATACAATTATCTTCATGGAACATTTTTAATTTTATTTATTAGATGATAGAGTTTTGGAGTTATAAATCTGTAATTTTGAAAAATGGAACAATAAAATGTAAAAAAATAATTTTGAAAATAAAAATTCAAATAAGAAGAATTAAGAAGACTTATTGAAATCGAGGTGTGATAAAAATCACTCAGCTTGAAGTTGATTTGCCCTCTTTTGAACGTTGTCCGTAGTGCAACAAGAACACTGGACAATCAACCTCGAACATAGCCTCAACTGTTGTCTCATCACATCATCGCACTTGATATACAAAACGTTTAAACTACCACTATATGTCTAACCCGAAGGCAGAACTGAGACGAACGAAAGAGAAACAATTCATTATTGTAGAAATTCAGAGAGAATGAGATTTCGAATGCATATGAAAAACGGAACCACATAACTCTTTTTTATAGACTTCAAAGGTTGCCTTGAAAGGGTATATAAGCACCCCTACCTACAGACATGGTTGTTGGGTTTTCGAAAGAGATGTTCTTTTTTATTCTGTTCAAAAAATTCAAAAGATAATTGTTTTGGTCAATTTTAATGGTGAAGGAAAAATAAATATCAACTTGAACAAAAACTTTTGTGGGCCCAATAAGTTTTTAATGGTGGATGTTAAATCAACACTGTTTCCTCTGATGTGGTCAACTTGAGATTTCAATCATCTCATTTTTGGGCTCACACCACAAAATAATATTAAAAAATGAATGGACAGTATGGATGAAACAAATACATCATGGTGGGGCCCACAGAGCACCGACCAGCAGCCATTCGCTGATTTCAAACTTCTTGCAGGGGGAAATGGTGATGCCTGCACCCACTCGAGAAGGTGGGGCCCAGCTTGGTGCCAAAGTCAGTTGCTATTTTAGGCTTATTCCTCAGAAAATCTTTAACATTTCAGAGCATACAGCTGGCACTCCTATCAGCAGGAGCATCTATTAATTTATGGTGTTTTGCTGGACCCACATCAACCTTTACATGCTCTGCACATGCTAATAGTAGTCTTTCTGCAACATCTGAACCGTTCAGTGTGGGTCTCATGTACTGAAAAGACAAACTTCCATAAATCACGGTGGTATACCAATCAAAAGACATACATATCCATCAATGTCCATCAATAGAGCAACAGACAGTTATAGAAAGACTTGCAGCTATCTGAAATAAATATAATGGGTCCCACAATGATGTATGTGTTATATATCCACTCCATCCATCCATTTCGCCAACTCATTATAAGACATGGGCCAAAAAATAAAGTAGATCAAAAGCTCAAGTGGACCACCATGAAGGAAATGGTGGGGATTGAATGCCCACCATTGAAAACTTCTTGGTGGCCATGAAAGTATTGAATCAAGCTGATATTTGAGTTTTCCCTTCGGAGTAACCTATAATCAGAGTGGATGGTGACTCCTGCACCTCCCAGCTAGCTGGTGGAAAAGCTCTGTGGGCCCCACCATAAAATATGTGTTTTAGCACGCTGTCCATCAATTTTGTGAGGAAGATCCAAAGCTCAGTTAACTAGACCACAGGAAATAGTGGGGATTGAGCGTTTGTTGTACAAAACTTTTCGGAGCCACATAGTAGCTAGGACCGTCAATGGCCCGGGCTTGGGTAGGTGTCAGCTCGAATTTTGAACTTTTTCGGGCTGGCTGAGCTGTCGGGCCAACCCTATTTAAAATTCTATTTTTTCAGCCCGAGCCTGGCCCATTGACACCCCTAGTAGTATATAAAAGAGGACTACCATATAGAAACCTAACGCTTTGGTGAAAGGCAAGATTAGGTACTAGTCCACGACTGCCATGAAATTAGTGGTTCGTCATCGTCTTTACATATAGCGTGTTATCAATACCAGCTGTATGCGAGCAGGCGCTGTGGTTGAAGCTATACTTAAGATACCGTTAGGTATGACTTGGTTTCATTTTATACTATTACAACTTGATTTCGTTTTATACTTTTACAATTTGATTTCATTTATACGCTTCTTCTTGCCAAATAATGTATAAAGTTAGTTGCGATTATTTAATCCAAATCTCTAAGTATGGATCATTCCAAATGATTTATTTTTATTTTCAACTTGATTAATTTTCATACACCCATTTTCTGCTTTAGGCATTGCAATAATATGCACACCCATTTTTTATTTAATTGAAATAGTTTAAAATTATATCATTTGGGTTAAAAATGCAAAATATTTTTGTGTAAATCACTGAGGTTGGATGTAAGCATTGATTCTAAAAAAGAACCCTAATATGTTGTAATTTAATGTTAATTACTTTGAAACTAACTAAATGAAGGGAGTCATAGAGGTTTTATAGATTTTTGTAATTTAAGATCCAAATGTCTTGAATAATATGAATAGTAAAAGAAACATTTTAAGGTGGGGTTGGTATCGATTTTATGGGTTGATGTTTAAAACAAGGATAATTGCGACAGTATCTTTTAATGACATATGTATGGAAATGTAATGGTGAAGGAAATTTTTTAATTTTATCTTTATAGAATTTTTTGTTGTTAAAATTTTAAATAGAAGAATATGTTTTTCCTTGGTGTTTTCCTCTCTCTTCATCTTCTTCCATTCCTTCAAAGAACCCAGTAATTATTGTTTAGATATTTTACAAATTAGAATAAATGAATTATCACATGATTTTCTAATTTTAAGGTTTGAATGCTTTGAATAAATATGATTTGATAATTTTTAGATGATGATAGCCTTATTAAAGAGAAAAGATGTAGATTTGGTAGTTGAAATAGAGTTATTTTACTAAATACATCTGTAGATAATAAATCTAACATATTCTAACATATTGATCTTATTTAGGAAAATGGTAAATATAACATTATGGCTAAATATTCTTCATCTTGCGTTTTGGTGAGTAACACAATGATTACCTTTCAGGTGTTTGCCTTCTATCCAACATATGTAATTTGAAAAATACCATGGTATGTCTTAGTATCATTCCAAATTAGATAACCTCTACTTGAAATTCTTAGTACTAATTTAAATACTAATGATATCCGATGACTAATAGAAATATTTTTTATGACTACTCTCTCCGGTAAAAATATGCACAACTTTCTCATTAATATCAAATGTTTATTTTCTAAACCATTACTAAGTTTACACTTGGATTTCTCAAAATTATGGTTAAGTAAGATTGGCTTTTGCTTGAAGCTATACATGTTTCAGTTTCCTTATTATATAGTAGAGGATATGGCATATGCAACAGACATGGGAGGAGAAACGGAGAGAGAAATAGATTGTAAGAGAAGGTAGTGCAAGCAATATATAGAAAGAGAGGAGAGAGGGTGTGCGTTAAGCTACACACATAATAAAATAAAATTAAGTAGCAAAAATGCCCCCATTTAAGGACATTTTAATAATAAAAATATTATTTTCTAAATTAAAATATCTTCCAATATCCTTTTAAAATTAAGAGTTTCTGACTTTAAAGACTAATTGTATAGATAAAATTATCTATAACCACTCGCGTTAAGACAATAATAACAAGATACAATTACCTTCATGGAACAGTTTTAATTTTATTTACTAGATGTTGGAGTTTTGAATTTGTAAATTTGTAATTTTGAAAAACGGAATATATAATAAATTGTAAACAAATGAATTTGAAAATGAAAATTCGAATAAGAAGAATTAAGAAGACTTATTAGAATCAAGGTGTGATGAAAATCACTTGGCTTGAAGTTGATTTGCTTTCTTTTGAGTAGTGCAACAAGAACACTGGACAATTAACCTCAAGGATAGCCTCGATTGTTATCTCGTCACACTCGCGCAGTTGATATACAAAGATTTGAACCACCACTATGTGTCTAACCCGAAGGTAGAACTAAGAAGAATGAAAGAGAAAGAATCCGTTGTAGAAATTCAGAGAGCAAAAAGATTTCGAACGCATATGAAAAATGGAACCATAGAAGTCCTTTTTACAGACTTCAAAGGTTTCATTGAAAGGGTATGTAAGCACCCCTGCTAAAAGACATGGTTGTTGGGTTTTCGAAAGAGATGTTTTTTTGTTCTGTTCAAAAAATTCAAAAGATGACTATTTTGGTTAATCATTGCAAATTTAGAATTTAAAAAAAGAAACAAAAAGATTTTGGCTTTTGGAGATTATACTTGCGCGTGTGCGCACGTAACACATCACACCACAGTCCACCCCCACAGCTCGGCCTAACACATGCGTGCGAGTGTGGTTTATGGCACAGATTGGGGCTAAAAGCATAACCCCCTCCCAAAAAAATAAAAATAAATTCACATGGCCTCTATAGGGGCTTAAGCCCTATGCAAAATTCTCTTCTTACAAACTCAAAATTTTATCATTAGTTTATTCGATGTGAGACTAAACCCACAACATTACAAGACAAAAATTCATGTTGCATTTTGGAATGACTTTTGGAGGAAAATTTCAAAGTATATTACAAAATAAATTTTAAAACAAAAAATACAATATTAGAGAGTATGACATGTGATAAAAGGACTGGGAGATTGGAAAGAGATGATTCAAAATGAATGCCTAACATGGAGAGAGAGAGAGAGAGAGAGAGAGAGAGAGAGAGAGAGAGAGAGACTAAATTTGTTAAGGATTGTGATGTCCTTACTGTCATGTAGAAAATACTTATTTTACCCATAGAAAAACGAAATGGTAAGGAATTACGTACCATGTATTTTATAAGAGGATGCATATCATCCATTACTTCTATTAGAGTATCAACCTTTTATGTGTTTTTTATGGTATGACATATTCTGCTTAATGTTCATCGCTAACAAAATTATATAAATTACCTCATAAATTTGTTAAGGATTGTGATGTCCTTTCTATCATGAAGAAAATACCTATTTTTTTCCTTATGAAAACAGTATTAAACAATTAATTATTACTGTATATATGCTAATTTACCAATTTGAATAAAATGATACCGTTTAATTCCTTATATTTTGTTTTAGAGAGAGAGAGAGAGAGAGAGAGAGAGAGAGAGAGAGTAGGGGTGCATGCTACAAAGTTGAGAGAGTGTTAGTATGGAGATAAATTGTGTGGGCTTTTGTGGGTAAATGTTTATGCTATTGGCAAGTTTTTAGGAGTAAAATTTGAATTATAGATTTTTACCCAACTAAACATCACCTTAAATTTATTTCAGTTGCTATCTTATATTTTTTAAAGATTCAAAATTCAGTGCTCTCATAAAACTAATTGTGTGGATAAAATTATTCCCCCACTACTCATGTTATATATTGTAAAGATTTTTAAATGCAACACCTATTTTAAGCCTATTTAACAAGAAATGTATAGTTTGTTTTACGCACGGCCTGAAACGCGGTGCAGGCTAAAGATGCTTTCACCCCAAATATTGCTCAAGCAAACTATAAACAAATGATAGCATCGTATCAATTTAAATACAAATGGATAAATTATATATATATATATATATATATATATATATATATATATATATATATATATATATATATATATAAAATACCTAATTTCATAATATTTTGCCTTTATAATGGCAAAATAGATATTTTCTTCATGATAGTAAGGACGTTACAATCTTTATCACATCGATAAGGGCAATTTAGGTAATTTGTTATTATTATACATTAAGCGATGTCATCCTTTGGGCAAAAGCTAGAAAATGCCGAAAGCGGATTGCATCTTGTCCTGTCTAGACAAAAATTGAGTATGAGCTTATACATGCGGCTATGCACTCTTCAAATAGAAATCCATTTTTAGAAAGATCTGACTTTTGTGCTTTGGTGGGTTCAAGATCCTTTCAATGACCTATGTTGTGTTGAAGGATATCTTGGGGATGGGCTCCGTGTGGCCCACCGTGATGTATGATTTTTATTCACATTGCTCATCCATTTTTTCATATTATTTTATGGTATGATAATGAAAATGTGGCAGATCCAATACTTAAGTAGACCACATCATAGGAAACAGCAGTGATAATGATACCCACCATTGAATATGTTTTTAGGCCCACCATGATGTTTATTTGCCATCCAACTTGGATGTAGGGAAGACATAAATTTTAGCTTGATTAAAAACTTCTATGGCCCCCAAGAAGTTTTTAATGTTAAGAGTTAACTTCCTACTGTGTGGTCCACTTGAGCCTTGTATCCGGCTCTTTTTTAGTATCATATTGTAAAATGATTTGGAAAAATGAATGAGCAGTGTGGATAAAACTCATATATCACGATGAGCCCATATAGCCCCTACATTAACCGATTCTGTTCAGGCAGGAGTAGGATGCAATCCAATTTTATGTCATGTTGTGAAAGCATAAAAATGTTCTATACTCTAAAAAATACAATAGACGATATGCATCTTCTTATAAAATATTTAGAACTTATTATGGTCCACTTAAGCTTCAAAAGTTTAAGTGGCATGGCCACTTAAGAATGGTGTGGCCCTTAGATCTCTCTATCCAAGTGTTGCATCTTGTAAAGGCTATTAAAGACGTAGATCCTGCCTGTTGGAGTGGTATGATCCTTCATACAATGGAAGACCCTTATCTTATTTTCTTTATGGATGCTCTTCTCTAAGGCCAGATTGCCGCTTTAGAGTGAATGACCACTGATCACCTTGTGCTCCATGTAAATCATCACATCTAAATCATTCATATCATCCTCTTTTAGGGTCGAGAAACCAAGCCAATAGCCATGATGCCTTCTTCATCGCTAAACTTAAGGCACATGTAGTCAACTGCACTCATAACTGTCGAATGCAATCCGATCAAGGACATCTCGTACCTGAAGAAGAAGGTATCACTGATTGCAACCCCTTTGGTGGGTCCTACTACCTTTCATGCCTTCACATCGACCCTTCACTGGTCATGATTACTCTAGATCAGGGTGTGTAATGACCCTATAGCCCAGCTTAGTGGAATAGTTAACTTATGATAGCCTTCGCCGGAGCCCGTCGAAAGTGATCATGGTTTTCTCAATCAAGTGATCGGAGGAGGTGGCGCAATGTCATCCTCGCCGATCACTTTCTTGCTCAAAATGTTGTAATTCTCCTTTTCAATTAAAATATCTCCTCATATTCTTCATGTATGTTCACACGTACTGAAGATCAATCTTTCCTTCCTACACAATCTGTTGAATTCATGACCATTGAATGTTGGATTCCATCTTGTTTTTAGCGATTGACATCTGTCAATCTTCATCCTCGTAACGTATTATGTCCCTGAGGAGTGCCACTCCATATTTAGTTTGGGGAATCGGATTATATGTCCTCCGATGATCCATTGACATGATCATATGGTAGGAAGGAGATAGTCTGCGATAGAGAAGACTGGAGATGTAAGGCGATGGCCAGTGTGCTAGATACCCATGCAGAGATGTAAGTGTTAGAGAGAATCCACCCAAACGACATTACATTCACAAAAGTCAATTTGGTTCTGTTATCAGGAGTGGAACTAGAGCAACCATCCATCGTCAATTGAAGAGAATTAAATTCAAAATCGAAGAACGACAAATATAATTTTAGACATTGTTGAATTTTGTGAATTAGGCTTTTAAAAATGACACTAAATGGTGGAAAGAAGCAAAAATTTCATACAAAAAAAGGACTTCGAAATGAAAACTATTTTAAATGTAGATTTGAGAGAGCTGTCAGCATCGGAATTTCCTTATCGAGGAAAAAATTGATATATTTTAATAAGAGAAGTTTCTAATTTTGAGGAAATTTTATTTAAAATGGCTTTCAATGTAAGTAAATTGAGATACAGCTTTCAAATCTCAGGGAGAAATACTTAAAAAATATTATCTTCTCTTATTTTTGGAACCAAACTGTCAGAAATTTGACCCAAACATATGCAAAATACAAGCAGAAGAAGTTGAGATTTTGCGAAATGGAAAAATAATCTATCCCTAGTAATGAAGTCATCGAGAAATCTAGTCTTTCACTAGAAACCAAACACAAAATGGAAAGCTGCCATCACTAAGAGTAGAGCACTAAATTGTTCGACTTGGGTTGCAAGGTGAGTACAAGTGATGCATAAAACTGCTCAGATCACCTCCAAATTTTACTAAAGTTGTGGCTTTTGGACCGTTAGATCACGGTCAAATTTAGGGCACTAACCCAAGGTAATAATATCCTACAACTATCCTTAAAGTTGCGGCCTGGATTAGTGATTGGTAATGGTTAAACAAACTTGTCATCATATCTGTTGATCACAATATCCGAAATATGAAAAATCGTAGCCTTACATGATTATCTGCTTGTCAAAACTTTCTCATTAATTAGATTGACTCGATGGACCCAAGTGAGCCTCAAATGATAGAATCAATCTCTCATAAGGTTAAATAACCAATAATCGGGCTTTTAGGGCCATTTACACCACATCTGACACTATAAGTTGAGCCCATTTGGGGCTTTCTCTCCCAAATCTGAATTTTCTAGGCTTAAAGAGAAAGAGAATGGGAGAAAGAGAGAAAGAGAATGAGAAGAAGAGGAAATGTGAGATCGTAAGGAGAGCTTGGGTTAGATCCTTGCTCGTGGGTTATTTGAGCCCCAACCAAATTGTAGGAACCACCGCCTCCTCCATTGTATGCACCTCTACTTGCAATTGGAGGTAATTTATGCTTTATTCTTTCCCAATTAAATCTTCTTAATTTAGAATTTCATGAATCTTACATAAGATCTCTTATATGGGATCACGTGTGGTAATTGAACTACTGAGTTAGCTACTCACTCTCACCTGGGATGGTGTTTTAAAACACCAGCCACTTAAGCTTTCATTGTGTTTGTTGTTCTTTAATTTAGAATTTAATTCTCTTCAATTAACGATGGATGGTTGTTCTAATCCCACTCCTAATAACAGAATCAGATCGACTTTTGTGAATGTAACGTTGGGTGGATTCTCTCAGACATTTGCATTTTCGCATGGGTATCTAGCACATGATAGGCCATCGCGCGCCTTACGTCTCTAGTCTTCTCCATCGTAGACTATCTCTTTCCTACCATCCAATCATGCAGATGGATAATCAGAGGATGTACAATCTAATTCCCTAGACTAAATATGGAGTGACACTCCTTAGGGACACTATACATCATGAGGATGAAGATTGATATATGTCAATTGCTAGAAATAAATGAGATACAACATTTAATGGTCATGAATTCAAAAGATTATATAGAAAGGAAAGATGAATTTTCAATGTGAAGATACATGAAGAATGTGAGGAGAGATTTGAATTGGAAAAGAGAATTAGAACATTTTGAGCAAGAAAGTGATCAACGAGGATGACATTGCGCTACCTCCTCTGATCACTTGATTGAGAAAACCATTATCACTTTCAATGGGCTCTAGCAAAGGCTATCGTAAGTCAACTATGCTACTGAGACGGGCCATAGGGCCATTATATGCCTTGATTTAGAGCAATCATGACCAGTAAAGGGCTCGATGTGAAGACGTGTAAGGTAGTGGGACCCACGAAAGGGGTTGCAATCAGTGATATCTTCTTCTTCAGGTATGAGATGTCCTTAATCGGATTACATTCTGCAGTGATGGGTGCAATCGATCACACATGCCTTAAGTTTAGCGATGAAGAAGACATTATGGCCATTAGCTTGGTTTCTGGGCCCTAAGAGGATGATCTAAATGATTTCGATGTGATAATTTACATGGAGCACAAGGTGATCAGTGATCATTCGCTCCAAAGTGACAATCTAGCCTTAGAGAAGTGCATCCATCATAAAAATGAGATAAGGGCCTTTCGTTGTATGAAGGATCAAACTACTCCAACAGGCAGGATACACGTTTTTTATGGCCTCTACAAGATCTAAGACACTTGGATAGAGAGATCAAGGGCCACTCCATTCTTAAGTGGCCACGCCACTTAAACTTTCAAAGTTTAAGTGGACCACAACAAGTTCTAAATATTTTATAAGAAGATGCATATCGTCTATTGCATTTTTTTCAGAATATTGAAGTTTTTTATGCTTTCACAACATAACATGAAAGTGGATTGCATCCTAGTTATAGAATCAGTTGAGGCAGGGGATCTATGGTTAAAAAACTTAAAGATTTTGGTTTAAAAAATTGATTAAAATTTGTTAGGAAATTGAGAATTCTTTATTCCTATTTCTTGGGTAGGAGAAAGTGGGACTATTTATAAAAGTGGAGTGGTGGAAAGGTTTGAAAGGGGTGGGAGGAGGGAGTGATTTGTGATCATCGGATTGCATTAAGATTTAAGATTTGGGTTGAAGGGTAGATTGGTGCATGAAAGAGTGAATGCAGTAGAAATTGAAAAGTTATATTGGAGAGGTGAAATTACATGAAGGCCCTTAGTGGACCTTTCAATTGGAAGAGGGTACTATGGTGAGTCATTAAGGAGAGATTAAAGAGGTGAATCACGTCCACACCTACTAAATTTGGACACATATAGGAAATCATAGATGTTCATTTGGTGGGGTTGATTGTGAGTATAAACTAGCTTGCTCTATGTGCACATCAAGGGAGTTTAGGAAAGGTCCAAGCTTTGAGGCTTATCAAAATGTATGTACCTAAGACCAAAATAACTTATTTTACATGAATTCTTAAGCATTTTCTTGTTAAGAATTGTCTAAATTGTGGTAGGACTTATTTGGATTGGAGATTACCATACTAATGTAATGAAAAAGTGACATCGTTATAATTTTATCATTATGAAATTAAACACATCCATCGTCGGTTCAATACGGATGTTTTAAGGAGACATGTAAACAAATTTATAATTATTGCATTTTTCAATTATTTTACTATGAAAATGTCGAACATCAGTATATGAGTTTGATCATTTGAAATTAAACATAATGAAAAAGTACCATCTTCACAATTTTACAATCAATAAACTATACATAACAATCCTTGATCAAATGCAATTGTTTGAGAAGATAAAATGAATTTGTAGTTATTATAATTTTTCATCACATTATTGTCCCAATCCAAATAGGAACAAGAGAGATGGAAGAAAATATAAACAATTATTAAATTAAGAAAAATAACTTTTAGAATTTCCTTCCTTGAATAGTTTATCAATTTTCTAAAAAAATATTTTATATATTTATCTAAGGTTTTAGAATTAGGAGAAAGTAAGCAGTTTTAAATTAAAAGAAAAGCCAATAGTTATTTAATTAAAAGAAAAGTCATCATGAAAAAAATAAAGAAAAGAGTACATGAGAGAGCTACCATATAAGAAACCCAAGCCTTTGCCAAAAGAATTTAACTTCTATAAATTATAAAACTAAAAAGCGAGAGTAATTTGTAGTTTGCCATCGACATGAAATTGGCGGCTTTTCATCCTCCTTATATGCAATGTGCTACCAATACTATTGAGAGTATGCTGTGGTTGGAACTAAACGTTTTTTTTTTAATTTTTAGGGTGGGGGGGTTAGTACACACACCCCCATTGTTAGTACACCCACCCACCCCTGTTAGTCACACTGCAATGTTAGCCACCCCCACTTTGGGAATCGATGCCATGATCTTAAACACAAGGTTAGTTGAAACGAGGCTATCTTCACTCAGTCTACCACTTGAGCTATGGACCTAAGGTTAGTTGCGATCAAATTATTCTAGATCTCTAAATATGGATTATTCTAATCTTTTTATTTTTATTTTCACCTTGATCAATTTGCATACATCCATTTTCTATGTTAGACATTGAAATAGTACACACTCATTTTTGTAAATTAAAATAGTTCAAAATTATACCGTTTCGTTCCAAAATAAAAAATATTTATATGCAAATCAATTAAGCTACACGTAATAAAAAATTTAAATAGCGAAAATGCCCCCAATTGAGGACGTTTTAAATAACACAATACCATTTTTTAAATTTAAATTTCTTCCAATATTCTTTTAAAACAGGAGTTTTTAACTTTGAAGACTAATTACGTAGATAAAATTATCTATGCCACTTGCATTATATACAGTAGAGTTGAGAAAAATAATAACATGATATAATTAACTTTATGAAATATTTTTTTTTATTTTATCTACTATGGAGTATGGTATATGAAGAGAGGATAAAGAGATTGGAGAGATGAATTAGAATGAAAAAAGTGCTTAACATAGATAGAGATGGTGCAAGTTCATGTGTGTGTGAGAGAGAGAATAAATTTGTTAAGGATTGTGATGTCCTTACTATAATGGAGAAAATACATATTTTACTTATATGAAGGCAAAGTGGTAAGAATTGGGTACCATATATTTTATAAGAGGATGCGTATCATATATTACACTCTATCAAAATATCAAACTTTTTTTTTGTGTTTTTCATAGTTTGTCATATTCTAGTTTTCACTCAAAGGATGACCATGCTTAATGTTCATCACTAATAAAATTATGTAAATTGCCCTTACAAATTTGTTAAGGATTGTGATGTCCTTATTATCATAGAGAAAATACCTATTTTTCCCTTATGAAAGCAAAATATTAAGAAATTAAGTGTGTGTGTGTGTGTGTGTGTGTGTGTGTGTGTGTAATTTAACAATTAGGACTTAAATTGATATGTGCTATCATTTGTTTATAGTATACTTGAGCAATTTTAGGGCAAAATGTCTTTAGCCTACACTATGTGATAGTCATTGGTGAAGTGATGGGCGAAGCCTGCTCATGGTGGTCACTCGAACTGTAATGAACGTGGTGCCTGTCAACTTAACTTATGTCATTAGGATCATGTCTCTTTTCCTGAGCCGGTGATCTAGGTGTCACCCTAGAGGCTTGTGTTTTCAGAGTGGTCCGTGAAGGTGTCATTTAACATCATACAGAATAGCTTTCAGCTTGTACTTTTCTAGGTCATTCTTAGGATACTGAAATTAGCTAAATTACCTTTTACAATATGTGCTTAGCTAGGAGCACAACCTTACATGCCAAAATTTTCGAGAACCCTATTAATATAGGCCCTCAGCAGCAGGCTAAACAATCCACGTAATCTGTCCTCACGAATCTGAATGCCGATGACAAAGGAGAAATCATTAAGATCTTTCATCTTATAGTTTTGAGATAGAAATTTCTTAGTCTCGCGCAATAATTTAATATCACTAGTGGTTAACAAAATGTCGTCAATATATAAGACTAAAATGATAAACTTACTTGCACTAATTTTTTTTTATACATATATATACTCATTCGTAGTATTTTCAATGAAACTATATTAGGAAATGACTTTATGAAATTTTATGTACTATTGTTGTGATACGTGTTTTAACCTATAAATGAATTTCTTAAGCTTGCAGATCAAATCTTCTAAGCCTTTGGCTTTAAAACCTTCTGGTTGTAACACACACACACACACACACACACACACACACACATTCTCATTTACATCTCCATTAAGAAACACAGTTTTCACATCCATTTGATATAGCTCCAAATCCATATGAGCCACAAGAGCCATAATGATCCTAAAGAAACCTTTCTTTTACATCGGAAAGAAAGTCTCATTGAAATCAATGCATTTACGCTGACTGAAACCCTTTACAACTGGTCTATATTTATACTTTTCGATATTGCCTTAGAGTCTCGTTTGGTTTTGAATACCCACTGATAACCAATCGGCCTAATCCCTTAAGGTAATTTAACAAGGTTTCAGACATTGTTATCCTTCACGAATTTCAATTCATCCTTCATGGCATCGACCCATTGAGAAGAATTCGCACTTTATTCGACTTGTGGAAAGGATATAAGATCTTTTCCCACCCCAATGTCAAATTCATGCTCCTGTAGATAAACGATATAATCGTCTGGTATCGCAGATCTTCTCTCTCTATATAATTATCTTAAGGGCTCGTTATTCTAAATTGAGTTTTTATTTCCTCATCAGGGGATTGTATTTGAGGCTCTGTATGGCCATTCATAAGGATCTTGGGGTCCGCTGTTGGATAGATGGCCATGCTACTCTAAATGATTGTGGTGAGAATCATAATCCGCTCTTCCTCAAGTACAATATTTCTCGAGTTTATGTTCCCACTATCTTCAGTGTTCTCGATAAACCTAACAATCTTGGTGATTCTCATGGAATAGGATGTACAATAAAATTTGAATCCTTTCCACCTTTCTGGGTATCCTGTGGATAAGTAACTAATTGTCCTAAGGTCAAGATTTCTTTCATGTGAGTTATGCGATTTATCTTCTGCAGGACAATTCTATACATAAAAAATCGTAAGCTAAGCTTCACCATGTTCACAATTCAGATAGGGTTTTCGATAGAGCCTTGACTAAGATCTTATTTAGGATATGCATGGCCATACATGTACCCATAATGAGAGTAATCATTTATGAAAGTGATAAAATATTTTTACTCATTCCAACATGTTATAGGGAATGGTCCACAAATGTCTGTATATATCACATTTAATTAATAGTCTTACGCTCCTAGTGGCATCACTCTTCCTAATTCTAGTCTATTTACCTTTAATGTAGTCTACATAAACCTCAAGGTCTGAGAGGTTTAAAGAGTGAAGAATCTTTTTCCGCACAAGTCTTTCCAATCTTGTATCAAATCAGGCTGGTCTACCTACTAGAAGATATGCATAACCATCAGTGGAACAACAGATGGTTATAGAAAGACTTACATTTGTCCAAAATGTGGGTGGCTTAATGATCAAAATGGCCTATTTACTGCATAATAGATCCTGCAGAGGTGATTGTACTATTCACTGGTTGGATGTTTGGTACATGTGGCATATTGGCACGTGTAAGATGTGAAGGTGCACGTGGAGATTGTTGCATGTGGAAGTATCAAATAACTTTTTATTTAATATAGCCGACAATCACCCGTTAGGATTTAAATGGTTAGGATTGATGATTGCTAGATGGGAATGCTTGCGAAAGCCTTTCTCAGAAACTTCGTGCGATGGAAAGTTGGGTGGGGCCCACCATGATGTTTGTGAGAAATCTACCCCGTAGATCCATTTTTTCAGATCACATTAGGACATAGCCCAAAATTGACGCAAATCCAAAACTTACGTGGACCGGACAACATAGGACCAAACGTCCATCATTGAAACATTCTTGGGGCCATAGAAATTTTGTGGCTAATTTTGTGTGTTTTCGTTTCATCCCTTACGAACGGCATGGATGGCATATAAACATTACCGTGGAGTCCAGGGAGGTTTCAACGGTAGACATTTACCTACCCACATTTTCCTGCTAAACAGCCCACTCGAGTTTTAGATTTGCATCATTTTTTAGGTCCAATGTCCTAACATGAACTAACATTAACTGAAAACACAGGATGGACGGGGTGGATTTTCCACAAACATCACGATGGGCCCCAAGTAGCTTCTCGTCGCAGGAAGTCCCTGCTAAAGGCTTTCGCAGGGAATCCGCAACCTGGGGATTTTTACTACAATAACCCCCTATTTTTACTAAAAGTCCAATTTCTCGTGAGGCTCATCTTTTTTAGCCTTTTCACGAGAAATTGCAAACTTTGGGTTGAAAATGCGCCTTTGACCACCTCGAAAATGCTCCTCTAACCACCTGTACCTGGATACGACCATGAAGAGGCGGGAGCCCTCTTAGGCATGGACGGGTGGTCCACTCGTGGGACCACCATGTTGTATATGTTTCATCCATGCCATCCATCCTTTTTTCTAGATCGTTTTAGGCTTCGGGCCCCATTTTGTGCCAGATCTATATCTCGGGTGGGCCACACCACAACAAACAGTTTGGACAGGATGTCTACTGTTGAAACTTTTTCAGGCCCACCTTGATGTTTATTTGTCATCCAATCCTGTTGATATGGTCACATAGACCTGCATAAAGGGATCACACAAATATCAGTATGATTCAAAGGTCTTGTGGGCCCCACTATCAGAAAATAGTGAGGATAGTGATGCCTACCGTTGAAGCTTTCCATAGGCTCAGGGGGATTCCATAGTGCTTAAGGGGATTCCACAGTGCTCTAGGGGAACTTACGGTGCCAGGGGGAACCCAAAATGCCAAGGGGAATCCATAGTGCTCAAGGAGAACCCACAGTGCCATGGGGAATCCACGGTGCTTAGGGGGGATTCTAAATGGTCAAGGGGAACCTCACAGTACAACAGGCCCCACTATGATGTTTCTTTGCCATCAAACCTTGGGGCCCACCATGATGTATGTGCTATATCCACACCGTCCATCCATTTGGAGAGATCATTTTAGCCCATGCACCAAAGAATAAGATAGATCTAAAGCTCAAGTGGACCCCACCAAAAAAATAGTGGGGATTAAATGCCTACCATTAAAAACTTCTAGGGGGACACAAAACATTTTGATCAAATTGATATTTATTTTTTCCCTTTGTCCATGTTCGTGTGAACTTATAAACAAGTCGGATCTCAAATAAACATCATGGAGGGCTCGAGGAAGGATTCAACGGTGGGTGTCACTGTACCCATTGTTTTTGTGGTGGGGTCCACAGAGCTAGATGTGGGTGGAGCCCACACGTGAAGCAGATGCAAAGCTCAAGTGGACCCTACCTCAGAAAACAATGGTGATTGAATGCCTAACGTTGAAAATCCATGGGGTCCACATTAATATAGGGTCATCCTTTATGTGGGGCCCATCTTTTATGTGGACTATTTTGTATGAGCCCCACCTTCAATGTGGACAGTCTATCAAGGTGGTCCCAACTGTCGCTGTGGTATGGCCCACCTAAGATATAGATCTGGACCAAAATGGGGCCTAGAGCCTAAAATGTGTTAGTGCACTTTTCCGTGGCATACTAGTGCACCTTGTTTGTCAATCACTTACGGCAGTGAGTCTAGCGTCGGTTGAGCCCAAAGAAGACAACGACCGAAGACTCAAGACGGATCGGCCGCATCAAGGAAGAAGTTTCAGGTAAAAGTGACTGCCTTGGTGCCTTAACCTTGACCAAAACCCATCCCCTTTGTATCTTTGATGACCTTGACCATATTAGGAATCCTTTAGGCATCATAGACAGGCCCTAGGTGTCCCATTTGATCAACCTAACCTTGGCCTAAATCTACAAGCTGAAGAAAGAAGAGTTCAGCTTTTTGAAGAGGGGTCCCAGGCTGGTCCGACCGGTCAAGACCAGTCGGCCAGCAGCCCTGCTGCATTTACAAAAGGACCAGCCGACTGGTCATGACCGGTCGGCCTTCACAATGGATGGGATCAGCAAGCCTGGCCGACCGGTCATGACCGGTCGGCCTTCACAATCTAGGCCGTCCAGCAAGCCCTGCCGACCGGTCAAGACCGTTCGGCCTGTTGTATTCAGGCTGTCCAGTAGGGGGGTCCGACCGGTCATGACCGGTCGGCCCATGTGTTTGGCCTGTGCCTTTGTATACCTTTCAGCAGGGGAGTCCGACCGGTCATGACCGGTCGGGACAGGTCGGCTCCTAGCCGTTTTATGACCGTTGGAGCCACTTTTCTATATATATGAGGCTCCATTTTTGGGCATAGTGAGAGGGATTTTTGAGGAAGAAAAGCCACCATTGAAGGAGATCTTTTGAGGCTCATTCCTTGACCTATGCAAGGCATCTTCCTGTGCTTTAACATAAGATTAGAGCATTCCAAGTTCATGAAGAAGATGACCTTCATCCCCTCTTGATCTCTAGAGTTAGGAAGCTTCTTGATTGGCAAATCCTTGTCCTAAACTCAAAGATGAGATCGTTGTAGGTAAGAGACTCTAGGCAACCCATTCCCACTAAGTTGTAGAGCTCTTAAACCTATCCTCCTAGCACCTTGGGCATTTCAAGGCATCGCATGCAAGGTGTTTGATTGAATGTGGCTGAGGCATTGGCGACGCAACGGCGACATGATCGTGGGAGCAAGGGAAGCTGATTGAAGCACGGAGAGCGGATATCAAGCAACCCAATCCGGCGCTAAACAAGGGGCTCATCCGACAAGTAGGTTGTCTTATTTGAGAGTCCATTTTAGAGTTTGTTTGTCAACTCGCCTTAGGGACGGTTAGCCGTTCCTTGGCTCGTCAGCCAGGGCCTAAACTAAGTCTCCAAGGGGGAGCCTCCGACACGGGAGTAAACGTGCGATTAGGTTGAGAGTTAGCCTATGTCTAAAACTCCGGATACGGTTGAGAGGTGAACCGATAAAACCTCCGTGTAAAGGTTGAGAGGTGAACCTCATTTAAAACCTCCGATAGTGAATGCCGGTGTGCTCAAAGGGGTTGAGTACTTGAACCGGGAGTGGAGTAGACAAGTAGTCGAACCACTATACATCCTTGTGTTTGTGATTGTTCTTGAGCACATTATATCGTTGCATTGTTAATTTAATTGCTTAATTATGAATGCTTGATAGGAATGCATGCTAGGCACTTTTTAGGCATCCTCTCACAAGATGTACCTTCACTACTTGTGTAGACTTGAGCTCATTGATCCACTCTCATAAGTCTACACAAGATGCATAGGTTAGAAGCTTAATTCGTTCAATCATTTACTTACCTATGCATGCTTAGACTAGGATTGTTTAGTGCATATCTTTTGCTAGTCTTGTGATTGGACCCACCTAGGCTTGGAAGCCGAGGTGTTCTCGCTTACATAGCTTATTTTGTTGCATTGTGAAAGTAGGCGAAAAGATTTTTCAAAGGTCCTATTCACCCCCCCCCCCCCCCCCCCCCCCCCCCCCCCCCCCCCTCTCTAGGTCCATAGACATATCTCCAAGTGAAAAAAGAATGGACAGCATGGATGAAACATATACAACGCGGTGGGTCCCACGAGTTGACCACCCGTCACACCCAAGAGGGCTTCCGCCTCTTCATGGACCTACAAGGAGCATGTGGTCAGTAGGGTGGGCCACCCTACTGAAAGTGATGTCACCAATTTCTGTGGGCCCCATCGTGGTGTATGTGTTATATCCACACCGTCCATCCATTTAGAGAGGTCATTTTAGGGCATGATCTAAAGAATGAGACATATCTAATTCTCAAGTGGACCCCACCAAGGAAAACAATTGGGACAGTGATGTGACGGTTGAAACCTTCCTAGGGCCCACCATGATGTTTATTTGAGATCCAACCTATTCATAAGTTTACACAGAAATGGAAGAAGGGAAAACACAAATATCAGCTTGATCGAAAACTTCTGTGACCCTAAGAAGTTTTTAATGGTAGGACATCAATCCCCATTGTTTTCTTTGTTGAGGTCCACTTGAGCTTTAGATCTGCTTCATTCTTTGGCTCATCCCCTAGAATGATCTCTTCAAATGGATGGACGGCGTGTATGTAACATATGTATCAGATGGGTCCCACGAGTGGACCACTAACCAGGTGGTCAGAGGGCATTTCTGATAGAAAGTTTTGCAATTTCTGGTGAAAAGACTAAAAAAGATGAGCCTCATGAGAAATTGGACTACTAGTAAAAATAGCCACACCTCATGGCTGTTGCAGTATAAATCCCATATGATTACTATACTGCGGCTAAAGTACATCATAGCATACTGCAGCCCTAAGATCTGTTTCTCAATGTGATGTATATTTTATATCCAATCCATTCATCAGTTTAGCCAACTCATTTTAAGATATGGGCCAAAAAAAAGGTTGATCTAAAGATCAAGTACTGGTCCACGACAGAGAAAACAGTACTGGGGATTAAACACCCATTGGGTGGCCACAGAAGTCATATTTGTGTTTTCACTTCATCCGCATCAGAGTAATCTCATGAACAGATTAGGTAGCATATAAAGAGAGGCATCTTTATCCTCACTGTTCGATTGGTGTGGTCCACTTAAGCTTTGGATCTGCCTCATATTTGGGCTCATCTCCTAAAATGAGTGGCTAAAATAGATGGACAGAGTGGATATAATACATACCACATGGTGGGCCCCACACAGCTTAGGATTTTAGGAATCCCCTACACTCGGGCTGAAGAAATCCTATCCGCATAGTGGTCCCTCTTAGTCTGTGCGCCTATTCATACCATTGATGCATGGGCTACAAATCGTCATGCCGGTTCATTTGGATTTAGTCCGAAACCACCACCAGCTGGACTCAAATTCGGTAGTGACACTGGCAGTACCCACCCTGGTACTGATCCATGCTAGAAAAGCTATTTGGGCCCAGCCATGATGTATGTGTTTTATCCAATCTGTCCATCTATTTTGCGAACTCATATTAGGGCTTGAGCCAAAAAAATGAGGCAGATCCAAATGCCAGATGGACCACACCATAGGAAAATGTGATGATTGAATGCCCGCCATTAAAATTTTCTTAAGGGCCTCAAAAGGTTTGGATCAAGCTGACTTCTGTGTTTACCCTTGTTGGGGCTCAAATTTGCACCCATTATAAAACAACATCCCATGGTCTAGTGACAATGATTTAGATAAGTTTTGAGGTCGGGAAAGCCCTGAAAACGCCAGCACAACCCTGATCGCTTGGTAGCGACCAAAATTCGTAAACAGCATTTCGAAGCGGAACTGGACATGCGCTTCACCGCCAAATGATCCGAAATGTCCTAAAACCCTTAACCTGCAAGTTTTGAAGTCATCCGGTGCATATTTTTACCTGCGCACCTCGAAATGCGTTTTGTCCTTGCCCGGAATTGACAAAAATGGTCCGTAAGCCTACAGCTACCATTTCAGAGCGGAACTGGACATGCACTTCACCGCCAAATGATCCGAAATGTCCTAAAACCCTTAACCTGCAAGTTTTGAAGTCATCCGGTGCATATTTTTACCTGCGCACCTCGAAATGCGTTTCGTCCCTGCCCGGAACTGACAAAAAGGGTCCGTAAGCCTACAGCTACCATTTCAAAGTGGAACTAGACATGCGCTTCACCGCCAAATGATTCGGAGTACCCCAAAACCCTTAAATAGCAAGTTTGAAGTCATTATGATGAATATTTCCATGCGCGCGCTCCCCGGAGCAACGTTCCTATACGACAAGCCGACCCGGAGGCTCCAAATTAGGAAAGAAGTACCAAAATTAGCAACATATGGACTTCCACACCCCACCCCGTTCATTCAGGAGGTTAATCATAGCCTAGAAGTGGCTTGGCGACAGTGAGTGCATGTCTAGAAAAGGTAGCTGTCCTTTGGAGGTCCCCCGTCGGAGCTGAAATGCTGAAATTTTATAAGTGCTGGAATCCTGAAAATCTGGCTAAGTAGTGGGAAAGCGCCGGCAAAGGACATGCGCCTGGCCTCTAACCACATGCGCTTGCACCCTAGTAGTGAAAGGAAGTGATCCGAACACTTTTCCAAAAAGCGCCGGGAAATGTGCCGGTAAAGCACATGCGCCCGGATCCACCACATGCGCCTGGTGCATTATTCCAACATGCGCTTGACATTGTTTCTGGCACATGCGCCCGAAAATACCCGTCGGGTAGACCCGAACCCGATTTCCTCCTATAAATAGTGAAGTCACCTCATTACATCAGCACGAAATCATCCCCTGCCGACCTCAGAGTGATGTAAGCACCACATGCGCTTGCTTTCTCTCCCCTCGCCGGATGCCTTGGCCGGAGTGGATTTCCTCGCCGGAAACCCTCGCGGGAAAGGGATTTCCTCGCCGGAATCCCAAGTTCAGGAAGAAAATCCTGAAATTTTCTAAGTGCTGGGTACATGCGCCGGCATATCCCCCACATGCGCCGGCTTATTACACCACATGCGCCGGCTTTTCCCACCGGAAAATCTTGAAATTCCGCTAAGGCCAGGAGCGACATGCGCCCACTCTTTGAGTCCAGGCGCATGTGCATTGCCACATGCGCCCGGAACACCTCTTCTCCATCTGATTTTTCATAAAAAGCACTTCACATGCGCTCGGGAGAAGGGACATGCGCCCGGGTCCCTACCACATGCGCCCGGAAGCATGTGCATTGCCACATGCGCCTGCACATCCACCCCTCCATGCGCCTGGACGCTGATGGGAGGGGTGGACCTTCGATCGCGTGCCCCGCCTTCGTTCGGAATCCGATTTTGATGAAATTACTTCCGCCCGATGCGTCTCGATGAGATCTATCCATCCGTCGGATCGGATTCTCCAACGGTCAATGATAAATGGCCCAAATCAGTGTTTTGGTCCAAAATAACCAACACTTAGCCAATTTGGCAGCCCCGGAAATCCTTCCGAAAGAACCGAAAACGGCCGAAAACGAGAAGAATCAGGCGGAATTGGACCGAGCCCGAGAGGGAAGCTTTTCTTCTACATGACATGATACACCATAATCATGCACCGCGACAAGGTTATCCGATCTCAGGACCCTCGAATACCCTAATCAAGTGATCGGCAGGTCCACTACTTAGTCATTTCCAGCCCTGGGAAGTGCCCTGTTGGCCCTGAAATTGACTTTTGCTAAGCAAATTGAAATGCGATCGCACCGCGATCTTCGTGGACATAATCCACCCCTGTTCAAAGACGGTCATCGGTAATATTCACCGATTTCCCTGATCGGACCGTAAGCAGGTCCACTACTCAGTCGTTTTCAGCCCTGGGAAGTGCCCTGTCGGCCCGAAAATCGACTTCTGCTAAGCAAATCGAAACGCGATCGCACAGCGATCTTCGTGGACATAATCCACCCCTGTTCAAAGATGGTTATCGATAATATTCACTGATCTCCCCAATCAGACCGCAAACAGGTCCACTGTTCAGTCATTTTCAGCCCTGGGAAGTGCCCTGTTGGCTTGAAAATTGACTGACGCCAGATGAAATCAATCGCGATCTCAAAGACGCCGAGGCAAAGCTGAAGTACTCAGGCTATCCAACAGCCGGTTCAAGCATTCACGGGGCACCGATCCCCATTATTCATAAGAAATTGGCATATGTGGGTACCCATCGGACCTTATACTTAGCCATTTGCAGGCAACAGAAACAGCCGATCCAGCCCATTGAATTTGAATCCTCAAAAGATCTTGGCTTGATAAAGCCTACTTGATTCCAAACAGATCATTAAAAATAATCAGAAGAAAGAGTGTTCTCGAAGACGAGTCGCCCGACTCCAGAAGAAATACATTTACTTTACTGTACAAAGCTCTATTCATCCCGGATAAAGGTCCGAGGCTAAACCTAAGGGGTTATGGTTACCACGAGAAACCACAAACAAAGAGTTCTAACTAAGCTTGAAATGTCTTGCTATAGACTGCCACTATGAAAAAGACCGTCGATGCCCTACCCATCGACAACGGGTCCGTTGGTTGAGCTGATGAGGTAGTTGCGGATTGCTTTCCTAAGGTCACCCGTCATAAAAATACGGGCGCGGGCTTTAGGTTATGCCGACCAACATTCGAGGTTCGTGTATTCCAGCGGTCACCTGTTCACAGTAACAGGCGCGGGCCCCGAGTTGCACCACTCGATTAAAACCCTCGTTCGGGAACGTTGCGGAGTGCTTTCCTAAGGTCACCCGTCATAAAAGTACGGGCGCGGGCCTTGGGTCATGCCGACCAACATTCGAGGTTCGTGTATTCCAGCGGTCACTTGTTCACAGTAACAGGCGCGGGCCCCGAGTTGCACCACTCGAATCCTGACAGTCTCTCAACCCGGACATACCGAAAGAAAATGGGACATAGACATCCGGCGTGTCTAACAAATGTGGCTCAGTCCATAACAAGAAAATAAAGGTCTACACGACCATGAACTCAAGACAATAATCCCCGGCGGATTAGTCTTTTGCCTTCCAATCAAGGGTGATCAACCGTTGATGTAATTAAAGGCTCGTGACCAATATCACAGCCTGGAATGTAAAAGATCTCAGAATCTCTGGAATAAAATTCGCCTTGCGATATCTCTCTCTTGTGTACACTTTTTTATTGCTTATGATTGTCTATGAATGTCTCCATACTCAGAATTCCCCCAGAATAAAAGAAACATGAAAAAAAGAAAGAAAGGACTGCTGACGAGTAGTTCTGATCTTTTCCCTTTTTCTAAAAAGCGTTCTAACAACCCTTCACTAGGGTTGTGCATCGAGCCGAGTCGAGTCGAGGTGGGCCAAGCTTGGCTTGACTTGTTTGTGCTCTACTCGAGCTCGAGCTTATCATTGGAGCTTGCACTACGTGAAAAAGGCAAATTTGCGACGGATTTTGCGACGAACATTATCCGTCGCAAAAATTACTTGGTTTAACGACAAACCTTGTTCGTCGTATTCGAAAATATTCCGTCGCTTTTGCGTAATTAAGGCGGGATTTCATCGCGGGCTTTTCCGACGGACATAGTTCGTCGCAAAATTATAATTTCCGACGAACGTAGCCCGTCGCTATTTAACGACGGACTTGGTTCGTCGCTAATCCCAGCCCGAAAAAATCCCCCAAGAACCCCATACAGATTAGCGACGGATTATTTCCTTAAACGACAAATAAGGTCCATCGTAAAATAAATTTTGAGAAAAATGAGACTGAAGAAAACTGATATTTTTAAAAAATTAAAAAATTTGATATTTAAAATAATAGACTTGAGTAATTTGAAAGAAAAAGTTGAGAGGTTTTAAAAACAAAATTGAGAAATTTGAATAAAATTAATATGTTTGAAATTTCTTTTCAAATTTTCACAAAATTAAACATTTTAAAAAAGAAAATTGTGAAGTTTAAAAAAAATTTGTGATTTTCAAACAAAAAAAGTTGAGAGGTTTGAAAATAAATTAACAATTTTTTAGTAAAACTGAGATTTTGAAAAATAATAAGATTCAAAAAATTGAGATTTAAAAAAAAAAATGGCCATTTGAATAAAGTTGAGAAGTTCGAATAAAATTGATAAGTTTGTAAAAAAATTGAAATTTTTATAAAGAAATTAAGATTTTGTATTTTGAAAAAATTAAGAAGTTTGATAAAAAAAAAAAATGATATTTTCAAAAGAAATTGAGAAGCTTTAAAAAATTGACATTTTGAAAAGTTAGAGAAGTTTGAAATAAAATTGAAATTTTGAAGAAAAATATGTGATGTAAAAAATGGAGATTTTGATAAAAAAAAATTTAATTTGAAAATAAAAATTAACGAGTTTCAAAAAAATTGTGATTTAAAAAAAAAAGGTTAAGAAGTTGGAAAGAAATCGACAATGTTTGATAAAAATTCGGATTAAAAGAAAAGAATTGAGATTTAAAAAATAATTAGGATTTTAGAAAAAAGTAACATTTTTAGACAAAAAAGGTCATTTTGAAAAAAAAAAATTTAACATGTTTGAATAAAATTGATAAGCTTAAAAAAATTAATTTTTGAAAAGAAATTATATTTTTATAAAATTGACATTTTGGAAAAGAAATTGGCATAAAGAAATTAGTGTTTTGAAAAAAAGAATTAGCATTTTTTAAATGTTGAGAAGTTTGAATAAAACTGATAAGTTTGATTAAAAAAATAAATTTTTGATAAGTTTGAAAAGTTCGAAAAAAAAATTAGATTTGAAAAGGAAATGAAGATTTGAGATTTAAAATAAAATTGAGATTTTATATTTTGAAAAAAAAAAGTTGAGAAATTTGATAAAAAAAAAAAAAAAAAGAGATTTTATCAGTTTTGAAAAAAAAAAGTTGGAAAAAAATTGTGATTTAAACAAAAGCGAGAAATTTGAAATGAGTGGGCCAAATTTATTGGTGGACATTTATTGGATAGTTGAAAATGAAAAATTACACTCATTCAATTAGCTGGTTATCAGATTGGTTTATGCATACATACATGTTCATTGGTGCAAAAAATGAAGGTCCTAATATAATGATGTTAATTAATTGCAAGGAAAACTTATAATGATGAGATTGATCAAATTCTATGATCAAGTCATCCTAAACTTGATCTGAATGGTCAGATATGTTTAGAACATGGTAATTATTATTGAAAACAAAATTAAGCCCGAATGATATCCGTCTAAAAGACTCTTTAAATGTGCACAATCAGTTTGTCTAGAGCTAGACAAATTTTGGACAATCTGATTGGTCCAAATTGAAAAGTAGATGACTTTAGATGTTTAGATTAAATTTCACTCAAATCTAACGGTTAGGTTACAAGATATGGCCCATCATATTGTTGATCAATTTTATCTATTTAGTATCTGTCTCATCTTAAACTTGATCAGGGCAAGTGACCAGTCAAATCAAAGTTATTGATGAATATAACAGAGTGAATGGATTAGATTTCCAAATTAGGCCAAATTTTTAGGTCAAAATTGCGCTGCAACTTGTTGACCTCGTGAAAACCTAATAAATGTATAGTCATTGGACCCCAAACTCTAATCTAGCCATTGAGAATTTGATCTTTCTAATATTTGCTATTGCATCTTAAAATGATATCAAAGAACAGATGGATGGAATAGATGTACATAAAATACATCAACTTGGGCTCATACCGTTAGGATAACGATGCGAATTGGCTAGTGACCCTGCCACCAGTCAATGCCTAGTGATCGGTGCTCTGTGGGCCCCACCATGATGAATGTGTTTCATCCACTCTATCCATACATTTTCGTAGATCATTTTATGGTATGAGCCCAAATTTGAGGTAGATCCAAATCTCAAGTGGACCACATCATAAGAAACAATTTTAATTGAACACCCACTATTAAAAACTTATTGGGGGCCACGGAAGTTTTGGAACAAGCCGATATTTGTTTTTTACCTACATCCAGGTCTATATGACCTAATCAAGAGGTTGGATGTCAAATAATTAATATAGTGGGCCCTACGAGGTTTTTAATGGTGGACATTCAATCAATACTATTTTCTTGTGGTGTGGTCCACCTGAGATTTAGATTTGACTCATTTATTGGATCAAAGCACTAAAATGATCTTCAGAAATGACTAGACAGCGTGGATAAAACACATACGTCATAGAGGGGCCCATAAAGCACCGGCCAGTGGCCCCATAGCCAAGGGGTGTGAATTAGGTGTTACCCCAGGAACAGCTTAGTGGGTGTTACCCTAACCGTGTGGGTCCCATCTTGTTGTAGTTTTTATATATCAACACCGTCTTTCTCTTTTTTCATATCATTTTATGATGTGATCCAAAATCCTAAGAAGATCCAAATCTTAGGTGGACCATATCACTAGAAACAGTGATGTATAACCATTAAAAACGTTTTGTGGACCACATCACCGTGGACCCCACCTAGAATCCCGCGGCAGGAAGTTACTCCAAAACGCGTTTTATCCGTTTCGCAAACTCATTTATGATCCAAAAAATAAGTAGATCCAAATCTCAATTGGACCATAGTACATGAAATAGTGGTAACCGACCATTAGAAGGTTATCGTGGTCCACAAAATTCATGGAGCAAGCTGATATTTGTTTAGACTCTTCATCTTGGTCTTTGTGACCTTATCAACAGGTTGGATGACAAATAAGCATTCCAGTGGCCTCACATTTTTAATGGTGGGGATTCAATCACAATTGTTTCATGTGGTATGTTCCACTTAAGATTGGGATCTGCTTCATTTTTTGGATCATGCCCTAAAATGAGCTGTCAAAAGGGATGGACGGTGTTGATGTAAATCACATACATCACAATAGGCCCCACACAGAAGGGATCCACCGACCTCGGCGGATCCGGTATACACCCAAACCGCGCCGGAAATGGGACGCGGATTTCCTGCAAAGCCTTGCGCAGTAAGTTCCAGCGCTGGAACCTAGGTGGGGCCACAGTGATGTTTTTGATAAATCCACCCCGTCCATCCGTTTTGGGAGCTCATTTTAGACATGATACCAAAAACGAACCGGATCCAAGACTCAAGTGGGCCGAAAACGAAAACGTGAGGATTGAACGTCCACAGTTGAAATATTTGTGGGGCCACAGGATTTTCGAATCAGGCTAATATTTGTGTTTTCATTTAATCCCAGTAGTAATGAAGTTATGAACGGTATGGATGTCATATAAACATCACTGTGAACCTCAGGGAGGTTTCAACGGTAGTAATTTCACTACCAACCTTTTCCTTTAGTGAGGCCCACTTGAGTCTTGCATCCGGTTCGTTTTTGGTCTCATGTCCTAAAATGAGATCCCAAAACGGATGGACGTGGTGGATTTATCAAAAACATCACTGTGGCCCCACCTAGTTCAAGGCTTAAGCACAGGGAAGGTTTCAACTGTGGAAATCATTATTCCCACTGTTTCCCATGGCATGGTCCACTTGAGATTTGGATATGCTTAAATTTCAGGCTCAACCACTAAAATGAGCTGGAAAAACATATGGACGGAATAGATAAAGCACATGCATTCTAGGTGGGCCCAACTGAGTTTACTCCTCACGATAAGAGCCCGCATGCAATCCGATTCCCCTGTAAAATAATCTATGAACTAATTAAGAGGTTGGATGTCAAATAATCAATATAGTGGGCCCTAAAAGGTTTTTAATGGTGGACATTCAATCAATATTATTTTCCTGTGGTGTGGTCCACCTGAGATTTAGATTTGGCTCATTTTTGGATCAAGCAGATCTTGAGAAATGGATGGACAACATGGATAAAACACATACGTCATGGTGGGGCCCATAGAGCACCGACCACTAGGCAAGCGTCCATGGCGGGCACGAATTAGGTGTTACCCCGGATAACTTAGTGGGTGTTACCCTAACTGTGTGGGGCCCATCTTGATATAGTTTTTATATATCTAAGCCGTCTGTTTTTTCACATCATTTTAGGATGTGATACAAAACTCTAAGAAGATCCAAATCTCAGGTGGACCATGCCACTAGAAACAGTGATGAATAACCATTAAAAACGTTTTGTGGGCCACCATAGTTTTGGATCAAAGTGATATTTATATTTTCACTTCATCAGGACGTTATTGACATTATAAAGAGCTTGGATTGCAAATAAAAAATACCGAAACCTTACAACGGGCTCTTTGGAAATTTTAATGGTGGGGCACTCAATCACAGTGTTTCTAGTGGTGTGGTCCACTTGAGATTTGGATCTACATAATTTTTGGAACCTCATTCTAAAATGGACTGTAGAAACGGATAGATGGAATGGATATACAAATATCATTCATGTGGGCCATACGGTAGGGTAACACCCACTAAATTGTTCTGGGTAAACACGTAGTTCACGCCCGTCCATGGGGGGCGCGGATTTCCTGCGAAAGCCTTGGCAGGAATTTCCTGCGCTGGGGACCAAGGTGGGTCCACAGTGATTTTTTTGATAAATCCACACCATCCATCCGTTTTGGGAGCTCATTTTAGGATATGAAAACAAAAATGAACCGAATCCAAGACTCAAGTGGGCCGAAAACAAAAATGAACCGGAATATATTCATATTCATATTCGGTCACCAGTCAATCCATTTTATTATATATTGGGTGCCGTCTGTTCAAGTGGACCCACTTGGACAATAATCCATTAAATGGGATAATATTCACCAACCACATCAGACTTTCCCTACGAATGTTTCGCCCATACTTGTCAGCCTGGCACATGTGCTTGAGATGTGGGACGTTCATCAGTAGCTGCCCATAAATGCATGTGTCCAGCTGGTACGTTCGTCATGTCTGCACTACATTCAAAGTTGAATTTAGACCGTCGCCTATCTTTCTTGTAACCGTCCGCTTCTTCGTTTATGTGTGGCCCACATGATGAACGATGCAGCCTGTGATATCTCAATTACGGGACAATCGTCTGAGTTTTCTATGATCAAAACCGTCCATGTTTCTATACTATCGGTACCACTGTAAGAAAATAACGTTGAAACGGATGACCGTGACCGTTGGCATCTTTAGATGAATACAGAACACTTAGAAAAGAAAATATTCCATGGCTCTCATTCAACTCTAGAAATCAAAGGTTAAAAATCTTCAATGAAGCGAGGCGAGCTCCAGGCGAGCTAGTGGATCGAGTTGAGTCGAGCTTACCTCGAGCCAAGGCGAGCTTGCTCCCACCACAATTTATTATATTTTTTGCTACAAAATACAAATTAAAAGTCAACAACATTATGTATGTCCTAAGTACATGGTATGGTACTGAAGTGTCCAAACATGGGATAATTTAGGAATCCATAAAGAATAAGCATTTCTAGTTGAATAACTGTACTTGTTCAATATGAATTCCTAAATGAGAGGATACATTGTTAAACCATTAGGTGGCCTAAATACAAAATAACAACGTCAGTTAACAAAGAATCTTAAACATAAATATTTAAAGAACAAATATCGAAACATAAAGTGTGCCTAAACATTATTATTTAAAGAAAAAATGAAATATCTTATGGAACTTAAATACTAAAAATTTGAAATTTAGATTAACTTTCTATGGATTGAAGAATAGAATAGCCTACCTGATGGTTTAGATCTGATCTTCAGATTCCTGGATTGCTTTGCATATGCCAGTCAAAAGTTTGAACCAGCGCCAGAAAGAGAAAATCGATTTAATTTGTGGCAAGAAAAAAAAAATCAGCTAGAGAAAGAAAGGAATGTTGGAGCCATTTACATAAATTGTAAATTAATGCCTTTGTGAATGACTATTTGATGTAGAACGGGTCGCTGATTATTTCATGGCCCAGATGGAGCAAAAGAAGACCGGTCGGGGTCGAAAGTGATCCGGACCGTCAGGACTGTAAATCGGTCGTATCTCACAATTCAGAATGAGTTACGGGACGTATAATATATCAATTTGGGGTAGCTCGAGCTACTTTAGCCAACCAACGCCGCTATGCCAGGTTGCCCAGGCCGGAATCGCAAGATTCGACCGTATCGACGGTCATTAGGCTAGTTTATTTTCAGTTTTACTATTTATAGTAAGTTTTAATTCGATCATAACTTTGCATCTGTAGGGCTTTAAAGTTAGTGCCCAACATGAAAAGGGCTTAGAATATTTAGTAGAACAACGTGGTTGAGGCCGTTTGATAACTTTCTATTTTTTGCCGAAAACCAAGAGTTCTAATAGGATTGCATGACTTCTATAAATAGTAAGTTTACTATTTATAGTAAGTTGCGTTTTCTAGGAGTTTAAGTTGGAGTTGGATTCTAATACTTTACCTAGGGTTAGTTTCCTATTTATATGCATTGTAATTCCATTTTTATTTATTGAATCTTCAATAAAGCAATTATTTGGAATTAAATTCCTCTTTTTATCTTTTATTTCTTCTCGTGGATTCGAGAAACTATCGGTTAGGGAGACGGTGATCGACCTATCACGTCCTCCCTGCGTCACTATTGTATACCTTTTCTCAAATTGAGGATTAAATTGGATGTTAATATTATGGAGTCCACGCAGTGTCTACATTACATCCAATCCGTCCAACATGTGAGGCCCACCATGATGAGTGGGTGCCCCAAAATTTAGAATGATCTAATCATCAAGTGGAGCACACCATGATCAATGGACCAATATAAGTTTGGGTCTGGGTAGCTTGCTGGACCGGGCTTAGGTCTCACATGCATGGCCAATCAATGTTTGCTGGATCGAGCTTGGGTCTCACACGAATGGCAACACTATGTTGATGCACTAGCTTAAAAATCAAGTTGATCCACTGGTCGGAGGGGGGGTCATAGTTTGCAAGACAAACTAACCGTTCCAAAAAAAACCGTTCACCATTCACCATTTTCTAATATGGGGGTGCACATCACAGTACTACTGTTTTCTTTGGTGGGGTCAACTTGAGCTTTGGATCTACCTCATTCTTCATATAATGCCCTAAAATAATCTCTCCAAATGAATGGACAGTGTGGATCCAACACATAAATCATGGTGGGCCCACAAAAGTTGGACAGGTGTGTGTGGGTGAGAGGATTAGGTGAGACCCCGGCCTCACCCAGGATGGTGCGACCTTACCGTGAGTTACTATGAGGCCCACCTTTATGTATGTATTATGTATCCACACCGTCCATCCATTTTTAAAGATCAGTTTAGAGGATTATACCAAAAAGAAATCAGATCCAATCATCAGGTGGACCATAACATAGGAAACAGTGGTGATTGCCGATTAATGGGCCACAAAAGTTTTGGATGAAGCTGATGTTTGTTTTTTCTCTTCATTCAGGCTCATGTGACCCTATCAACAGATTGGATGGTAAATGAACACTACGAAAACATGAAGGTGCGTCCTAAGAAGTTTTTAATGGTAGGATGGTCAATCACTACTGTTTCTTATGGTATGGTCCACCTGATCATTTTTTCTGCTTCATTTTTGGGATAACGTCCTAATATAATTTTTTCTGCTTCATTTTTGGGATAACGTCCTATAGGATTATACCAAAAACGGATGAACGGAGTGGATACGTAATACATACATCAAGGTGGGCCCCACGGTAACCCCACAGTAAGGGTCGCATCGTCTTAGGTGAGCCCGGGGTCTCACCTAATCTGCTCTCTGGTCGATGTGCAGCCCTAGGTGTGAGTGGACGGGTGCAGCCCTGCTGCCTAGACAAGGGCACGGATTTACTGCTAAAGCCTTGCGCAAAAATTTCCTGCGCTGGGAATCATGGTGGGCCCACAGTGATGTTTTTTGATAAATCCACCCCGTCCATCCGTTTCGGGAGCTCACTTTAGTACATGAAAACAAAAATGAACCGGATCCAAGACTCAAGTGGCCTTCACTAAAGGAAAAGGTGGGTAGGTAAATTACTACCGTTGAAACCTCTTTGGGGTCCACAGCGATGTTTATATGACATCCATACCGCTTCATAACGTCACTACTACTGGGATGAACTGGAAAAACAAATATTATCCTAATTCCTAAACTCCTGTGGCTCCACAAATATTTCAACTGTGGACGTTCAAATCTCACATTTTCGGCCCACTTGAGTCTTGGATCAAGTTCATTTTTGTTCTCATATCCTAAAATGAGTTCCCAAAATGGATGGACGGTGTGGATTTATCAAAAAAGCATCACTGTGGGCCCACCTTGGTTCCCAGTGCAGGAAATTCCTGCGCAAGGCTTTCGCAGGAAATCCGTGCACAGGTGGGGCTGAGTGGGTGGGACGCGGATTGCGTAGTGAGTAACTCCGCACTTGTGGGACCCACCGTGATTTAAGTACTTTATCCACTCCGTCCATCCTTCTTAACACATAATTTTAGATATGGTGCCAAAAAAAGAAGCTTATCAAAATCTAAAGTAGACCACATCAAAGGAAAAGTGTGAACTGAATGTCTACCATTGAAAAATTCTTGGGAGACACAGAAGTTTTGGATCAAAAGCTGATATTTATGTTTTCCCTTCATCCATGTCCATGTGATCTTATGAACAGGTTGGATGACAAATAAACATCACTGTGGGGCCTGGGAGGATTTCAACGGTGGAAATCATTATTCCCACTGTTTCCTGTGGCATTGTCCACTTGAGATTTGGATATGCTTAAATTTTGGGCTCAACCCCTAAAATGAGATGAAAAACATATGGACGGAATAGATAAATCACATACATTCTAGGTGGGCCAACAGAGTTGACTCCGCACGACAAGAGCGTGCGGAGATTTCGAGTGGGTGACAGGGTGAGTGGAGCGGTGCAGGAGCCAGGAAGTTTATGCCGGAAGCGGATGGGCTGGTGTACCCTTGGTGTATTGACGTCACTAAGTTCTGTGAGCTCACTGTGATGGGCGTGTTATATCTGAACCGTCCATCCATTTGACGATATAGTGATAAGGCTTGATTCTAAAAATAAAACTGGATCCAAAGATCAAGTGGACCACACTGCAGAAAGCATTGGGAGATTGAACGTCTACCATTGAAATCTTCTCAAGGGCTACAGAAGTTTTTGATCAATTTGATATTTTCTTTTACCCTTCATCTAGGTCTGTGTGAACAGTTTGGATGGAAAAAAAACAACATGGTGGGACCTAGGATATTTTTAACGGTGAGAATCATTTTTGTAGTGTGGTCCACTTGAGATCTGGATATGACTCATTTTTTGGATCATGAGCTAAAATGATCTCTTCAAATGGATGGACGGTGTAGATATATGAAATACATCATTGTGGTGTGGTCCACCGTTTGTACTTTGACCTATACTCGAGGACTGACATCCCTCGTCTGAGCTCGACATGTGCCCACTGTAACCCACACCAGCAAGGTAGCTGGTGTACGGCAGTAGGGTGCACCAACCAATCCGCTTTCGTTCATGCACTAGAATACAAGGTGGGACCCACCGTGATGCTTCTGAGAAATCTACGCCGTTCATATGTTTTGTGAGATTATTTTAGGACGTGCGGTAAAGCATCAAGCGCATCCAAGACTCAAGTGGGCCTTACGAGAGGAAACAGTGGGTATTCAGTGACCACCGTTTAAACATTCGTATGGCCACAAACTTTTACAATCAAACTTTTTTTTTTTTTCATTTTTTCACTTCATCTCAGTGGTAATGATCCTGTAAACGGTTTGGATGGGGTACAAACATAAAGGTAGAGCCCAGTAAAGTTTCAACGGTAGAAAACTCCTCTTCAAACTCCTCTTCCCATTTTTCCTCTCGTGCGGCCCACTTGAGTTTTGAATCCACTATATTTTTTGTCGCACATCCTAAAATGATCTTGCAAAACGTATGGACGGGTTAGATTTCTAATAAATATCACGGTGGACCCCACCTAGCATCCCAGCGGTGTGGGGAAAAGAGGCATTGGGCGTTACCTTATTTAGAAGAAAAAAAAAAGGAGAAAGAGGAGGAGAGGTGCGGACAATTCGCTCCGCTGACTAGCCGGACTAGCATGAGAGAGAGAAGATTTGGGAGAGGAAAGAGAGGGAAAGAGAGGGAAGAGGGAAGGTAGGGTTTTGGAAAAGAGAGGTGTGGCCTGTGGGCTACGGGTGTGATGTTAGGGTTTTTTTTTTTTTTTTTCAAACTATATAGGCGGTAAATCGAGCGAGTCGAGCTACGAGTCGAGGCAAGCTGATTCGAGACGAGCTTCGAGTCGAGTCGAGTCGAGGGACGGGGTGCTCGAGCTTGACTCAATTTTAACTCGAGCTTCTAATATTAAGACTGGCTTGACTCGCCCTACTGAGTCGAGGCGAGTCGAGGCGAGTTTTGTCGAGCCGAGTCGAGCGAGATTCTCGAGCTGACTCGGCTCATAACCAACCCTACCCTTCACCCAGGTCTTTGTGACCTAATTCAACAGGTTGGATGGTAAATAAATATTACAGTGACCCTAGGAAGTTTATATTGTTGGGCATTCAATTACCACTGTTTCTTATGGTGTGGTCCACCTGAGATTTAGATCTGCCTAATTTTTTGGATGATGACCTAATATAAGCTCGTAAAATGGATGACCAGAGTGGATAAAACGCATACATCATGGTGGGGCCCGCAGAACTTTTCAAACACTAACCAGTAATGGATGAAGTAGATCATGTAACCTATTTGTTGGATGTCCACATGCTAGCCTGTTTTGTTCGAGACTTAGTGGATGGTCAAGATTGACTGAGTAGACTAACCATCCTAATGTCAGTAGCTGTACTAATAGTGCTTAAAAGAGCATTGGATCATTCCTTTTCAGGAAACAATGGTAAGGTTTCCAATAAAAGGTTTGGACCTTAAACCATTTTCTTAGCAGAGAACTTGCAGCCATTTCTTGAAGAGAAATGGGCCAGTGCTAATTTGAGTACCATCATTCGAGTTGCATTGGGACACTTAGTTCAATCAATCAATCTAGACTACTCAACAAGACCAAATAAAATTTATGGCCTAAAATCCAACCGGTCAAATGATATACTTTGTTCATCTCTTGGCTTCTCTCTCTCTCTCTCTCTCTCTCTCTCTCTCTCTCTCTCATCAAGGTTTTAGTTTATCACCATATAAATGGATTGGATTCATGAACAATGCTGCTCTCTTGCTCTTGTGGGTTCTAATTATTGGACACATGTGGCCCACGTTGTGTGTGTGTGTGTGTGTGTGTGTGTGTGTGTGTGTGTGTGTGTGTGTGTGTATATATATATATATATATATATATATATATATATATATGTTGCTATGTTAGCCCACTATATGGTTATAGCCCATATTAGCCCACTACACGTGGTTATAATAGTCAATATTTGTATTAGTTTTTAAATGAATTGGGTTTTTTTTTTTTTTTAATAATAAACCATTCTGTTAAGACTCTAGTTAAATATTGACACTTACGTGGCTAAACTTTAGGAAACAACTACCCATCCATGTTCCCCATGTACTTGCTACTTTTCTTATTTGAAGGAAAGTTATATAGGGTTTCTAGTCTAGCAAGTGATATAAAATACTTTGGCTTAATATGTAATTCTCAATCTAATCCATATGTGAGGTTGGACCGGAGAAGAACTTTCTTTTTATATTGAAGAGTGTTTTAGCCGTTGGATCATACGGTATACGATTGGAGCACTATCAACTTCCTTGAATCTTAACCATTGACAAACATAAAATTAATCATCATAGCTGAATGTAAAATCTTGGACTTTTACTACTAATTTTGTTTTTTAAGATCTATGACAAATGCCATGGGCTAAATTCTTATGGATACTAATGATGAGTTGAGTTTTAAATGGTGTTTCTCTCTCCATCCCAAGTTCTAATGCCATGTGGTGATCTCTCTCTCTCTCTCTCTCTCTCTCTCTCTCTACATACACACACACACACACTATTCACTCTACCTCATGGGAAGCTCGACCTCATGAGGTCGAGCTGTGTGGGCCCCACTATGATGTGTGACGAGCATCTGCACCATGAATTTGGTGGGTCCTATATTGGTTATGGCGTATCCAAAAAATCAGCTATATTCGGAAGTTAAGTGAGCCATACCAACTGAAAGGTTGTAAAATCATGCCTACAACATCTAAAAGCATTTGTTAGGGCCCACCTGAGTTTTGGATATGGTTGAAACTTGGTGTGACCTCTTGTTTAAGTGGGACACACATAATGGATGAGCTGGATTTCTCAACCATATCTTAGTTGATTTTATAAACGATCATAAAGGTTTCAATGAGTTGATATCCACTTTAATTGTTGTATATGGTGTGGCCCACCCAAGTGATGGATTGGCTTGAGTTTTAGGCCCATGGCCCACCACAAAATGGTGCATATCACTAATGGTGTAGATGCCCATCACACATCACAGTGGAGCCCACACAGATAGTTCCCATTAGGTTGAGCACATAGTACCTTTTCCCTAGTACCTTTTCCCTATATATATATATATATATATATATATATATATATATATATATATATATATATATATATATATATAGACCACAATACGAATAGGTGAATTTCCGAGCAATAAGGCTCACAACACCCACCCTCTCTCTCTCTCATTCCTTAGAGGTAAGGTATGAAAAAAGATGAGAATAAACTTTTCCTAGAAGAGAATCATAGTTCTCTTTTTCATATTTAGGTGATGAGAAAGATAATTAATAAAACTAGCTTTCTATATTTGAATTCATGAACAATGAAAGAGAATTGTCATTTGAAACCTCTTAAATTCTCATAAATCAAGCATTGATAAGGAAATGCCTAATATAAATGGATTTTCAATGAAAATTATCCAAATATATGAAGAAGAAAAATAGCGCTTTTTCAAAAATTTCCATGACAAGCCAATTTCCTGTTAGCTAAATGACACTTGAAAGAATATCTAATCTAATAGAAACACTCGAAAGAAAGAATATCTAATCTGATGGTAAAGAATGTTTTGATCATTGTAGATTCTAAGACATGGCCCCATTTAAACTAGGCCACACCCAATGAATAATTCTAATCATGTGTCCACATGCACAAAGTAGTACTTAATAAGTTAACCTAATAATAAGTGACAACATTTTAGATTTCCTCAATTAAAAAAATTACTAACCAAATACAATATTTTACTAATTTCTCTCTTGTATAAGTATAGGGGATAAACAACGTATACAATGTGGTACATATACGTACAAAAGGGGTATTTATTTTCGTATCTACTTAATTTCAAATTTTCTAAAATGAAGGTCCCAAACTATACAATATTAACCGCAAACACCGTCCGAACAAGGTGCGCCCCATCGGTCCACATCACAGAACCATACAAATACCCCTTCTTAGCCCCATTGCTACCAAACATGACGTCGAACGACGCTTTCACGGACCGCTCTGAAAACACAAGCCTTTGTGGTGATACCTTGACCACCAGCTCTGGTGGAGCGCTGATCCTAGCAACATAAGTCGAGTTCACAGGCCCCACATTTCTTACAGTCCGAGTGACCGCCACGGGCGGGCCCCGCCCATCAAGGGTGGTGATTGAGATGGATGGGTAGTTGAGGTTGGAGATGAGGTCCTCGGAGGAAGGGGTTGGGCAGGTGAAGTTGGTGCCCGAAATGGACTTTATGACTGGAGCTTTGTAGCCATAGTAACAGAGGAAATAGAGGTAGTCTTTGGTGGTGGTCTCAAAGACTAGGCCAGGGTCAACGGCCCTGTTTGGGCTGATTTGTCCTGCTCCCATCTCATGTGGGCTTGCATAGGCGCCTGTGCTATTTGTTAGGGGCCTCCCTCTGTTGTTGGATAAGGTGGCTGCATGAAATTCAAAATACAAAATAAAAAATAAAAAATAAATCCTTGCCACACTGGATTTGAAAAACATACATGTTGTCATGTATACATGCATACATATGTACATACACATACATTATAGATGTTGTACATACATGTATACAAAAATGGTACTGAGAGAGAATATATATCATACACCATACCATCTATGTTGTACATACACATACATAAAGGGCACATGTACATGAGAAAGAGAGAGTATACATTCATACATATCATAAACCATACAACATCTATGTTGTACATACAGACATACATATACATGGAGACACGTGTAATGAGAGAGAGAGAGAGAGAGAGAGAGAGAGAGATGTATTTGTACATATAAGTTGTACATACGCATTTATTGCAATGCACATGCAAGCACACACGTATATTTCTTTTCCCAAAATGCCCTCTCCCAGATGGCCCCACCAACAGCTCCCGTTGGATTGTACAGCTGCAACCTCATTCAAGTATTTGTACATCTACTCACAGAACAAATCTCCCCTCCACATTGTGAATTTGTGTGGCTCATTTTAACGAACCTTTTTGAGTGAAACATGGGATGCACAATCAATTGGGACGGTTGATTAAATAGTATCATTGGGAGCAAGTCATGGTACAAAAATCATTTCTCACTCAATCTATCATAAACAATCTATGATAACCCCACAAACATATAAATTAAATTGTTTTCTGGACCTTTTTTCTTTTATATAAAGTCTTCACTGTTCATATTATAAGCTATTGATCAAATGTTTAACATTTGTCAGATTGGCATGCTAGCCCATGATGAAATGAGTACTAGACCTTATGAACAGCCTAGATCAACGATTGGATTGTCCAAGTGTCCCAATGCAATGCATAAAAGTATTTCTTGAAATTAAAAAGAGAGAGAGAGAGAGAATTACAAGTTAATTGGTGGGTTTAATGATCAAAAGTGTTATATGTGCATGTTAGATATGTTAGATATAAGACCTACGATATAAAAAATAAAAAATAAAAATAAAAAGATTTCATTATATATGGGCCCACTTCAGACAAACATATATGATACATTTTCATTAGCCCCAAGTGGCGTTGAGTCTGCAATCCTTTTAAACTTACTACACAATCACATACAAGTATTGTATTATACCTGAAGTCTCACATGCAGGAAAGAATGGTGCATCCTAGCAGTGGGAGAAGTGGGGCAGTTTGATTCATGTAAAGGACAAGTTAGATCATAAATATTCCTAGGCAAAAATCAAGCTGATCCACCTAGGCAAAAATCAATGTACAATCAATGATCTAACCCAACATACAGCTGCAGTCCACTAATAAGTGGATCATCCCCGTTCTTCACTGCAGTGTGGCCCATCTTCTGCATGGCTAGGATGCCTTTCAAAAACCACAAGTTTGCAAGAAAAACCATGCCTCAAGTGAAGTTCAGATACAATGGATGTATGTGATCATTTATCTAATTTTCTATAATGCAACCATTTACTTAGGATTTCTTAGCAAAATATAGGTTTTGATTAATTGAGAATTTTATCTTCCATAATAACCCTACCACTAACAATCTGTGAATTTTTATAAGTATATTTTACAAATAAAGGAAAAGTGCAATAAAAATACCAAAATTGAATTTTCCGGCGCCCCTCCGGAAAATCATTTTACCTGTTGTCATAAGGGCCGATTTGATCATGGAAGAGGTCCAATTTGGATGCACCGATTTCAAGTACGCGGCCGTGCCGGTAACGTGTGGACACGCCATCGACGTCCCAGATCTAATGCCGAATGTGGACCCTTTCTTCCCCGCCGGAATACTGTCGGTCGCCGGAATAGTCGATGCCAGTATGGCAACTCCGGGCGCTGTTACGTCGGGCTGATGGAAAGAGAGTAGTATCGGATTATATGCACGCTAATGTATTTTATAATTATGCATGCAGTATTTTTTTTGTACGTGCATGGGTATGCATGAATGCATAAGATGTAGACATGCGTGTAGGTATTTGCTTAATCCACACGCGTGTTGGGGCACTGCCCATCCAGGGATAGGTACACATGTGAATGAAGAACACGTGCAGCAGGTGAATACACTGTTTAGACCTGTTGGCTTAAAAGTCAGGCTATTTTAACCCTCAGGTGTGCCAAATCATGAATCAAATGGACGGCTAAAAAATTCCCAACCGTAAATTTTGTACATTTTCCCCCCCCGGTTGATTTTTTTAGGCCGAAGATCTAAGCATCATTTCCAATCAAATGGAAAGCTCAGATCTCGTGCACGTATTCCACATTGGCACGTGTGTGCTTGCGAGTACATTTTGGTAGGGCTCTACGCGTGTGGAATTGGGAAACCGTTGCGAGTACACTGTAAATTATAGACGGAAGAGATTTGCTACAGTACGTCGCGATGTCTTGTCATGGATACGTCGGGGCGGTAGCCGTTGTTGAATCTGACTCATATTTCGATGATCCAGACCGTTTATCCGATAGCTAAAATTGAAAAACCTCTCAAATTGGACTATTTCAACCCTTGAACATTAAATCTTTTCCTTTGAATATGGACCGTGTCTTTGTTTTGTGAGCCAACGATCGAAGGGTTAGGATATCCCAATCTAAAATTTTCGAGGCAGCCACACTCTACCGTCCAATCCATAAACTTACGGCTGATCTGTCTTTGAACTATAGACAATGTATATCCCATCATTTGGACGGTCTGGATCAGTGGATTTATGGGCCATTCTTATAATAGAGTGAGGTGATGGATGTATGCATGCATGTATCAAAGCTGAAAACGTACCTTGAGAATGGCTTCTGTGAGAGCTCCAGGGCCTCGAGATGAGAAAGTGGCCACGACCGGTGCTGGTTGGACCGCCGATACTACGACGGTTGGAAGGATCGTAGCCGTCGGATTCCTGTATGGAATTTAAGCCCCCCATTAGTTCCGATCACCCCTCGGCGCATTGTAGCCAAAGGCAATGCAGGAATATGCTTAAGCTGTGGAACACGGTTTCATCATTCTATCATGCACTCCGAGATCTGATCTGAGCCGTTGGATCTTGTTTGATCGGCCTTTCATTAGGAAAGTCGAAAGAAGAAAAAGAAAACAACCGTTGATCTTGTTGACTTGCATTCAAAAATAGTTAGTTGACTTTGAGGTCCACGGGCCCACATCAGGGGTAAATGATAAAATGTCTACTTCCCATGCGCACGTTAGCTGGTCCCAACACAAAGGAAGTATAAAATGTTGGATCGAGCATTTGCAAAGCCCAAAAAAACTGAAAATCTGGACTTTCTAGTGACCCAAAACCGTTCATATTTCATATGGTGGGCTCTATCGTCGTAGTGAGATGGCCCAAAAACATTCCCCATCAGATAATCCTACCCATCTAACTGGGCCCCCCATTAGAGTTGTAAAATAGTACATTTGCAAGCTAACAATCGAATGGCAACTATCATCTGATATAGTAAATGTTGGTGCATTGCCAATCACTGGCCACCAAATGAATGGTTAGATTACCTTAAGGTGGGCCCACATTATTTACAGGCCTAATTCATCTTAAATTAATTAATTGTTTTTGGGTGATCAAAGTATACTTACTTAGTAGAATTCATGTATTTAAGTATCCGATAACCGTCGTTGTCGTCGACCTCTGAGAACGAAAAATCGCCGGAATCGAATGGCACCATTTTCTCAGCCTCGTCGATGAGGATCAACCCTCTAGCTCGGGCGGCATCTGCCACTAATCTCTTCACACGCCTCGGCACCGTTTGATCGCTGGCGACGCAGATGATTATTTTCCCGGCCGCCTTTTTGGGGTCCAATGATCCAGGTTCACAATTGCTGCCGTTGAAATTGGCAATGATCAAATCATTAAGAAGAAAATGAATTAAAAATGAAGAATCTTAACATTTTCTCTTAGTATATTTGAGCCATCCATCAGGTGGGCCCTCTACTACAGATGGCCAGGCCCAAGAATCAGTGTAGGTGCACTTGTTGGTGGTGTTTCTTGTATCTTATCCGTGTGATTGATGCAATGGGCCAGGTTTGTCTGGGATTTCGATAGCCCATTTTCTATTCGGGCTTAAAAATTGGGCCCAGCTCCTGTCTCTTTAGTGAGAAATGCTCTAGTGCTCTTAGAGTACTGTAAGTAGTAGTGCTCATAGTTGCATTGGGACACTTAGACGGTCCAATCGATTAATCTAGACCGTACATTGGTTTCAACGTATATTTTGCAGGCTACAATGAAAATATCACGTAGATCTGACAATCATAACCATCTGATCCATAGCCTTTAATATGGATGGCCAAGATTGTTTAAATAAAATAGTTCTAATAATTTTTTAGTCCATCTGTTTATTGTGGCCCATCATTGATTGCTTATGATTCTAAATAATCACTTTTTTAGGTAATCCTGACCATCCCATCCATTGCTTGGAAAAAGGATGGCTATAAAAAAAACTAAGGCTTAAATCATAGATGGTTTGGATCATCTGACCAGTGTGATTTTTGCCCAGTAGGCTACGAAATGCGTTCTGGAGTTAATGGACAGTTCAGATTGGGCTATCCAAGTGGCCTGATGCAACTAGTAGCACTTATCCTATCAGAGCACTGAGCATTTCACTCTTGAGAGATCTGGGCCATCAGTTTCAGAGCCAATCGCACCCATTGAAGTCTAGACAGGCCTGGCCGTGGCCCAACCGAAATGTGCCTCAAAAAATCAGGCGTGGGCCCCACCCAATGGCCAAAACCAGACCGTGCCCATGAGGCACAAGTCTGTCATGAAGATCCATACGCCAATCCCAGACACCCAACCATGCCCATGCAGTACAACTGCATGATCCAACCCTTTCATCATGTGTGGCTTACTTTAGATGAAACTTCGAAAAAATCAAGAGCCGATCCACTCTTGAAATGGGCCACACTGGCACATCAAGTGTGGACCGTTGATTACCTTTTCTTAACTACTTATTATCTCCACACGTGTAATTACAGCCTATCACACAGTATTTGTGGGCCCCACATGGGGTCTCACGTATGTATCCCACGTGGAACGTGTTTGATTACCTTGCTTCGGATTCAGGTACGGATTTTGCAGCAACATCTCTCCCATACGCGAGCGGATATGATTTTGATAGAGTGAGATTAGAGAAATTTATGGCAGACCCCTGAGAGAAAATATAATTACAATTAAGTCCAAATCTATTGTATTGGGACACTTAGAAGATCCAATCCAGTGATCCAGACTGTTCATTAGGTCCAACTCACATTTCAAGAGCTACCATTCAAAATCACACCAATCTGATAAATATCAACCATTTTATCAATGGCGTTTTATATGGACGGTCGATATTGTTTGCAAACAAATAGTTCCAATAAAAATCTTATCCATTGATCTGTTAGGTCCCATCATGGATTGTTTATGAATCTCAAGAATAAATTTTATTAGGCAATCGTTGCCGTCCCATCCATGGATTAGAAAAAGGATGGCTATAGTAAATAAGGCCAAAACATGGATGGATTGGATCATCCAACGGTTGTGATTTTTTCATGGTAGTCTATGAAACATGATCTGGACTTAATATACAGTTCAGATGGAACGAATGGACTGTCCATCCGAACAGATGCAACTAAGAGCACTGTAACTTATAACGGATCCAAATCTAATTTTTCAGCCCCGTTTAGAAAACTGGGTCCGGTTCGGGCCTGCCATATTGGACCCGGTTATAAGTCTGTTCGAGTCAGGCGGGCCTGGGTCAACCATCTTGGACCCAACCGGCCCAATGAGCCCGACCCTGTTCTGGACTGGGCTTGGAACTATTAGCTTAGCCAGTGGGTGGGGTGGTTTTAACCAGGCCTTGGCCCAAACAAGCTCGACCTTCACCAAGATGCTTAGCTGGCAGGCCGGGATGTTATGGGCTTGGCCCGGGCATTCGGCTCATGCGCACGGGTCGGGTTCCGGCGGACTTTGCTTGTCCCAGCCCCATATGGCTTATTTAGTAATCGGGTCTTAATGGCCCATTCCACGACCGACCCATTTTTCGACCAGTCCCGACGAGCCTATTAAAGGCCGAGGGCCCAAACCCAATTAGACATGGGCCCCACCCAATGCCGTATATGGTGGGCCATTAACAAAAATAGATTACCTTATAAACAACTCCATTGCCAAGAACTATGTTGGACTCGAAATCTCTATCGATGTTCGACGCAGCAATGGTGAAGATCCACGGAGCCGAATTGACCACGGTGTACGGATCGGGCCCATCGTTCCCGCCCGAGCAGACCACCATGACCCCCATCTGGTTCGCATGGAACGCGCCGATGGCGATCGGATCGTTCAAGAAATCCGATTGGAAAATTGCACTTATACCAATTGAAATTGAGATTATATCAACTCCATCTTTGATAGCATCATCAATGGCCTTAAGTATGGTGGACCCACTGCACCCTCCAAGTGAGCATGCTTGATAAACTGCCAGCCTACTAGCTGGTGCACCACCCCTTGCAACCCCTTGTGCAAGCCCATAGTAGCTGGCATTGTTGACTGGAGCTCCGGCGGCCGTCGATGCGGTGTGGGTCCCATGGCCCACTGCATCCCTTGGTGATCCAATGGGCTTTCTAAACTGGGCCTGGCCCACTTGGGCATGGTAGTACCTGGCGCCTATTAGCTTCCTACAATGTGGTGCAAAAGAGAGATGTAAAAATACGTATGATCAAGTATGAATTGTCTGTGGGGCGCAGAGGAGCCCACTTATGATCAATAAAGACCGTTGGATAGGAAGAATCCATCGCAGTTTGCGTATGAATAGAAAATGATCATAATTGGATAATCACAGCCACACGATTAAGGGCATGCGAGATGGACGGTCTACTGCTCATTATGCTGGTAGTTGCATCGTGGCACTTGGACGGTCGAGCCTAGCGATCGAGACTGCCCATTAGGTCATGAACAGATCACACGGATTAGATGTTTCAACCATCCGATCAATAACCCATCAAGTGGACGGTCAGGATTGTTTATGGAAAAATAGGTCAAATCATATTTTGAACCGTCTACTTGTTGGGGCCTACCATAGATAGCTGACGAGTCCAAACAATCACTTTCAGAAAACAATCCTAACCAACCATTCCTAGCTTTGGAAAATGGATGGCTGGAGAAGAAAAGACCAAGTTATGCATGGAAGGGATCATCCAATCCGTGTGATTCCTTAATGTAAGCCCTTGAAATGTGTTCTTGACCTAATGAACACACTAGATTGATTGATCTGACTGTTCAAGTGTCCGGATGCAAGTAGGAGCACTATAACTGTAAGCGCTGTGAGATCACTGGATCATTTCTCTATTTTAAGTTTTTAATGGGAGATGAAATTACCAAAATGCCCCCATCTATTTTTTTTTCCATTAAAAAGTGGAGTTGAGTATTGTGGGGCCCACTCGATGTGAACAAGAAATCAGGCCCGTCCAATCATCGGGTGCAATATACCATAAAAACAATGTACCCCACCCCCAAATAAATAAATAAAATAAATAAATAAATAAACTCTAAATTCACATGTGGCCCACCTGATGATTGATTTATCTAATAATCACAAACTGATATACCCATCTGACCGTCAGATGTCATGCAGACCATGTGGGCCCACAATCAATTTTGGATCATATTGTATATTGCCCATGTATAATAAAATACAATCCAGGTCATCTTTCAATGACTAGAACGGCATAAGAGATGAATCTTACGTGGAAAGATAACAAATAAAAGTTTCTCAATTAAATTATTTCAACCTTTTAATAATTTAATTTTTTTTACTTTAAACATGCATGTAGTGGGCCCCACTGCTCAAAATCCAATCCCAGTTGTTATTTATGGCAGGGATGAGATAGGCTGGACCCATATCCCATGCTGGCCTCCACTTCTCATAACCCACTTGTATTTTTCTTTTTCTTTTTCTTTTTCTTTTTGTTTTTTTGGAAGGTGATAAGATATGCTGGGCCCCACATCTTACATATGACTTATGTTGACAGGACGACGATTGGATACTTGAAATACTGGTAATTGGGTGTGAGTGCAGGGTGCAACTCAATCAGTTCACACTAAAATGCTTTATTCTATTTTTTCTCCTTTAGAGTAGCAAAGTTAAGAATTGTGGGGCTCACATGGTGTATGTATAACAACCAACCCGTCTAGCATATGAAACCCGTCTTGGTGTCGTAAGAACAAAAAAAAATCTGGCAAATTGAATCATCAGATGGGCCACACTTGAATTTCAATGTTTTGGAGTGGTGCACATTGGTTTGGCCTACCTTATGATTGAACCCACAGTATTTTTTGTTCTTCTAATAATCTTGATGGGATGCATCTGTTAGACAGTTTGGATGTCAAATACATACTATGCAAAGCCCCTAATTTTTCATTATCCAATTTTGAAAGAAAAATTAATGAGGCTGTGTAACTTTCCTCCTTAAAAAGCGCCGGAATTTTGGTTCTTCAGGCACTGTTTGGTAACTATTAGGATGTGCTTTCTGGGAAAGAAAATTACAAAAATGCCTTTATCAATTTTCTCTTTAAAAATTATTCAGAGTTGTAACAGTTTGGTGCTCACATGGCATGTGTATGACATCCAAGCCATCCAACTTATGCATCCTATCCTGATGATTATACAAACCAAAAATCAGACAGATCAAATAATCAGATGGGCCACACTTGAATTTGTATGTTTTGAGTGGTGTATATATATATATTTTTTTATGGATTAGCCCATTTTGTGATTGGATCCCCAATATCTTTGGATCACCTAATAATCATGTTAGTGTGCAACCGTTGGACGGTTTGGATGTTATGCACATACCACATGGGCCCAACAATTCTGAATTCTCCACTTTCTAAAGAACCAAAAAAAAAAAAGAGGTTAAGGATATAATTTCTCCTATGAAATAGGCTCCCGGGTCATTATTTGATTAAATTCAAATCAATGAGTTATTTTACAGTAAAAATCCATTTTTATTTTGTTTTTTCTAATTAAAATTTTAATAAATCTAGAAAATTTTTTTTATATAAAATCACCTGTTACAGTCAGATTTCTTGAAATCAGATCCTTCCATGCAAATTCCTTTCCATTTAGATGGGATCGCACCGATCCCTGTGTCATCGAAGCTTGGCGATTCAGGCCAGATACCTATATCAATAAAAAAAATTAAAAATAAAATAAAATAAAATAAATATTCCCCTACGAGTAATTTTTATTTTTCTTGGATCTTATAAAACAAAATTACAAAAATCGATATTTCATGCCATACTTTTTGAATCATCACATGGGCCTTATGCGCACTGCGCACCCTCCGTACGGTAAGAAAACATTTCATATGACCCGTCCATGCTTAAAAGGCCTGGTGGCTCCACCACCCTAGGGGCGCATGCTATAAATGCCTCCTACCTTGGTCTAACTTGCGCCAATGTTGGGTCCACGGTTGACATGAGCGGTTGGGCCGTTGAAGTGGACGAAGATGAAAAAGAATCAATGGGCCCACCTACCTTCATGAATTATTGGTTTTGTATCAAGCCCATATAACTAACTTGCCACCATCGGCGCACATTAGATTTTCATGTGTTTGTCTGCTAACATGTACCGGGGACACCACCACCTCCGCCCATGGCTGATGTTAGACCTACCCCATGCCTTATTGGAAAAACCCCTTATTAATAACATATTAAAAATTATAGAAAAATAGAAAAAAAAAAAAATTACCAGTGTCAATGACTCCGATTATGACATCGCCGGAAACCCGCGGGAGCCCATGCTTCATTGGCATGCCGGTGGGGTCACCCTCTAGGAAATCCCATGATCGTGTTGTGTGCAGCTGAAGAACCGGGTCCGGGAAGACCGACACAACTCCGGCGCGGTCTAATTGCAAAAAAATAATAATAATAATTAATTAATTAATTAAATTGATGAAGAGAAAAGCGTTTAAATGGGATTTTCCTAAAATGCACCATGGTGGTCATGAGACCACGTTCACCCCTAGGCAAAATGACGCATTTGCCCCTGCTAATTCGGGTAGAAAATACAATTTACAAGGGTAAAATGGTCATTTCATTAAAAAGTCAAAGAGCTTTTACTCTTTTACCAGACAAAACTGCAGCTTCTTTGTCTGTGAGCATGGCAGAGAATCCCATGAAAGCATGATTGTAGCTGTGGATTAAGGATAATCTCTCACTGTCATGGCTGCAAAATCAATGAAAAAAAAATCGATTAAAATAATAAAAAGAGAAATGACAGGCCGTTCATCAGGTGGGCCCCACCTTTTATGTTCCCTGCCTAAAATATTAGGTCCGTCCATTCATCGTTGGGGCCAAAGTGGGCACTGAATATTGGACCACTGGTCACTGTCCATTTCTTTTCCTGTATGTGTGGCCCACCTAATGAGTGATCCAACTTGGGATTTGTGCCAGTCAACCAAAACAGAGGACCCCACGAATGAGAACCGCAGATATCACACGTGTACGACGTTGACACGCGTGGGTGTGTACAGACACCCCAGTACCGTCAGAAGGAGACATTCACATACAACTGCCGAATTTTCACTTGTGCAGGACATCTGATCCGTAGAAAAGGTGGGCCACACCATGAATACGGCCTATGGTGGATATCAGGCTGATGGACTCAGCAATCAAACCACACTGTCATCATAAACTCACAGCCACATGATTCAACATAATGATGCGACCCACCTAGTAAGTGTATAGGCCTGATTTCTCAGCCAAGTAATATAAGTGGTGGGGCCCACATTTCACACGGCTTGGATGTCCTACACACATGGAAAATTGGCGGGAAAGACAAAACATACACACCTTGGAATAATAGAGGATAGCATTTGCAAGTGATCCGCTTCTCCATTAGTGTTAGCAGAACTACCCATGTACACAACATAAGCCTACAAAAAAAAATTAAAAAAAAAAAATCAATAGAATTTACAAATTAATTTAAAAATAAAAAAATCTTTCTTGGGTTTTCTATTGTATATTGATCAGATCCCAATACACATAAAATGTTGTATCTAAATATCAAATTTAGGAATTTTTATTGAAGAAATGTACTAAAGGCTTTTTAAAAAAAAAGAAAAGAAACAAGAGGTGAATTTAGATGTATTTCTTCATTCTCCAGCTTTAAATTCAAATCTCTATTAGTAAAGAAAACCCAAATCAATACAAGTATATTTTTTAAAAATATTTTCATGAACGCCAATACTACATTGAAATTGACATTACACCCCATGTTTTTTATTCAAACACCCCTTTTTTCTGGTCACAAAGAACTGAAAAGGGGTGTATTCATTTAAAAAGAGGGGTGTGTTACAATCTCTACCAATTAATCATCCAAGCCAGAGTCCTACCCATCATCGGACACTATGAAATTTTTATGCAATAACAGAATACGAGTATGAACAAATTGTAGTGTGTGCAAGTATCAAACCACATGCATAAAAATTTTAAAAAAAGGGTGTGATAAAATATCTATGGATGAAAATCATCGAAGCTAGAGTCCTGCTCATCGTCGGACTCTATAAGATTTCCATCCAATAATAAAGTGCGAATATAAACAAAATGTGGTGTGTGCAAGTATCAAATTACCACAAAAAAAAAAAAAAAAAACATGGGTGTGTATTACAGATGTATCTTCAAAGCTACGAGTCCTACCCGTCGTCGGACTCTATAAGATTTCTATCAAATAACAGAGCACGAGTATAAACAACATGTGGTGTATGAAAGTATCAAATCACATGCATTAAAAATCATAAGTGGGGTGTAAATATCAAAACATGAGTGTGATCAAAAGGCGTAGGAAGGAAGGAGAGAGTGTTGTTTTTTAGTACCTTTGGGGACTGAATTGCATTGGCATGGAGGGGGAGAAGGAAGGAGAGAGTGAGAGAGAGGAGATGAAAGAGAGAAGCCATGGAAGAGAGAATGGCGTAGTGCTGAAAGGAGAAGGGCCCATTTGTAGGGTGGTTACAATACAAGCTTTTCTTTTCTTTTCTTTTCTTTTTCTTTTTTTTTTTTTTTTCCAAACAAGAGGAATTTTAGGTGCTGTAGGAGAAAAAGCATCTTTGATGGTTCTAAGATCTTTCTTATAATAAGATATGCTTGAGTGGCTACTTTTGTTTGTTATCATTATTACAGAGAGAGTGTTCGAATCATTGTTTAAAGAAGTCCAAAAAGAACTGAGTTGACTCGGCAGATGAGTGCATGGATTTCATAAGGGCATATAAAAAGTGTTCGATTTGGTCATGACTCGGTCGAAACTCGCTCCAGACTCGATTGACTCAGTTGGCTAATACTTAAGGAATCATCACATGCATTTTGGTAGTGTAATTATTATACATTTGATGCAATTTGCTTATATTGGGAAGCAACCGCGTGATGTGTGGGGCACACACATTATTTTTTGAAAAATGAATGTGTGTAATCCACTGCTTCCATTACATGAACCACATCATATCCACCGTACATGTACAAAGCTTTGCCGGGCCCACCTGATGGACGGAGTATATGTCACACGCACAACATATGGTGGGTCCAGGCGAGAGGAGAGGACTACCACGTAGCAACCCCAGGTCAGATGGGAGTTCATTTAATTAATGTACATGTATATGAATGTACAAATAAAGGGAATGATAACAATGTCCAACCATGCCTAAGACCTATATATTCTATTCACTTTTTGTGGCTAGCCTAAATTTTGGAATAGCTTTGGCCTTGGTGAGTTGATAAGTTCCGTGGCATAAACACTATGGTGGTGTAAGACCTTTTAGGTGGGGCCATATGATCATCAGTTTAAATTTGATCATGGATTATATGGATTGAGTGTATTGGTGGGCTCTATTGTTTGATTATTACATTCTAGTTCATGTGGTGTGGTCCAGTTGAGCCTTTGATTTGCCTCTTTTTAGTCTCTTGTCCTAATATAAGCTGGAAAAATGGATGGACGGTGTGGATTGATTGAAAACATCACAATGGGCCTCCACATAACTTCTCAATGTTAGAACTTCTTGCGAACGGCTTTGGCAGGAAATCCGCGTGTGGCGTCGGTCCGCATGAAATCTTAGATGCGGATTAGCTACTGAAAGATTCAAGTGAAGTCACCAAGTTTTATGGGCCCCACCATGATGTAACGATGTATGTGTTGTATCCACACCATCCAACCGTTTAGAGAGATCATTTTATAGCTTAAAACAAAGAATGAGACAGATTCAAAGCTCAAATGGACCCCACCATAGAAATAGTGGGAATAGTGGCAGCCACCATTGAAACCTTTCTAGGACTTACCATGATGTTTATTTGAGATCTAACTTGTTTATAAGTTCACGTAAACATGGACAAAGGGAAAACACAAATATCAATTTTATCGAAAAGTTTTGTAGCTCCTAAGAAGTTTTTAATGGTAGCGTTACATCCGCACTATTTTCTGTGGTGGGGTCCACTTGAGCTTTGGACCTGCCTCATTCTTTGGCTCATGCCCTAAAATGATCTTTCCAAATGGATGGACAGTGTGGATACATCACATACATCATGGTGGTGCCCACAGCACTTTGTGATGTCACTTCAGTAGTGAATCTCGCTATTCTACATATTCAGATTTCTTGTTAGAGCCTTCCGCAAAAAGTTTCTGTGTAGGGAACTTAAGTGGGGCCCATCGTGATGTTTGTGAGAAATCCACCCTGTGCTTCATGCTTATGCCTTCGCCCTTGGCCATGTGTCGACATTATGCGCATCCACACGGATAGAGAACCTTCGATTCTATGTTCTAATGTTTCTATAAAATCTAGCCAACTATAAGAGTAGAGTAACTGACTAGTGGCAACTCCACTTAAGCATAATACTCCTCACACCTTCAACGGATCATACACACCCATAAAAGGAGACATATGAGCGCGATCTGCCCACAATCCATCCTCCACAGCTAGTAAGAAGATCTGAAAACATTTTTGATCCACGGAAATCTCTTTAGCTAGGCTGGGATGATCGCAAAGCAATTGCGCATCGTGACTGCCAAGGATCCTAGAGCAATAAGGAAATCTAACGAAGGTTTTGCCGTACTCCCAAAGCTATAAAAGGAGCACGCGATGAAGAGTTCCAGGCTTACGCCAAACACAATCAACTTACATGGCACAGCACTGCTTATCTTTAATTTCTAATTCTTCCATTTCTGTTTAGCTGTACTACAAAACATTTGGAGTTTAGGTTATCTTTAGATCACCATCGTCCAATACCATCATTTGTAATACATCTAAGAGTAGTATAAATATCCCCAACCTACTGTCATTGGATCCTAATCATTTAAGTCCTTACTTAGAATATCACACCCTAGTCATATCTTGCTGACTAATCCACTTTAATTGTTTGTCCATATAAATAATTATAGGTATTTATCTTTCGTTTATTTATCTGATTATTCATTTATCTGCTAATTGTACTAAGCTTCAAATACATATCAATAAACTTGATATTTTTAGCGTATAATTTAAAAATTTTCTATCATTATTCTACTAAGAAATACAAAGTTTGCACTAATAAGTCTTTGACACAGAGCAAATAGAATCCATTCAGATGGACTAACCCTTACCTTTTTAAAATCACCTAATCACTGTAACCGTCAATGATTAAAAGGCGGCTGATACCACGAGTTCGGTTTTAATCCGTCTATCTTAGTGTAGGAGTCACTACTATTCAATTGAACTCGAGTTGAGTATGACTCTGACACACACACACTGTCCCAATCGCACACACTTAATTGAATACCGGCCTTGGCCTTGTTTTGGATTGAATTACACAAACAATTACGATGAAGAACACATTGGCCGTTTTCCATCAAATGTCGAGTTTTTTGTTGGATTTCTTAACGTAATCTTTTATTTGCTGGCTAATGACGAAAGGGGTCTATCGAGGATTCGTAGCATGGATGATGGGGTCGGTCAGACCAACGGTCTGGATCAGCAGGAAATGAATCCTTTGGTTGAAGAACTCAGCCTCTTCTGAGGTCGATGGTCATGGGACCAGAATCCTCTACAGCACCTAAAACACCCTTGATCTATGGGACCCACCATGTTGCATATGTAACATCCACTCCGTTCATCAGGTTCTATCCTTGCTTCTAGCCATGGAAGAAAAAAAATCCCACCGATCAAATGATCCTAACCATCCAATTCGGCCCCATCCCACATATTGATGAAATGAAAAATCCAACGGTCAGAATTCAATGTGTGAAATCAGATGGTTAAGATCATCTTATCAATATGATTTTAGGGCTGTGCCCCATCCAATATGAAGATCATGACTTAGACCATCTAGATTGCCGTGTGCGTGTATGCCATGTGTATGGTGAATCAGGATCGTTCATATTATACTAGAAATTCTAGGGTGGAAATGGGTCGGGTCTGATCGGATCCAGGGGAGTTTCCCAACAGACCCGTTTCCTTAGATATTAGCCTTAGGTGGATATTTAAATTTCGGCTAATTTAGTTAGTTGCACCTAATGGTAGATATCTTAAACGTATGGGTCATGGTTTAAAAACCTGGCAACCTTGTTTGGTCCCAAGTCTCAGGACTCGGCCGAGTCAGCTCCTTAGTTTCAATCCTGACTCATGGACTTGGATTTTCAAATTCTAACTCATGGGTCTGACCAGGTCCGAGTTGACTCGGATGAGTCATACTCATCTGAGCCTTAAAACCTTGGTTTGAGTTGATTTTGGGCTGCAAGTGGCGTAAATCTGGTTAATTTAGGGAGATTTCTAAACCAACTCATTCGATGATTGAAATTTGACCCAAAAAGTCCAAATTCAAATCCAAACCATTTATTACTGGGCCGAGTCAAATGGTTTTATCAGCCAATCCAGCCCATTTATGCTTATAAATATAACTACAAATATGATTTTAAGCCAACGGTGATTTATTTATTTTATCCACTCCGTCCATCCATTTTACAGATAAGTTTAGGGCTTGATCCAAAAAATGAAGTACACCACAGGAAACTGTATAAATTGAACATCTCTTGGGGGACACAAAATTTTTGGATCGAGCTAATTCCCTTAATCCATGTCTGTGTGATCTTATAAATAGTTTAGATGACAAATAAACATCAATGTGGGCTCTAGAAGTTTTCAATGATGAAAATCATTATTCCCATCTTTTCATGTGGTGCGCTCCATTTGAGCTTTGGATATGCTTCAATTTTGGGCTCAACCCCTTAAATGAGCTAGAAAAACGTCTGGTGGTGTGCCCAACAGGGTTTACTCAGTACAATAAAAGCTTACCAATGGTCCAATCTAGACCTGATTGTTATCCGAGTCAACCCAACCCAATTACACCCCAAGCTACTTCCAACACACACAATAAATAGATAAATAAATAAAACAGATAAATAAATAGAAGTATAAGCAAATCATTGGGGGAGGGTACAGTATCAATATGTATTCCCCCTTTGAAACAAAGAAAAATAAAAAAAACTAGTTCTCGATGTTAGTTTGACATCATTTAGCAACTCTTCAAACATGGACACTTGGCGCATGATAGCGCATGATAACAATATTACACCAAGAAGATAATACAAACCGTCTGATTTTATTTTATTTTTCCGTTAAATTTGGACTAATCATTATTTTGCTTTCAACCATCCATTTGATAGCCATTAATTAGATGGTTATTATTTTGCTTTCAACCGTCCATTTGATAGCCGTTAGTTAGATGGTTACTTTCCATCCACAATGGGACCCAAAATTTGGATGAATCATTATTTCGCTTCCAACTGTACATTTGATAGTCATTAATTGGATGGTTAGTTTCCATCGACATTGGGACCCAAAATTTGGATGGCATAGATTAGTCACCACCATTTATGAATCCAACCATCACCAGTGATATATAGAGGTGGGCAACAATCCGGGCTGAGCCGAGTTAGCCCTAATTTGGTTTGGTTTGTTTTTGGACCACAGCAGTTTATGGATCGGTTTGGTTTGGGTTTCGGGCCGGCTTATGCGGCCTGAGTTTGGTTTGCTCCAGAAAAATCTGGTTCGAGTCGGGATCGGCTTGGTTGAAAATTTCGAACCGGGCCGGGCCGAGTCACAGACAGTGGCTCTTTTTTTTTTTTCTTATTCACTTAAATAGGAAAGAATTTAAAAAGTTAGAAAAAAAAAAAAGTACAAACATATCTTACTATATGATATTTAACATCCTAAAAAAGAGTGCACCTTCAAAATAGGCATGTAGGGGTATTTTCCAAACAAAAGTACAAAAGCATAATTTGTAAGTGCAAGGAAACAGTGTGCATTCATGTATAAGTATTATGTATTATTTATATCATCATGTATATGTATTATATATTATCCATGTCATCAATCTGTTTTACATATCATTTTAGGACATGATCCCAAAATGGAATCATATCCAAAGCTCAAGTGGATCATACCACAAGAAACAGTGTGCTTATAATCTACGAGCCGAATCAAACCGAGCTGAATCAAATCGAGCTTCGAGCTGAGCAGAGCCAGAACTGCCCTAGTTTGAGTTTGGTTTGTCTTTTCAAACGAGCTTAACTCGGAGGCTTGGTTTGGTTTGAACTCCCATTCGAACCAATCCAAGCCGAGCTTTTTCGAACCAATCCGAGCCGAGCTTTCGAGCGGGCTTGGTTTGTGCCCACCTCTAGTGATATACCTTGTAGCCAATAATTCAATAATATTTTTAATTAAAAATACTACAAAATGGTTTTGGATAAATGATTTTTTAATACAGTTGTCCACTCGCAAGTCAAAAGATTCTTGCTATTGTATCACAAGATAGTATGCACGTTTCAATCAAGAGGATGATTCTCACTTCATACGGTGGAAATTTAATAAATAAAAGCATTCAATTACATTATCAATAAAAGCCTATGATAATTGGGCTCTTTTTCTTTGAATATGAATGGTCCACCATTAACAGAGGGAGCCCTATTAAATAAACGATTTGGGTCATTTAAAAAATGTCCAAAATCCAATGGTTAGGGTTTGGATGCATCAGATTGCAATATGTAGGGATGTATATGAGCGAACCTCTTCAGTCAAAGCCCTATGATATTAAAATTGGATTTTTCATTTTTTGGGGGTTTATTTGTTTTCGGAAATATTTTAAGATAGAAACTTGAAATTCAAGCAATGGTTTCTTTTGGCAGTGAATGAAGAGATGCCTTACATGTCAACATTGCCCCATGTGCATTTTCCTTTTCTTTATTTCTTTATATTTCCTTTGGTTGGGAAGATTGTGGTGATTGTTGATTGCTTTTCTTTTGAGTGGTGGTGACTTATCTCTAATGCATGTGTAGTGCGAAAACATACAGTGATCAAATGATCGTAACCATCCAATTGATGCTTATTGAATGGATAGTTAGAAAGAAAGTCGCCGGGTCCTATTTAGACAGATGTTGATGGTCCCATTGATGCTATTTGATTTTGGGCCGTGGTCCATCTTGATGAGGCCCACAATTTGGGCGGTCCGGATCATTGAAAAGGTATGCCACATGCCCATGGATGAGTCAATGACATCAGCAATGAACAGTTCAAGATAAAATCAAAGGGTGTAATTCAACCATTGTGATTTTCGGGCCATGCTCCCTCTGTGACGGGGCGCACAATCTGGACGGTTCAGATTGTTATAAATATAAGCCACATGTAAGGCGGGCAAATTGCCGGCATCCCCAAACTGGTGGTGAACTATCATTTGTAATTTTATCTCCTATTATTCTCTCTCCTTTATTTCCTACTCCTTTCGGTTTTCCACCCTGAGGTGGGCCCACACCATGGAGTAGGCTTTGAAAAAAGAGAGACAGGGAGCTTTAGATGGCTGGATTGGAATTTGGAGATCTCAACTAACTGGAAAGCTTAAGGTGTCAACAACACTCATCAGTGTGACACATGACAAGGACAAAATTAGAAATTGAATCCTCCAATCAGTGGGGCCCACTCCACAAAAAAAATGAGAAAATCTTTAATACTCTGGCAGATCGTGATGGATGATACGCAGGCACTTAGAAATTACCGAGTGATTGCATACATGGCATACTGGTTAGTCAAATTAAACTGTCCACATCATGGTTTGGTGGACATCTATTGGACGGTTTAAAATGAAACATAATCAATGGTCCTATTTCAGCAAAGAAAGGCCCACTAATCAAGGGTTGGGATTTTTCAACCAATCTGATTTTGGAATTGTGCCTTAGTGACGGTATGTTCCACATTTTAGTAAGTTTTAACTTTAGTTAATGTAGGCCACGTGGACAACTTCTGACAGCCTGCGTATCAAAAGTCATACGTTGCCCGCGTATCACGTAACTTCGCTTTCACAGTGACTTTCTCTGACGTGCAACACGCCATGCAATCATGAGCTTTTGATGGGCCGGGCCTAGGTCTGGATTGGGCTATCACAGTCCAGCCCACGTTGGCTGGGCTTGATCTGGGCCTCATGGTCTGTGGTTTGGATAAGGTCCTGACATGGGCCTGATTTTTAGTTAGGCTGGAGTTGGGCTTGCATCCCTTATCTAAATTGATGGGCTAGGCTTTGGATGGTGGGTCCATCCCAGAAAAAGCCCGGCTCAGGCTAGGATGGCCCTGTTATTGGAAATGGTTTGGCGCGGGCCGATCCGGTGGGTCGATTTGTTACACTACAAAGTAGGCATGTTGATGTGCCGGGTTTAAACAACCGGCACACATACCCATCTTGAGCCTGAAATGGGCACCTATACCAATTTAGGGTTTTAGGTGTCCATTTATGATATGAAATTAAAAAATAAAAGTCACCATTAATTCCAAACATTAGATTTTAAGGATATCTAATTTTCTATGTGAAATTACATTACTGCCCTCCTTTTCTTTTTCTTTACGATAAAGTAGAAAATCGAAAGTTGTGGGACCCACATGGTATATATCTCGCATCTAACCGTCCAACAGATGCACACCGACATTGGAATTAGATGAACCAAAAATATGGCCGATCGAATCGTAAGGTGGGCCAAACCATTAAAAATATCCCAATTCAAGTGCAGTCCATTTGAGGCTTTGATTTATTGACATGATGTTTTGTTAATGTTATCAGCATGATGTGGTGCATGCGTTTAATGGGTTGGATGCTATACACAAATCACGTGGGCCCCACAATATTAATTTCACTATTTTTTAAAAGAAAAATTAAATGAGAGCATTTTTGTAATTTCCTCCCTTATAAAGCACTGGTGGAGGCATTATTTGGTAAAATCCAATTCATTGAGAAACTTTCCAGTAAAAATCCTTTATCAGATAGAAGGAAATGAGACTATAAGTTATAGTGCTCCTGTTCACTTGTACAGTTCAATCAATCAATCTGAACTGTCCATTACGTCTAGAATGCATTTGATAAGTTATTGAATGATCCAATCCATCTTTGATTTGGCCTTATTTTCTACAGTCATCTGTTTTTTAAGCCATGGACTGGACGGTTAAAATGGCTTAGAAAGTGATTCTTTAGAATCATAAGCAATCCATGATGGGCTTAACAAATAGACGGATCAAATTGCTCATTAAACCTTTTTCTGTCAATGATCTTAACTGTCCATATTAAATACCATTTGATATTTTTCAGAAATCCATAGAAATGGGATTGCATACTGAGTTACTCAGTACGCTTTTATCGTACTGAGTAAACTCAGTTGGGCCCACTATGAATGTATGTGGTTTATCCACACTGTCCATTCGTTTTTTTCAGTTTATTTTAGTGGTTGAGACCAAAATGGAACAGTATCCCAAGCTCAAATGGACCATACTACAGGAAACAGTGGGAGTAATGATTTCCACCGTTGAAACCTTTCTAGGGCTCACAGTGATTTTTATTTGCCATCCAACCTGTTTATAAGATCACGCAGAAGTGGATGTAGGGAAAACATAAATATCAGCTTGATCCAGAGCTTCTGTGTTCCCCAAGAAATTTTCAACGGTAGATGTTCAATTCACATTGTTTCATATGATGTGGTCCATTTGAGCTTTGGATGTGCTTCATTTTTTTCTCCAGCCCTAAAATTATATGGTAAAATGGATGGGCAGAGTGGATAAAATACATAAATCAAGGTGGACCCCACAGAATTTACTCAGTATGCTTAGGGTACTGAGTTACTCGGTACGCAATCCGCTTCCATCTCCATAATGTTTGCATGGTAGCCCGTGGAATGTGCACTGAACCTAATGAACGGTCTAGATCAATTTATTGGATGGTCAATTGTCCCAATGCAATAGCTCTGAGAGTACATCTCTCTGCCTAAAAGCCTGGCCTTTTAGATCCTGACTATAGTTAGTTAGGCTTCTATCGCAATCAATTAGGTTGTGAGGGTATGCCTAACAGTTTGTGAGACATCCAGTCGTGGATCACATGGTCTGCGGCGCCACATGCGGGGGTGTCTAGATGTGGGACCCATGTTGAAGGAAGCTGATTATTTTGACACCCAACTTTAGGAATATTCCTGCAGCCTTAAGCTCTTTCATACCCACCCTGATGTGTGTTATATCTACACCATTCATATGATTCATATGTTGGGCCAGCTCATTTTAGGGTATGAACCCAAACATGAGGCAGATTTATATCCAAATCTCAAGTGAGCCACATCACAGGAAACAAAAGTAAGAAAAATAAGGTCCAACATTGAAAACTTCTTAAGGCCCACCATGATGTTGCTTTTCCATCCAACCCATTTCTAGATGAAGAGAAAATATAAATATTAGCTTGATCCAGAACTTAGCTCCCCATGAGATTTTATTGGTAGGCGTTCTGGTGTTTAATGCGGTGTAGTCCACTTGAGTTTTGGATTTATCTTTTGTTTGGCTCATGCCTTAAAATAAGCATAGGAATGATACTTTTCAATTGTAAGTCCTAGGAATGATTTTGGTTCAATTACAGGTTTTGGAAATGATTACGGTCAAATTATAAGTCTTGAGAACAATAACAGTGCAATTACCGGCTCCGAAAATGCAGGTGTTAGAGGTCCCAAAATTATTTATGGTCCGATTACAAGTTTTCAGAAAAATTACAGTTTGTTTATAAATCTTGAGAACAACTATGGTTCTGATTAGTGGTCCTGTAAATGATTATGGTCTAATTATAGGTCTCAAGAATGACTATGGTACAATTATAAATTCCAAGAATAAATATAATACAATTAGAGGTATCGAGAAAAATTAAGGTCTGATTATGTCTTGAAAATAATTATCATTATATATTCGCAGTTTCCACCGGTCTGCAAACCTTTATCCAGATCTTGAAATGCGGCAAGTTGAAGTAGGCCTCTCGTTGATGTTTACGTGACTCACCCTATATTAACCATAGGGTCCAAACATCAACCGAAAAAGTGATTCAGGTGGCTATGGTAGAGGTTAAAGTCCTATGCCTCTAAAATCACTTACTCTAAAAAAAAGTCCGGATCTTGAAACACCTGATAAGGTTAGGCCATGACCATGGGTCCACCTTGATGCAAGTGCTATATATATACTATTTTGCAAGCACATTTTTGGACATTGATTCAAAAAGAGGCAAAATCAAATCTTAGGTGGACCACAACACAAGTGATTAAACGCCCAGCCTAATGTTTATTTCCATCCTTCCAAGTCATTAGATTCCACACTAAAAGTTAAGCCTGGGTCCAAAAATCAAGCCCACCCGTTGTACGGGTGAGCCATACCAAGAGAAGTAGTTTGGAGGGTAAGCGCCGCCTTACACTCTTTCCAATCTTGTGGTCCACCTTAATCATGGTTGGGGCTACTTTTTCAGCCCTGGGTATAAAAGTAAGGTACTCACCTAATGGTTAGAGTGGATTTTTTAAATGCATGATGGTGGGACCCACTCAAGCTGGACCACCCTACGTAAGGGTAAGGATTGCGCAGCTCGAGCTTAGCTTGGAAAAAAATCTACTATTTTCACAAACTTAAATGAAATATATATTTAACTGATTCGAGCCGAATCCAGCTGCGATTGAGCCAAACTTCGAGTCGGGCTTAATCGAGCTTGGGTCAGGTCGAGCTCGGCTCGAAAATCCTTCTGAGTATGGAAAAACAAGTCAACTTGGTTCGAACCCCAGCCCTTAAACGGATCTGAATCAAGCTGGTAACCGAACTAGCTTGGCTTGTGTTCAACTTTAGTTGAGAGTAGTTACCCATCCGTTAAAACCTTCATGATTATTTGCAAGGTCCATTGAGATGTGGTTTAGACATCCAGCCCATCTATTGTGTATGTCCCACTTGGATAAGGGGGCATACTAAATTTCAGCCATATCCAAAACTCAGGTGGGCCCCACCAAATGCTTTTATATGTTTTAGCATATTTTTGTACAATTTTAGATGGTGCGACCCACCTGAGTTTTGTATATGGATGATTTTTTGGAATATCCCATAGGGACCCCACCAAATGCATGGTGTGGATGTCCTACACACATCATAGTGGGGCCCACACAGCTCGACCTCATGGGAAGCTTAGTGAGGTTGACCTAATAATACCAATTCCCTTAGAGAGAGAGAGAGAGAGAGAGAGTCATGCTCACCTATGCACCTTTGCACACATGTCATGGGCCTAAAATCCGAATAGTCCATGTGATGCGGCACCCCATGAAATTAACCCATAGACCCCAACTTTCACTTTGATCCAAAACTCTGGCAGGCCGTAGCAAAGAGAGAGGCAAATCAAGGAAGGAAACTGTTTCATGGGGCGTTGCATTACATGAACCATTCAGATTTTGGATGGCAAATAAATATCATGGTGGGTCCTAGGAAGGTTTCAATGGTGGGGTCATTGTCCCCATTGCTTTTTGTAGTATGGTCCACTTAAGCTTTGTATCCGCCTAATATTTTTAGCTTATGACCTAAAATGATATGGAAAAATGGATAGCCAGTGTGGATATAACACATGCATTAAGGTGGGCCCATAGACGTTTGCCATGTCAACACATTTCTGACTTTAGTGCTGTGTTCTACAATATGCAATCTGCAATATGAATGAGTCTTCCTCAGGAACTTATATTTTTTTTATGGAAACTAACAGTAGCGAGACAAACCCACCCTTCATTTTTTTTAACAGGGCCCACTGTGATGTGTAGGTGAGATCCACTTCAAGCATTAGATGTGTAATGCCATGCTGGCCAGAACCAAACCATCAGGCAGAACAGTAATTCAAATGGACCACACTAGACATCCACCCTTGACTTTAGAAGGTCCTGCCACAATGAGAATGTGAAATCTACTCCAACCATTAGATGTTACATCAAAATCTAGGCCTGATGCCAAAATAAAAGCCCATAGGAAATAGTTATCCACCCTTGACTTTAGAAAATCCCACCACAATGAGAATGTGAAATCTACTCCTACCATTAGATGTCACATCAAAATCTAGGCCTGATGCCAAAATAAAAGCCCACAGGTGATTCATGTGAGCCACACCCAGGGAAATAGTTTGGAGGGTGAGCTTTCCATGCATACTATTTCCAATTATGTGGTTCACCTGAACCACGGATGAGGAAGATTTTTGAGGCTTTGGGTCTAGCATAGGGTGACTCATTTGATGGGCAGGGTGGATTTCACATGAACATCACTGTGGGGCTCACACAAGCTGAAAGCTCCTTTTCCTTTTTTCAAAAAACTTTTCTCCTAGCAACTTTTATAAATGCTGCCGGGAGAAAAGTTATGGAAAATGGTACTATGAGGTAGAGCTGTGTAGGCCCCATTGTGATGTCTGATCCACATTATGGTGGGGCCCACATAGCTCGACCTCATAGGAAGTTCTCATAAGGTGTGTGTGTATGTTACAAGATCATTATAGGTCATTTTTTTTTTCTATAATAGCCATTGCAGCCACGAAACTTATAATAGTTATGATCATTATCTTTACCGTATAAGCCTTATCCTTTTTTAATACCATTACTCTCATTGTCCAAATAATGCATAACACATGGGAGTGAAAATGAGTTGGGATAGGTTGGGGGAAGTCCTGACCCGATTCATTTAATCAGCTTTGTATTTTGGCCTCATACCCATCCTTCTTAACATTTGGGGTGGGTCCAGGTTGAGCCGAAGTCAAAATAAGCCGACCCACTTACAGAACGGTTTGGATTGAGCATTTGGGGTCTGGCCATGGCCAAACACTCCATGTGATCTTAAATGGATGTATGGTTCATATCTCATACAAATGTCCATTAGTGGCATGTGTGAATGGCATGTGTGACCAGAAGTTCCCGCACATGCAAGCAACTAGACTTAGCAAAATTTTGCTCCTGGGGATGTTTTTCTTTTCTTTCTCCTCATTTGGTGAAGTGATCAAAAGCAACGGTTTTATGTGAATTTTCACATCCATTTTTCCCCAAACAACACATCACATGCAAGAACATCTATTTAGATTAGTTTTCTAATTAACTAAATAAAATTTCCCATTTTCTTCTTATTTTTATTATATATTAATAATATTTGGTCTCTTAACCTTGTTGTCCATTGTTTTCTCTCGGTTTCACTTTTGACCATGTGCGGTGTGCACAGGCATACCAAAACTGACTATGCAGCTCGATTCTAACAGAACAATTTTAACTCCAAGCAGCAAGATTGGTAGATACGGCGAATTGGACTGTATATGACTGAGATTAATCACCTATTCAGCCACTCACAAGATGTTGCTTATTAAGATTAGGTAATTGTCGGAGGGTGGAGTTATTCCTCCGAAAATGGGTTGCACCTTGACTTCCACAAGAAATGACTTTTCATAAAAAATCTGAAAACACTTATAGTCGGTTATTGAGATTGACGGCTGAACATCACTTTGAAAAGAGAACTGTTTGTATTGAGATAAGTTTGTCCAGTGGGTGTGGACTTGGATTACAGCTGAAGACTACAATTATTCCTAGATTATTGATTAAGCTACAGAATGCTAAGGAAATATAATTTTGATTTGGTTTGATAGGTGTGAGGTGACTTGCTTTGTCGATTTTCTCTGTTATTTACATACTTTCTTAGAGAAATAAAACCATCAGAATGCTCTCTTTATCAAGCTATAATTGTGACCTTTCAGTGTCTCCTTAATTTCCTAGACGCTTCTTCTTCCTTAATCGTTCGCACATCTCGCTGGGCCACTGCCTGTATCTAAATGATGCGTTCCAATCATCCAGCGACTTCCCTGTAAAACTACCTATTTTCCATTTGTGTTTATACTGTTTCTCATGCCTACCGCTGCAACTTGGGTAAGCGTCAACCCAAACCTAACTGACCTAACCCAAGTTGGGTTGAGTTCGGTTCGAGATAAGAAAACTCCAAACTGATTTGAAATCGGGTGTTGGGTTGTCATATTCAAGATTAGAAAACTCCAACCTGACTTGAAATTGGATTAGATTAGTAGCGAACAAATTCAGGTGAGATAAGGTTATGTCGGGAATAACCATCTGCGTTTGGTCCAGTTGGGTTGAGCCTGATATCCAGCCCTACTTGCATCCGGACCCTTGAACAGTCAGATCAATCAATCTAGTGCGTTCATTAGGTCAATCACAAATTTCAAGGGCTTACATTAAGTAATCACACGGATTGGATGATCCCTTCCATCCGTAACTTGGCCTTTCTTTCTCTAGCCATCCATTTTCCGAAGCTATGGATGGATGGTTAGGATTGTTTGCTAAAGGTAATTGTTTAGACCCGTAAGCTATCTATGGTAGCCCCAACAAGTAGATAGTTCAAAGTATGATTTGACCTATTTTTCCATAAACAATCCTGATCGTTCACTTCATAGGCTATTAATCGGATGGTTGAAATATCCAACCCGTGTGATCCGTACATGACCTAATGGACAGTCTCGATCAAAGGCCATTGATGATGCTATCAAAGATGGGGTTGATATAATCTCAATTTCGATTGGGATAAGTGCTATTTTCCAATCGGATTCCTTGAACGATCCAATCGAGCCAGATGGGGTTCATGGTGGTATGCTCGGGCGGGGACGATGGGCCCGATCCATATACGGTGGTCAATTTGGCTCTGTGGATCTTCACCATCGCTGCCTCGAACATCGATAGAGATTTCGAGTCTAGCATAGTTCTTGGCAATGGGAGTTGTTTATAAGGTAAGCTGTTTTTGTTACCATTGGATCGATCATGGGGACGTCCCACCATATCTGGCAATGGGTGGGGCCCATGTCTAATTAGGTTTGGGCCCTCAGGCCTTTAATATAGGCTCATTGGGACTGGTCGAAAAATGGGTCGGACGTGGAATGGGCCATTAAGACACCCGATTACTAGATGAGCCATACGGGGCTAGGACAACGAAAGCCCGCCCGAACTCGGTCCGGTCTTGGAAGAACCTAAGCAAGGGTATAAATTGGGCCAGTCTAGCCGGGGCAGACGATTGTGTACGTCCAGCTCATGAGCCGAATACCCAGGCCAAGCCCATAACATTCCGGCCTGCCAGCTAAGCATCTTGGCGAAGGTCGAGCCGGTTTGGGCCAGGGCCTTGTCAAAACCATCCTACCCACTGGCTAAGCTAATAGGTCCAAGGCCAGTTCAGAACTCATTGGGCTGGTTGGGTCCAAGATGGTTGACTAAGGCCTGACCTGACTCGAACCGATTTATAACTGGGTCCAATGTGGCAGGCCCGAACCCTACCCAGTTTTATAAACGGGGCTGAAAAATTAGAGTTGGATCCGTTATTGGTTGTAGTTAGGCCTGCACACGGGTTGGGTTGGGATCAATCCTGAACTAAAGCTAAACATATTTTAAAGGTTTAGGTTTAGGTTTTGGATGTGACTGAGTTGGGCTGACCCAACCCTAACCTTACACTACTTGCAAAAGGGTCAATCCTAACCTTACCCGAGCCTATATGCTGAACTAGGTCGGATTGGGTCGGGTTAGGACTGGGATGGAATGTCCATCATTAGTTAGGATGGAACGCTAACTTATAAAAGCCCAAATATTCTATTGTACGATATTCCAATCAGTTTAAAGTATTTTTTATATGTGGCCATCCATGGTGAGGCACTTCTTATCAATAATTTGACTGAACAAAGGCCCTATTTGAACAAACTGAAAATGTAAGCATAACTGTACAAAACTTTCGGCCACAAACTCAAGTGGACCGAAAATGTGAGGATTGAACATCCACAATAAGATGTGGGCCACATAATTTTTGAATCCGGCTAATATTTATGTTTTCAATTCATCACAATAAGAATGGCAATATTATGAATGGTATGGAATGGCATATAAACATCACTGTGGACCTAGGGATGTATCAACCTCAGGAATTTTTCAGGCATTTTTTTAAAAATATTCTGACAGAACTCGGGGTAGTTTGGGTCATGCGGAACAGGTCAGGTCGGTCGGGTTTGACATGTATCCTAGACCGTACCTAAATTAAAAACGGTTCAACCGCATTCACCCGGGACCGAACCCTTTTCTGCGCCGGGTTGGGACGGACTGGGTTTCTGTCGAGTCGGATCGGGCGTGTCGATCGGGTTGACCCGGCAGATGTGCAGCTCTAATCACATGGAAACGAAACAAGCAATACCACACCAAATAAGTGCACCTACACTGGCCCAAAACTGATGAGTGGACTAGACTGATTCTTGGGCCTGGGCGTCTACACTGTAGGGCCCATCTGATGAATGGCTCAAATCCACCAAGTGTAATATTTAAGATTTTCCTTTTTAATTCATTTTCTTCTTAATGATAATTTGATCATCGGACCCCAAAAAGGCGGCCGGGAAAATAATCATCTGCGTGGACAGCGATCAAACGGTGCCGAGGCGCGTGATTCGCGTGAAGAGATTAGTGGCGGATGCCGCCCGAGCTAAAGGGTGGATACTCATTCCGGCGATTTTCCGTTCTCGGAGGTCGGCGACAATGACGGTTATCAGATACTTAAGTGCATGAATTCTACTAAGTAAGTATACTTTGATCACCCAAAAATAATTAATTAATTTAAGATGAATTAGGCTTGTAAGTAATGTTGGCCCACCTTAAGGTAATCTAACCGTTCATTTGGTGGCCAGCGATAGGCAATGCACCAACATTTACCATATCAGATGATAGTAGCCATCGGATTGTTGGCTTGCAAATGTACAATTTTACAACTCTATGGCGGGCCCAGTTGGATGGCTAGGATTATCTGATGGGGAATGTTTTTGGGCCATCTAACTTCTACGATGGAGCCCACCATATGAAATATGAACGGTTTTTGGGTGACCAAAAAGTCCAGATTTTCAGTTTTTTGGGCTTAGCAAATGCTCGATCAAACATTGTATACTTCCTTTGTGATGGGAGCCGCTAATGTGCGCATGGGAAGTTCACATTTAATCATTCACCCCTGATGTGGGCCCGTGGACCTCAAAGTCAACTGACTATTTCGGAATGCCAGTCAACAAGATCAACGGTTGTTTTCTTTTTCTTCTTTAGACTTTTATAATGAAAGGCCAATATCAAACTAGATCCAACGGCTCAGATCATGATAGAATGATGAAACCGTGTTCCACAGCTTAGTATATTCCTGCATTGCCTTTGGCTACAATGCGCCGAGGGGTGATCGGAACTAATGGGGGGCTTAAATTCCATACAGGAATCCGACGGCTACGATTCTTCCAACCGTTGTAGTCAAAGTGGCCTCTTTCTCATCTCGAGGCCCTGGAGCTCTCACAGAAGCCATTCTCAAGATCCGTTTTTCAGCTTTGATACATGCATGCATACATCCATCACCTCACTCTATTATCAGAATGGTCATAAATCCACTGATCCAGACCGTCCAAATGATGGGCCGTACCTTGGATAAGCTATAATTCAAAGACATCACCAATGGGCTGCTCCTAGATCTCTCATCACTAGATTTTCTGTGGACCGTTGTCTTATAGCTTTTTAGGCCATGTACAGAAGGAGTGTTTGATCATGACAGTTAGGAACGGCTAATAGCATCAGTTCTCATGCCATGGCGGACCCAACAGGTACCTTATCAATGGGATGGTCCAGATCACCCATAATTTAATGGATTGGACGGTAGAGGTTGACTGCCTCGAAAATCTTGGAGACTGGGAGATCCAAACCCTTCGATCATTGGCTTACAAAACAAAGAGACGGTCCATATTTAAAGGAAAGGACTTAATAATACGCGTGTGGATTTGGCATACCTACACGCATTTCTATATCTTATACGTATGCATGTGAGACTTCAGGTATAATACAACACTTGCATGTTCTTGTCTTGCGCCAGAAGTTTAGTATCATATGTATTTGTGTGGAGTGGAATTTATAATAAAAATAACAAAACGTCATTACATCATTTTTAATTTTTTATTTTATTTTATTTTTTTATATTATGGGTCTCACATCTGACATGCACATATGACACTTTTCATCAACAGCTATAATTAGATGGGTGGGTTCTAATTCTCTCTTTCTTCTTCTTTTTCCTTTTGTATTTTTTTTCAAGAAATACTCCTATGCATTGCTGTTCATAAGATCTAGTAACCATTTCGTGGGCCATATGTTTGTGGGGCCCATCTCAGATTGTTTATGATAGATTGAGTAAGATATGATTTTTGTACCAAGGATTGCTCCCATTGATACTATTTAATCAACCGTCCCAATTGATTGGCATCCCAATGAGCATGTGTCATTCAAAAGGGTTAGCCAAACACATGCTTAAATGGGCCACACAAATTCACAATGTGGAGGGGAGATTGGTTCTGTGAGTAGATGTACAAATACTTGAATGAGGTTGCAGCTGTACAATCCAACGGGTGCTGTTGGTGGGGCCATCTGGGAGAGGGCATTTTGGGAAAAGAAATACATGTTTGATTGCATGTGCATTGCAATAAATATGTGTGTACAACTTATATGTACAAATACATCTCTCTCAGTACACGTGCCTCCATGCATATGTATGTGTGTATGTACAACTTATATGTACAAATACATCTCTCTCAGTACACGTGCCTCCATGCATATGTATGTGTGTATGTACAACATAGATGTTGTATGGTTTATGATATGTATGAATGTATACTCTCTTTCTCATGTACATGTGCCCTTTATGTATGTGTATGCACAACATAGATGGTATGGCGTATGATATATATTCTCTCTCAGTACCATTTTTGTATACATGTAGGTACAACATCTATAATGTATGTGTATGTACATACGTATGTATGTATACATGACAACATGTATGTGTTTCCAATCCAGTGTGGCAAGGATTATTTTTTTTATTTTTTATTTTTTATATTGAATTTCATGCAGCCACCTTATCCAACAACAGAGGGAGGCCCCTAACAAATAGAACAGGCGCCTATGCAAGCCCACATGAGATGGGAGCAGGACAAATCAACCCAAACAGGGCCGTTGATCCTGGCCTAGTCTTTGAGACCACCACCAAAGACTACCTCTATATCCTCTGTTACTATGGCTACAAAGCTCCACTCATAAAGTCCATTTCGGGCACCAACTTCACCTGCCCGACCCCTTCCTCCGAGGACCTCATCTCCAACCTCAAGGTATCACCACAAAGGCTTGTGTTTTTGGAGCGGTCCGTGAAGGCAACGTTCCACGTCATGTTCGGTTGCAATAGGGCTAAGAAGGGGTATATGTATAGTTATGTGATGTGGACCGATGGGGCACACCTTGTTCTGACGGTGTTTGCTGTTAATATTGTATGGTTTGGGACCTTTATTTTAGAAAAAATGAAATTAAGTAGATACCAAAATAAATACCCCTTTTGTATGTATATATACCACATAGTATATGTTGTCTATCCCCTATACTTATACAAGAGAGAAATTAGTAAAATATTGTATTTGGTTAGTATTTTTTTAATTGAGGAAATCCAGAATGTTTGTCATTTGTTATTATATTAATTTATTAAGTACTACTTTTGTGCATGTGGACACATGATTAGAATGTTCATTGGGTGTGGCCTAGTTTAGATGGGGCCATGTCTTAGAATCTGCAATCATCAAAACATTCCTTACTATTACGTTAGATATTCTTTTAAGGTTCATTTAGCTAACTGGAAATTGGCTTCTCATGGAAATGGTTGAAAAAGCTGCTATTTTTTCTTCTTCTTATATTTGGATAATTTTCATTGGAAAGCCATTCATATTAGGCATTTCCTTATCAACGCTTGATTTATGAGAATTTAAGAGGTTTCAAATGGCAAATCTCTTTCATTGTTTATAAAGCCAAATATAAAAAGCTAGTTTTATTAATTATCTTTCTCATCACGTAAATATGAAAAAGAGAACTATTTTTCTCATCTTTTTTCATACCTTACGTTCAAAGCACCTCAAAGGAATGAGAGAGAGAGAGAGAGAGGGTGTTGTGGGCCTCATTGTTCGAAAATTCACCTATTCGTATTGTGGTCTCCAAGGTATATATATATATATATATATATATATATATATATATATATATATATATATATATATGGGAAAAGGTATTATGCGCTCGACCTCATGGGAAGTTCCACACCATGCTTTTGGTGAGTCCCATATTGGTTATGGGATATCTCAAAAATCAGCTATATCCAAAACTCTAGTGGGCCACCCAACTGAAAGAGTGTAAAATCATGCCTACAACATCTAAAGGCACTTGATGGGGCCCACCTGAGTTTTAGATACGGTTGAAACTTGGTGTGACATCTTGTTTAAGTGGGCCATGGACAATGGATGGGCTGGATTTCTCAACCACGTCTTAGTCGATCCTATAAAAGCTCATAAAGATTTCAATGGGTGGATATCTACTCTTGATTGTTGTTTATAGTGTGGGCCACCCAAGTAATGAATTGGCCTGATTTTTTGGCCTATAGCCCACCACGGAATGTTGCATCTGACTGATGGTGTGGATGCCCATCACACATCATAGTGGGACCCACAAAGCTCGACCTCATGGGAAGTTCCCATGAGGTCGAGCACATAGTAGATTTTCCATATATATATATATATATATATTATATATATATATATATATATATATAGAGAGAGAGAGAGAGAGAGAGAGAGAGATCACCACATGGCATTAGAATGCATTTAAAACTCAACTCATCATTAGAATCCAAAAGAATTTAGCCTATGTTAGACACGTCTCTCACTTTAGAGAGTGACTGATGGCTCATTTGGAAGCTTGGATTTGGAATGCATTGGAATCCAAATCACAATTACATTGGAATCAAGGTGATTTCAAGTCCTCATTTGTGTTTCGCATAAATGCCCTGTCATCCAAATCTCCTATTTTAGAGCTTGTATTTGGAGGCCATTGGAATTTTTCAGTATATTCATATGCCTTAGATTTGATTAACTAAATTAGCTTTCATATTTTAAATTAGTATAAATATTCGATATTTGATATAATGACAGTAATAAGCCCATTAAAATATATACTTCGGCCAAAAAAGAGAAAATTTTGAGCCTTGGGTGGGCCACAAATGTAAAGATCATAAATAGGTGACTCGCCGACGTTTTCTAACCATCCATTTAAATGTCCAATGTTTGAATGGTTTAAATCATTCTATTGATATGATTTTACTATTGCAGTCAATAATTGAATTATTTTGAGGTATCGTCAGCGAGTCATACATCTAATAGATTAGTAGCTTAGAGACACCTTTATTACATGTGCGGCTCTCTTACCCTCAAAGAGGAGGCAAAAAAAGGAATTTCCTTTTAATTTCATTCAATCTCTTCATTTTGCCGAGATTTTAAAACACACCAAAATATTAGATTTGAAATATCTCTAATTTCATTTGCCTCCAAATTTAAGTCCGTAAGAAAAAGTAACTATTTGGATTTAAAATACTCCCAATTACCACCAAATCCAAGGTGCCAAATGGGGTGTAATGTGACCCACATTGCAACTTCAACCCACTATATATGATTATTGCCACGTCAGCCCATTACATATGGTTATAACCCACATCAGCCCACAATATGTTATTATAACCAAATTTACGTTAGTTTTTAAAAGTATTGAGTTTTCTTAATGATATAATTGTTCCCTTGAAAATTCTAGTTGATTGAGACTTAGTGGCTAAATTTTTAAGAAACAAACTATCCATCCATATTATCTATACCGTTGCCACTTTTTTGTTAGGAGAAAAGTTATATAAGGTTAAATTCTAGAGGATTTCGAGTCTAGCAAGTAATATATAACACTTTGTGTTAGTGTGTGATTCTTTATGTAATCCATATGCGAGGTGGTTGAATAGATTAAAAAACTCTCTTTTTTAGATTGAATGATATTTTGACCATTGGATTATATAATATGATTGGGACATTGTCAACCTTATTGAATCTGACAAGTATAAAACTAATTATCATGCCCAGATATAAAATCTTGGACTTTTATTATTAATTTTGTTCTTTAATATTTATTACTAATTTCATGGGCTAAATTTTGTTGGGTTCTAATATTGAGTTATAAATAATGTTTATCTCTCCCTCCCTAGTTCTAATGCGATGTGGTAAACACACACACACACACACAACAAAAGCATATAAGATGAGAATATTAGTCCCTCGATATCATTGGTATTTAAATGAGTACTAAGAATTTAAATTAAAAGTTATTTAATTTCGAGTAATACTAAGACATACCATGGTATTTTTTAAATTGGTACGTTGTGTAGAATGCAAATATCTAAAAGGTAATCATCATGTTCTTCACCAAAATGCAGGCTTGAAGAATATTTAGCTATCAGGTAAATATGTTTACCATTTGTTCTAATAAGATCTATATGTTGCATTTATTATCTATATAAGCATTTAATAAAAGTAACTCTATTTATATTACAAAATCTACATCTTTTATTTATAATAGAGATATTGTCATCTAAAATCACTAAACCATATTTATTTAAGGCATTCAAACCCAAAAATAAAAAAATTATGTGACAATTCATTTATTCTGATTTTTAAAGTTTTTAAACATAATTATTGGGTTCTTCGTGGAAAGGGAATAAGATGAAGAATGGAGAAAAAACACTTAAGAAAATTAAAAAAAAAATCTTTTATTTAAGATTTTAAGCAAAAAATGATACTAAAATAAACTTAAATAATTTTCTCATTATTATATTTTCAAACATAAGTAATTAAATAATACTATTCTTATTTTTAACATCTACCCCCCCCCCCCCCCCCCCCCCCCCCCTCCCCCACACACACACACACACACAAAAATAATAATAATAATAATAAAAATCGATCTAAACTCTGTCTTAAAATGTTTCTTCTCTGATTCATATTATTTAAGGCATTAACACTCTACATCATAAAAATCTATTAAACCGCTATGACTTCCTTAATTTAGTTAGTTTCAAAGTAATTAACATTAAATTATAAACTATTAGGTTCTTTTAAAGAATCAATACCTACATCTAGGCTGATTGATTTACATATAAATATTTTTTTATTTTGGAATAAAATGGTATAATTTTGAACTATTTTAATTCACAAAAAATGAGTGTGTGCACTATTTCAATCTCTAAAGTAGAAAATGGATACATGCAAATTGATCAAGGTGAAAATAAAAAGAATAGAATGATCCATATTTAGAGATCTGAAATAATTTGATTGCAACTAACTTTAGGCTTTATTTGGTGAGGAAAAAATAGTGTATAATTGAAATGCAGTTGTATTAGCATTAAACAAAATCAAGTCATACTTAACAATATCTTAAATTTAGATCCAAACACACCTAGGTCCACAGCTCAAGTGGTAGACTAAGTGAAGATAGCCTCATTTCAACAACGAGGTCATGGAATCAATTCCCAAAGTGGGAATGGCTAACATGGTAGTGTGACTAACAGGGGTGGGTCGATGTACTAACAATTAGGTGTGTGTACTAACCCCTCCTAAAAGAAGTTTTTTTAGCTCCAACCACAACATACTCTCACATTTCAATGGTATTGATAGCACATTGCATAAAAGGAGGATAAGGAGCTGTCAATTTCATGTTGGTGGCAAACTACAAACTACTCTCGCCTTTTAGTTTAATCTAATTTATGAAAGTTAAATTCTTTTGGTAAAGGCTTGGGTTTCTTATATGATAGCCTTCTCATGTACTCTTTTCTTTATTTTTTATGTTGACTTTTCTTTTTTAATATTAAATAACGGTTGATTTTTCTTTTAATTTAAAACTGCCTACTTTCTCCTAATTCTAGAAACTTAGATAAACATATAAAATTTTTTTTGGAAATTCGATAAACAATTCAAGGAAATCAATTCTAAAAATTATTTTTCTTAATTTTATAATTATTTACATTTTCTTCCATCTCTCTTGTTCCTATTTGGATTGGGACAATAATATGATGAAAAAGTGTGATGACTACAAATTCATTTTACCATCTTAAACAATTACATTTGATCAAAGACTGTTGTGTATGGTTTATTGATGGTAAAAGATGGTACTTTTTCATTATTTTTAATTTCAAATTATCAAATTCATACACCAATGTTCGACATTTTCATAGTAATACCATTGAGAATTGCAATGATTATAAAATTCTTTACATGTCTCATTAAAATATTTGTATTGAACCGACGATGGATGTGTTTAGTTTCATAGTGATAAAATTATAACGATATCACTTTTTATTACATTATTATGGTAATCTCCAATTCAAATAAGCCATAGACAAGCCCTAAGCAGAAAATGCCAAGGAATTCATGTAAAATAAGTTCTTTTGATCTTAGATACATACATTTTGATGAGCCTCAAAGTTTAGACTTTTCCTAAACTCCCTTGATGTGCACATAATGAAAAACAGTTTATGCTCACAATCAGTCCAACTAAATGAACATCTATGATTTCCTATATGTGTCCAAATTTGACAGGTGTGGATGCGATTCACCTATTTAATCTCTCCTTAATGAATCATCAAAGTACCATCTTCCAATTGAAAGGTCCACCAAGGGTATTCATGTAATTTCACATCCCCAATATAACTTTTCAATTTCTACCTCATCTCATTCACTACTTTCATGCACCAATTTACCATTCAACCCAAATTCTGAATCTTAATGTAATTCAATGGCCACAAATCACTCCATCCTCCCACTCCTTTCAAACATTTCCACCACTCCACTTTTAAAATAATACCACTTTCTCCTACCTAATAAATAAAGGAAAAAGAATTCTCAATTTTTTAGAAAAATTTGATCAATTTTGTAAACCAAAGCCTTTAAGTTTTTTAACTTATAAAGCCCCTGCCTCAACCGATTCTGTGAGTAGGATGCAATTCACTTTCAAGTCATGTTGTGAAAGCATAAAAAAGTTCGATACTCTGAAAAAATGCAATAGACAATATGTATATTTTTATAAAATATTTAAAACTTGTCGAGGTCTACTTAAGCTTAAAAAGTTTAAGTGGTGTGGCCACTTAAGAATGGAGTGGCCTTAGATCTCTTTCTCTAAGTGTCTTAGATCTTGTAGAGGTCATCAAAGATGTAGATCCTACCCATTTGAGTAGTTTGATCCTTCATATAACGGAAGGCCCTTATCTCATTTTTCTAATGGATGCTCTTCTCTAAGCCAGATTACCACTTTAGAGCGAACGATCACTAATCACCTTGTGCTCCATATAAATCATCACATCCAAATCATTCGAATCATCCTCTTGGGGCCCAGAAACTAAGCTAATGACCACGATATCTTCTTCATCACTAAACTTAAGGCATAGTAGTCGACTGCACCCATAATTTTCTCGAATCCAATCCAGTAAAGGACATCTCATACCTGAAGAAGAAGATATCACTGATTACAACCCCTTTGGTGGCTCCCACTACCTTTCATGTCTTCACATCGAGCCCTTTACTGGTCATGATTGCTTTAGATTAGGGCATGTAATGGCCCTATGGCCCGTCTCAGTGGCATAGTTGACTTACGATAGCTTTTGTCGGAGCCTGTCGAAAGTGATAATGATTTTTTTGATCAAGCGATCAGAGAAGATGGTGCAATGTCATCCACACCAATCACTTTCTTGATCAAAATGTTTTAATTCTCTGTTCCAATTCAAATCTCTCCTCACATTCTTCATGTATGTTGACACTGAAGATCTATCTTTCCTTCCTACACAATCTGCCAAATTCATGACTACTAAATGTTGAATCCCATATTATTTCTGGCGATCGACATCTGTCAATCTCCATCCTCATGACGTATAGTGTCCCTAAGGAATGTCACTCCATATTTAGTCTAGGGAATCGAATTGTACGTCTTCCAATTATCCATCCGCATGATCGGATGGTAGGAAAGAGATAATATGCGATGGAGAAAAGTGAAGACGTAAGGCGATGGCCTATGTGCTAGATACCCAGGTGGAGATGCAAGTGCCGGAGAGAATCCACCCAACGACATTACATCCACAAAAGTCAATCTGATTCTGTTATCAGGAGTGGAACTAAAACAACTATCCATAGTCAATTGAAGAGAATTAAATTCAAAATCGAAGAACAACAAACACAATGAAAGCTTAAGTAGGTGTTGTTTTAAAACACTATTCCAGATGGGAGTGAGTAGCTAACTCAGTAGTTCTATTACCCTAAGTTACACATGTTATCAATTGCAATCAAACATCAAAATAAACAATTTCCTAAAATAATTGTTTAAGTGCATGGAATGCATGGTATGCAAATACATGTCCTGTGAATCACATGAGGAATTCGAAAAGTAGCACTGGCGCAAACTTCATAGAACCAGACTCCTACAATCCTCCACAACATATCTATCCAAATGTAATGTGGCCCGTCACCAACATTACCAACAACACAATCCAAGCCGACAGTAATATAGCTCGTCACCAATATTACTCGTAAAAAAAATGCTTGTCATAATATGCATGATTAACTTAATATTTATTAAGTCTCTTTCTTATAGCATATTGGTGAAACTAAAATATCATCATTATATCACAAGTCTAACTAGGACCATCCGGTTCCCTGCGTTGCGTCGCTAATTATTGTCAATAGCCCTCAATCCAAATTTGGGTTTATCACCCATTGATACATGGTCAAGCAATTGCTCATCAACCACGTATAATCAAGGCAGAAGGGCTTGTCACCCAATTCTCGACAATGTGGTAGGATCGTCACCTCCATCGATGCTCAATGGTCACTACGGGGAGGCTCGTCACCCTAATGTAGGCTGACAACTCAAACACGGTATCCCATATGAGAGATCATATGTGAGATTCTTGAAATTTGTGATTTTTATACCAATCTGGAGATCCTATGTAAGATTCATAAAATTCTAAATTAAAGGGATCTAATTGAAAAGGAACGAACCATAAATTACCTTCGATTGCAAGTAGGGGTGGATACAACAGAGGAAGCGGTGACTCTTACAATTCGGTTGTGGCTCAAACAACCCACAAGAGCAAGAATCTAACCCAAGTTGTCCTTACAATCTCACTTTTTCTCTTCTTCTCCTTCTCCTTCTCTCTTTCTCCCCTTTTCTTTCTCTTTAAGCTTAGCAAATTCATATTTAGGAGAGAGCCCCAAATGAGCTCTATTTATAGTACTAAATGTAGTGCAAATAGCTTTAAAAGCCCAGTTATTGGTTATATAACCTTATGAGAGATTAATTCTAGCATTTGGGGTCCACTTAGGTCTATCCGAGTCAATCTAATCAATGGGATAGTTGCTGTAAGCGTAGATTCATATAAGGCTACGATTTTTCACATTTCAGATATTGTGATCAACAGATATGATGATGAGTTCGCTAAACCGCTACCGATCATTGATCCAGGCTGCGACTTTAAGGATAGTTGTAGGATGTTGCTTTGGGTTGGTGCCTTAAATTTGACCATGATCTGACGGTCCAAAAGTCACAACTTTGACAAAGTTTGGAGGTGCACAAATAACTTAAGTTCCTAGTGAATTCTGAGCAGCTTCATGTATCACATGTGCTCACCTTGCAACCTAAGTTGAACAATTCAGTGCTCTATTCTTAATGACGGGAGCTTTCCATTTCGTGTTTGGTTTCCAGTGAAAGACTAGATTTCTTGAAGATTTCATTACTAGAGATAGATCATTTTTTCATTTCGCAAAATCTCAACTTCTTCTTCTTGCATTTTGCATATGTTTGGGTTAAATTCCCGACAGGTTAGTTCCAAAAATGAGAGAAGATCATATTTTTGAAGTATTTCTCTTTTAAGATTTAAAAATTCTATCCCAATTTACCTACATTGAAAGCCATTTTATATCAAATTTTCTCAAATTTGAAAACTTCTCTCACTAAAATATAACAATTTTTCCTTTGTAAGGAAATTTCAATATTGACAACTCTCTCGAATCTACATTTGAGACAGTTTTCATTTCGAACTCCTTTTCTGTGTGAAATTTTAGCTTCTTTTCATCATTCAATGTTGTTGTTAAAAGCCCAATTCATAGAATTCAATAATGTCTAAAATTTTGTTTGTCATTCGTCAATTTTAAATTCAATTCTCTTCAATTGACGATGGACAGTTATTCTAGTTCCACTCCTGATAACATAACCAGATCAACTTTTGTGAATGCAATGTCATTGGGTGGATTCTCTCCGATGCTTACATCTCCGCCTGGGTATTTAGCACACTGGCAATTACCTTATGTCTCCAGTCTTCTCCATCATAGACTATCTCCTTCCTACCATACTATCATACTAATGGATCACCAGAGGATATACAATTTGATTCCTCAGAGTAAATATGGAGTGGCACTCCTCAAGGACACAATATGTTACAAGGATGAAAATTGACGGATGTCAATCGCCAAAAATAAGATGGAATCCAATATTCAATGGTTATGAATTCAGCAGATTGTGTAGGAAGGAAAGATGGATCTTCAGTGTCAACATACATGAAGAATATGAGGAAAGATTTGAATTAAAAAAAAGAGAATTATAACATTCTGAGCAAGAAAGTGATCTGCGTGGATGACATTGCGCCACCTCTTCCAATCACCTGATTGAGAAAACCATGATCACTTTCGACGGGCTCCAGTGAAGGTTATCACAAGTTAACTATGCCAGTGAGTCAGGCCATAGGGTCATTATACGCCCCGATCTAGAGTAATCATGACCAGTAAAGGGCTCGATGTGAAGACGTGAAAGGTAGTGGGACCCACCAATGGGTTGCAATCGGTGATATCTTCTTCTTCAGGTACGAGATGTCCTTGATGGGATTGCATTCGACAGTTATGAGTGCAATCAACTACATGTGCCTTAAGTTTAGCGATGAAGAAGACATCGTGGCCATTAGCTTGGTTTTTGGGCCCTAAAAGGATGATATGAATTATTTAAATGTGATGATTTATATAGAGCATAAGGTGATCGGTGATCAATTGCTCCAAAGCGGCAATCTAGCCTTAGTCAAAAGCATCCATCGAAAAAATGAGATCAGGGTCATCCGTTGTGTGAAGGATCAGATAACTCCAACAGTCATGATCTACGTCTTTGATGGCCTCTACAAGATCCAAGACACTTGGATAGAGAGATCTAAGGGCCACACCATTCTTAAGTGGTCACACCATTTAAACTTTCAAAGCTTAAATGGACCATAACAAGTTCTAAATATTTTATAAGAAGATGCATATCGTCTATTGTATTTTTTTAGAGTATAAAACGTTTTTATGCTTTCACAACGTGACATGAAATTGGATTGCATCCTGCTCCTGCCTGGACAGAATCGGTTGAGGCAGGGGCTCTATGAGCTCATCATGATATATGAGTTTTATCCACACTACTCATCTATTTTTTCAAATCATTTTACAATATGATACTGAAAATGAGCCAGATACAAGGCTTAAGTAAAAAACATAGTAGGAAATGAACTTTTACCATTAAAAACTTCTTGGGGGCCATAGAAGTTTTTTATCAAGCTAAAATTTATGTCTTCCCTTTATCCAGGTTTGTTTGACCTTATGAATACGTTGGATGGCAAATAAACATTACGGTGGGCCCTAAAAAAGATTCAATGATAGATATCATTATCATTGTTGCTTCTTGTGGTGTGGTCCCCTTAAGAATTGGATCTGCCACATTTTCATTATCATACCATAAAATAATATGAAAAAATGGATAAGTAATGTGGATAAAATGATAAATCACGGTGGGCCACATAGTGCCCCTGCTCAAGATATCCCTCAACACAACACAGGTCATTAAAAGGATCTTAAACGACCCACTAAAGAACGAAAGTTAAGATCTTTCCAAAAATGATTTCCTATTAGAAGAGTGATAATCGCATATATAAGCTCATACTCAATTTCTATCCAGGCGGGGCAAGATGCAATCCGCCTTTCGCATTTTCTAGCTTTCGTCCAAAGGATGACATCGCTTAATGTATAATAATAATAAAATTACTAAAATTGCCCTTATCAATGTGATAAGAATTGTGATGTCTTTACTATGATGAAGAAAATATATATTTTTCCATTATGAAGGCAGACTATTATGAAATTAGGTACTATATATATTCTACTCTACCTGATACGATGCTATCATTTGTTTATAGTATGCTTGAGCAATATTTGGGGTGAAAGCGTCTTTTGCCTGCATTGCGTTTTAGGTCGTGCATGAAATGAACTATGCATTTCTTGTTAAATAGGCTTAAAATAGGTGTTGCATTTAAAAACCTCTACAATATACAACATGAGTAGTGGGGAATAATTTTACCCTCGTAATTTGTTTTATAAGAGCATTGAATTTTTAATCTTTAAAAAATATAAGATGGCAACTGAAATAAATTTAAGATGATGTTTAGTTGGATAGAAATCTATAATCCAAATTTTACTCCCGAAAACTTGCCAGTGGCATAAACATTTACCCACAAAAGCCTACACATTTTATCTTCACACTCTCTCAACTTGGCATGCACCCCTACTCTCTCACTCTCTTTCAAACATAATATAAGTAATTAAGCGATATCATCTCATTAAAAAATGATAAATTAGCATATATACAATAATAAATTTTTTAATACTTTACATTTGTAAGAGAAGAATAGGTATTTTTTCTATGATAGGAAGGATATCACATTCCTTAATAAATTTACAAGGCAATTTAGATAATTTTGTTAGCGATAAACATTAACCAGAATATAGCATATCGTGAAAAACACATAAAAAGTTGATAGTCTAATATATAATAGAAGTAATGGATGATATGCATCCTCTTATAAAATACATGGTAAAAAACACATAAAAGGTTGATACTATAATAGAAGTAATGGATGATATGTATCCTCTTATTAAATACATGGTACCTAATTCCTTACCATTTCTCCTTTTTATGAGAAAAATAGGTATTTTCTATATGACAGTAAAGACATCACAATCCTTAACAAATTTACTCTCTCTCTCTCTCTCTCTCCATGTTAGGTATTCATTTTGAATCGTCTCGTTTCAATATCCATATCCTTCTATCATATACCACTCTCTAATATTGTATTTTTTTATTTTAAAATAAATTAAAATTTATTTTTTAATATACTTTGAAAATTCCTTCCAGAAATCATTCCAAAATGCAACATGAATTTTTATCTTGTAATGTTGTGGATTTATTCCCACATCGAATAGATAATGATAAAATTTTAAGTTTATAAGAAGATAATTTTACATAGGGCTTAAGCCCTTCAGGGGGCATTTAATTTTTTTCTTTTTTCTTTTTTTTTTTTTTTTTTTGGGGGGGGGGGGGGGGGGGGGGGGGGCATGCCTTCACCCCAATTTGTGCCAAAAACTACACTTGTGCTCGTGTGTTAAGATAGGCTATGGGTGTGGATGTGGTGTGATGTGTGCGTGCGCATGCGCACGAGTATAATTACCAAAAGCCAAAATTGACCAAAACAATCATCTTTTGAATTTTTTGAATAAAATAAAAAAAAAACATCTCTTTCGAAAACCCAACAACCATGTCTGTAGGTAGGGGTGCTTACATACCCTTTCAAAGCAACCTTTGAAGGCTATAAAAAAGACTTATGTGGTTCCGTTTTTCATATGCATTCGAAATCTCTTTGCTCTCTGAATTTCTACAATAATGAATTGTTACTCTTTCGTTCGTCTTAGTTCTGCCTTCAGGTTAGACATATAGTGGTGGTTCAAACCTTTTGTATATCAAGTGCGATGGTGTGATGAGACAACAATTGAGGCTATCTTCGAGGTTGATTGTCCAGTGTTCTTGTTGCACTACGGACAGCGTTCAAAAGAGGGTAAATCAACTTCAAGCCGAGTGATTTTCATCACACCTTGATTCCAATAAGTCTTCTTAATTCTTCTTATTTGAATTTTCATTTTCAAATTTATTTTTTTTACATTTTATTATTCCATTTTTCAAAATTACAGATTTACAAATCCAAAACTCTACCATCTAGTAAATAAAATTAAAAATGTTCCATGAAGATAATTGTATCTTATTATATTATTGTGCTCAACTTTACTTTATATAACGCGAGTAGTTATAGAAAATTTTATCCATACAATTAGTCTTTAAAGTCAGAAACACTTAATTTTAAAAAGACATGGAAGATATTTGAATTTAGAAAATAGTACTTCTATACTTAAAATGCCCTTAATTGGGACCATTTTCATTACTTAATTTTTTTTTATTATACATATAGCCTAACACGCACCCTCTCTCATCTCTTTCTATATATAGTCTGCACCACCTTCTCTTACACTCTCTTTCTCTCTTCGTGCCTATTGCATATGCCATATCCTCTACCTATAATAAGGAAACTGAAACATATAGAGCTTCAAGCAGAAGCCAATCTCACTCAACTATAATTTTGAGAAATCCAAGTGCAAACTTAGCAACAGTTTAGAAAATAAACATTTGATATTAATGAGAAAGTTGTGCATATTTTTATCGTATATCATTAGTATTTAAATTAATATTAAGAATTTCAATTAAAGGTTATTTAATTTGAAATAATTCTAAGATAAACTATGGTATTTTTTAGATTACATATGTTGGATAGAACATAAACACCTGAAAGGTAATCATTGTGTTCCTCATCAAAACACAAGCTGAAGAATATTTAGTCGTAAGGTGAATATATTTACCCTTTGCTTAAATAAGATCAATATGTTAGATTTATTATTTATAAATGTATTTAGTAAAAATAACACTATTTCAACTAGTAAATCTATATCTTTTTTTCTATAATAAGGCTATCATCATCTAAAAATTACCAAATCATATTTATTCAAAGCGTTCAAACCTTAAAATTAAAAAATCATGTAACAATTCATTTCTTCTAGTTTGCAAAATATTTAAACAATAATTATTGGGTTCTTTGAAGGAATAGAAGAAGATGAAGAGTGAGAAAAGAAATACCAAGGAAAAAAAATATTCTTCTATTTAAAATTTTAATAAAAAAGAGCTCTATAAAAATAAAATTAAAAAATTTCCTTCACCACTACATTTCCGTACATGTGTAATTAAAAGATACTGCCGCAACTATCCTTGTTTTTAAACATCAACCCATAAAATCGATACCAACCCCACCTTAAAATATTTCTTTTACTATTCATATTATTCAAGACATTTGGATTCTAAATTATAAAAATCTATAAAACCGCTATGACTACCTTCGTTTAGTTAGTTTCAAAGTAAATAACATTAAATTACAAAATATTAGGATTCTTTTTTAGCATTAATGCTTACATCCAACCTCAGTGATTTACACAGAAATATTTCACATTTTTAATCCAAATGGTATAATTTTAAACTATATCAATTAGAAAAAAAAAAAAAAAAATGGGTGTGTGTACTTTTTCAATGCCTAAAGCAAAAAATGAGTATATGAAAATTAATCAAGGTGAAAATAAAAATAAAGCAATTCGAATGATCCATATTTAGAGATCTGGAATAAATGATCGCAACTAACCTTGTACTCTATTTGACAAGAAAAAGCGTATAATTGAAATCCAGTTGCAATAATATAAAATGAAATCAAGGCATACCTGACGATATCTTAAGTATAACTTCAATCAAAACGCATACCTGCATTCATCTAGTATTGATAACACGCTACCTACGAAGAGGATGAGGAACCACTAATTCCATGGCAGTGGCGAACTAGTACATAATCTTGCCTTTTGCCAAAGCATTAGGTTTCTTATAGGGTAGTCCTCCATTATATACTATTAGGGGTGTTAATGGGCCGGGCTCGGACTTTAAAAATTAGATTTTTGAATACGACTGGTCTAGCGGCCCAGCCAGCCCGAAACAGTTCAAAATTCAGGCTGAGACCTACCCCAGGGCCGGCCCGTCGACAGTCGTAACTGCTATGTGGCTCCGAACAGTTTTGGACAACATGCACTCAATCCCCACTATTTCCTGTGGTCTAGTTTGCTGAGCTTTGGATCGTCCCCACAGTATTGATGGACGGCGCGTTAAAATACATATTTTATGGTGGGGCCCACAGAGCTTTTCCACCAGCTAGCTGGGTGGTTTAGGGGTCACCATCCACTCTGATTATAGGTTACTCCGACATGGATGAAGGGAAAGCCCAGATACCAGCTTGATTCAATACTTTCGTGGCCAACAAGTTTTCAATGGGGGGCATTTAATCCCCACCATTTCCTTCATGGTGGTCCACTTGAGCTTTTGATCTACCTTATTTTTAGGCCAATGTCTTTTATTGAGTTGGCGAAATGGATGGATGGAGTGGATTTAACACATACATCATTGTGGGGCCATTATATTTATTTAGACAGCTGCAAGTCTTTCTATAACCGTCCGTTGTTCTATTGATGGACATTGATGGATATGTATGTCTTCTGATTGGTATACCGCCGTGATTTATGCAAGTTTGTCTTTTCAGTGCATGGGACCCACACTGAACGGTTCAGATGTCGCAGAAAGACCATCATTGGCACGTACAGAGTGTGTAAACGTTGATGTGGGTCCAGTAAAACACCATAAATTAGTAGATGCTCCCGCTAACAGGAGTGCCAGCTGTACACTGCCATATGAAAGATTTTCTGAGGAATACGCCTAAAATAGGAATACGCCTAAAATAGCAACTAACGCGAATTAGGTGTTTCCCAGGGAACAACTTACTGGGTGTTACCCCTGCCGTGTGGCCCACATGGTTGATATTTTGCATATCCAAGCCGTCCATCCGTTTCTCCAGTCCATTCTGGGATGGAGTTAACAAAAATTATGCAGATCCATATCTCAGGTGGGCCATACCACTGGAAATGGTGATGATGGAGTACCCCACCATTACACTTTTCAATGAGCCCATCGTAGGGTTTTAGTAATGTTTATTTGCAATCCAATCTGTTGATAATATAAATAATACCTGGATGAAGGGAAAATGTAAATATTAGCTTGATCCAAAACTCTTTTAGCCTACAAAAATCTTTTAATGGTCATTCATCAATGTTTCTAGTGGTATGGTCTACCTGAGATTTTGATCTTCTTAGGGTTTGGTATCACATCCTAAAATGAGATGAAAAGGCATATGGACGGCATGGATTTGTAAAAAGTATATTAATATAGCCACCATACGGTTAGGGTAACACCCACTAAGCTGTTCCCAAGTGTAACAGCTAATCCACTCTCCAAAATATATTAACCACTAAGCTGTGGGCGCGAATTAGGTGTTACCCCGGGAACAGCTTAGTGGGTGTTAGCCCTACCATATGGCCCACATGGATGATATTTTGTATATCTATTCCGTCCATCCGTTTCTACAACCCATTTTTGAATGAGGTTCCAAATATTATACCGATCCAAATCTCAAGTGGACCATATTATTGGAAACAGTGTGATTGAGTGATCCACCATTAAAAATTCCAAAGAGCCCATGGTAAGGTGTTGGTAATGTTTATTTGAAATCCAAGCTATTAATAATGTCAAGAAGGTCTTGATGAAGGGAAAATACAAATATTAGATTGACCTAAAACTTTTATGGCCCACAAAACATTTTTTAGTAGTTATTCATCACTGTTTCTAGTGGTATGGTGGATATGAGATTTGGATCCTCTTACGGTCCTCGATCACATCCTAAAATGATATGAAAAAGCATATAAACTGCATAGTTATATAAAACATACATCAATATGGGCCTCACACGGTTAGGGTAACACCCACCAAGCGGGTAACACCTAATTCGCGCCCCTAGGCTGTCACCAGGCCCCACCTTCTCGAGTGGGTGCAGGCGTTACGGCCCGGATTGGGTACTACCCCACCAGACCTATCTAGAGACAACTCTTAGGAGCTTTGTGGGGGCACAGTGATATATTTTCTTTATCTAATCTGTCCATCCATTTTGAAAGATTATTTCATCGTATGAGCCCAAAAACGAAATAGATATAAGGCTTTAGTGGACCATACTACAGGACACAGTGGGGATTGAATTCCTACCGCTGAAAACCTCTTGGGGCTACAGAAGTTTTAAATCAAGCTGAAACATATGTTTTACCTTCATCCAAGTCCATGTGACCTTATGAACTGGTTGGATTGCAACTAAATGTCACAGTGGGCTGTAGGAAGGTTTCAACGGTGAAGGTTATTGTCACTACTACTTCCTGTGGTGTGGTTCACTAGAGCCTTTGATATACCTAATTTTTTTTTATATTATGCTCTAAATTGACTGTTGAAAATGTATGGACAGAATGGATGAAACAATTACATCACGTTGGGCCCCACAGAGCCCCTGACAGGACCGTCCGTCTCTAGCGAGGTCCTGGTGGGGTAGCACCAATCCGCGCCCAGGCATTACTCCTTCCCCCTGCAAGAGCAAGTCTGAAATCAGGGAATGGCTGGTGGTCGGTTCCATGTGGGACCCACAATGATGTATTTGTTTCATCCACACCGTTCATTCTTTTTTTCAGATCATTTTATGGTCTGATACCAAAAACTAAGATAGATGCAAATCTCAAGTGGACTACATCAGAGGAAACAGTGTTGATTGAACATCCACCATTAAAAACTTCTTAGGGCGCACAAAAGTTTTGGATCAAGATCATATTTGTTTTATCCATTCATCCTAATATATTTTACATTATTAAAACGTTTGATGTAAAATAAATGTTATGGTGGGAATTTCTGTGGGCCCTAGGATTCTTTCAATGGTGGACGTTCAATCACCACGGTTTCCTATGATGTGGTTCATATGAGATTTAGATCTTTTTTATTCTTGTTATTATGACATATAATGAGATTAAAACTGGATGGACCGCATGGATATACCAAATATACATCAAGATGGGCCGCATGGTCAAGGCTGCACAGTCCTCTGTGAGGCCGGCGCTACACCTAACGCGCAGTGTCTTCCACTAAAACGTGGCAACCTGACTTCGTGAAGTCCGAAGAAGATTTGATTTCGACTGGTTATTTGATACTCTGTAAGCGCACTATGCTTGATACACGGGCACTCAGTAATTGCATACATGGAACATGTTAACTCATATCTAACCGACGAAATTGTGGAACCTACATTCTCTAAGGTATATTCCAAAATTCGGATTGGTTTGAATAGTCACGGCCTCTCATTCACGGAGAATTTTTTCTTGACTAAGGACCATTGGATATTTTCATTTTTAACCAATGTCCCTCCATCCGGTAGTTAATTTATCCAATAAAATTTTATTTTTAATCCATGACACATATGGATTAGGAAACTTAATTTAGACGGTTTAAATTGAATTAACTGTACTATAGTTATCCAAGTTCATCCAGTATATTCCACCGAAGTATACAATTTATGCGTGTTCACCTTTCCAAGACAAATTTTTCGATTTCAATCTCATTGGCGGGCGCGGATTTCCAGCGAAAGCCTTGCGCAGGAATTTCCTGCGCTGGGAACCACGGTGGGGCCCACAGTGATGTTTTTTCATAAATCCACCCCGGCCATCCGTTTTGGGAGCTCATTTTAGGATTTTAAAACAAAAATGAACCGGATCCAAGGCTCAAGTGGGCCGAAAACGTGAGATTTGAACGTCCACAGTTGAAATATTTGTGGAGCCACAGGAGTTTCGAATCAGGATAACATTTGTTTTTCCAGTTCATCCCAGTAGTAGTGACGTTATGAACGGTATGGATGTCATATAAACATCACTGTGGACCAGGGAGGTTTCAACGGTAGTAATTTACCCATCCACCTTTTCCTTTAGTGAGGCCCACTTGAGTCTTGGATCCGGTTCATTTTTGCTTTCATGCCCTAAAATGATCTCCTAAAACGGATGGACAGAGTGGATTTATGAAAAAACATCACTGTGGGCCCCACCGTAGCTCCTAGCATAGGAAATTCTTGCGCAAGGCTTTTGCAGCGCGGATTCCTGCGAAAGCGAAAAACCTTTTGCAGGAATTTCTTGCACTGGGAACCGCGGTGGGCCCACAGTGATGCTTTTTTATGGGCGCGGATTCCCCGCGAGAGGCAAGTGTAGGAATTTCCTGCTAAAGATGACGTGGACCAATAAAAACCCACCATATAAGCAAACCCACGTGGCTGGATTTTAACTAAACTAAGGAAGCATCTGTTAGTGTTAGCCTACGTAAAGCTCGAGCAAGCATCCGTTAGTGTTAGCCTACGTAAAGCTACGTAAAGCTCGAGCATATACGTGGGCTTTCTCATGTGTTTTTTTTTTTTTTTCCATCTTTCCTCTCGCTCTCTCTCTTCCTATGAAACCGAAGCTAAAAAAAAAAAAAAGAAAAAAAAAAAACCACCAAGCTTTCCTTCACCATGCGACACATCTCGCTCATGGCAGGGAGATGATGTAGAGCCTGCACACGGTCTCCCATTTGAACAGGTAAGGATTTTTTCTCACCGAAACTTAGGATTTTTTTTTTTTTTATTTTCTGTTGGAATCTAAAATTGTTAGAATCTATTAATTTTTTTTCCAGGTTTTTGCAGTTTAGGAAAACAGAAGTTTTCAATTTCATTCGTTGATTGAAATCTGGGGTATGTGATTTCCATGTTTTGGTTTTTCTTTTCCTTTAAGGTTTTTCTTTGGGTTTTTTTTTTTTTTTTTTTCCCTACACAGAGGTATCAAAGTTGAAGATTGTAGAGTTTGGGTGGTCTATTGCACACATTCAACCGAACGCGAGCAGATGATGTGTGGTACTATAGATTGTCTTCCACCCAAGATGGGTTACTTCGGAGTCGTCCGTGCCTGTAGGTCCTTGCAAGATGGAAACCCCTATTTTTAGTTGTTTATAACCGGTCCAAATTCAAGATTGATGCTATGGATTGTGTGTGCCCAAACTGTGGGTGAAAATAGTATTGGGGCTGTCAATGGGCCAGGCTTGGCTTTTGGGCCAAGATTTGGGCATTCTGGCAGGCTTGTTAGAATGGCTCTATTTAAGATACTCATTTTGCTTAACACAAACCTAGTCCATTGACAGCCCTATTTAGCACTTTCAAGTTGAGTGGTCAGGCCACGGGGTAATGCGTTGTGGAACAAGGTTTGAACAGTAATTCATGGCTTGTTTAGTAAATGAGTCAGGCTTGGCCTGATCCTAATCTAACTCAAACCCGACCCATTGCCACTTGCAATCAAGCGAAGCGTCCAAGGATTTTGTGTATATGCATTTGCCTTGGGAAAATGTAAAAAGTGTGTTTACTTTTTTACTTCAATGGCTTATTTTATGAATTTTGTTCTTAGTTTTGCACTTTCGATATTTAAATGAATGCATGGGCAATTTGTTTTTCTAAATGCCGGAGCGTTAATTTTTCTATTGTAAGAATTGGTTGCCTGATTTTTTTTTCTAGATTTTTCACCATTGCATATGTGTACTTACATGTATGTTTTGACAATTTTATATTGGTACTAAAGGTCAATGGATGACATGGATGCCTTGGATGGCCAACTTTTTCCCCAATCATGCCGAAGGTTGGACTTCAATGTTGAAGAGGGATATCATGTTCAAGAATCAATGCATGAAGTATTGGTTAAGACGGGTGAGAAATTAGATGAACCAAAACTTGGAATGGAGTTCAATTCTGAAGAGAGTGCATATGAGTTTTACAATAAATATGCTGGAAAGATAGGATTTAGTGTTCGAAGATCATCATGTAACAAATCAGATAATGGTATTGTGACTCGAAAAACATTTTGTTGTTATAAAGAAGGTCGAAGACAGAAAGATAAAAGAACCGATCAAGTAAAGTGGCAACGTCCAGATATAAGAACTGGATGCCGAGCAAAATTGACCATTAAGCTTCAAATGAATGGTAGATTCAGTGTCACTAAATTTGTTGCGGAACATAACCACGAGATCATTACACCATCAAAGGCACACATGTTAAGGTCACAACGAGGTTTAACTGGTGCTCAATCAGCTGTAGCAGATATGGCAAATAATTCAGGCATAACACCATCAGCAACTATGGCATTAATTATGAGCAGACAAGCTGGAGGTCGAGAGAATTTGGGATACCTACCCGTTGAATATTACAAAAATTACTTGTGGAAGAAGCGAATGAAAGCTATGGAAAAGGGAGATGCAAGAGCTGTTTTAGAATATTTTACAAAAATGCAAATAAAGAATCCATCTTTTTTTTTTTTTTTATGCAATACAGGCCAATGAAGATGATCAAATCACCAATATTTTTTGGGCAGATGCAAAGTCGATAATGGATTATAGTTATTTCGAGGATGTGATTTGCTTTGATACCACATACAGAACAAACAATTATGATCGTCCATTTGCCCCATTTATTGGGGTAAATCATCATAAACAAACAATCATATTTGGTGCGGCCTTGTTGTACGATGAAACAACTGAATCTTTTAAGTGGTGCATGGAATAATATGCTTGAGAAATATGATCTACCGCAAAATAGATGGTTACGAGCTTTGTTTAAAGAAAGAAAAAAATGGGCTTTGGTGTATGGAAAAAATACATTCTATGCTGATATGAAGAGTACACAACGAAGTGAGAGCATGAATAGCCTTTTGAAGAAATATTTAAGTTCCAAACATAATCTTTTCTGTTTCTTTATGCACTATGAACGGTTAGTGGCTGATCGACGATATCGAGAGTTGGAAGCTGATTTCAAAATGAGGCAAAGTACCCCAATATTGTATGTTGATGTGGAGATGTTGATGGAAGAAGCAAAAGCATACACTCCAGAAGTATTTAAAATGTTTCAAAATGAGTACAAAAAGTTTCTTAACCATGCAATTCATAAAAGTGGTGAATTTGATATGGTGTTAGAGTTTCAAGTGGTCCGTAATAACAAAGATGAAGGCCATCTTGTCAAATTTGACACATCAGACAATTCAGTCACATGTAGTTGTAAGAAATTTGAGTTTGTAGGGATACTATGTAGCCATGCACTAAAAGTTCTTGATTATTATAATATAAAGGTGCTTCCTCCCAATTATATTTTGAAGAGATGGCAAAGAGATGCAAAGGTTGGTATTGTGAAGGACCGCCTTGGGTTCATCATACAAGATGATCATAAGACTTCTTCAGGAAAGCGGTATAGCTATTTGTGTCGCAAGTTTGTTAAAATTGCTTCAATAGCTACTGAATATGAAGATGCATTTGATTTTGCTGATAGATATTTCAGACAAATTTCATGATGAATTGATAGAGTGTATAAAAGGGATTAAGAAGCTTCCAATGATGACATCTCAAACTAATGATGAAAATGTAGATACTGAAATTATTTGTCATCAACCGACTAACAATGAACTTCCAATTATGACATCTGGAATTAATGATGGAAATGTAGATACCGAAAGTGTTCGTGATCAACCGGCCGACAATGAAGTTACTTTTGTTGATAGCCTCCATTCCCAAACCGTAAGTGGTATTAAAATGAAGTCTAGAGTTGGAGGTAATAGCCATACATTTAAAAATCCACGGCATAAAGGAAGGAAGAAAAAATTCCGAAGCGAATCCATTCAGCCACAAATAAATCAAGAGAGAAATGATTCAGCCCATGCACCAAAAAGCATTCACCTTCCTTCATTTCACCCTTCACATTGTCCAAGTGTATTCTCTCAACTAAGCCAGGTCAATCAGGTATTATTCAGATTTTATTTACTAAACTTTCCATATCATATGTTATCCATGTTGCAGTTTTTATACTTTATTTTCCATACCAGGTTCAAAAAGTTCCTTGGGTGAGTCCTTTTGGATGGCCAGTGGCTTATTATGGGTACCATCAACCTAATATTAACATATACCAGCAAAATTCCTTGAACATCAGATCTCAGGTTAATTTGAGATTTTTTAAAATAAAATATATCATATGTAGTGCTCACGACACATGCTCATGAACTGTGATTCTGTTATTGTGTTATTTCTTTGCCAGGGTAGCTTTGTTACTAGTGGGAGTTATTTTGGAGTACCTGGTGGAAGCCATGGACAACTTGGTCATCGTAAGGCGGTAATGAGTTGCGTAGCTGGCCCTAGTGGATCCATGAATACACACCATCTACCCCTTGTGGGTGCCAAACAGGCATCAACTAGTACCCACAAAAGTATTCAAGGACCAGTGCCTGCCTAAGTTATGAATTGTTGTACCATGTATCAATGTTTTTTTTTCCTTGGCACACAAGCTTAGAAATATTTCGACTAATGTGTTTTGTGCTGTGAATGTTTGGGGGATTTCTTGGATGCAGAATAGGAGATATTGTGCTATGGATGTGTGGGGTCTTTTTGCTGGATGCAAGGACGTGTGGAGTCTTTTTGTTGGATGCAAATTTGCCCACTTTTTGCATACGTTGGATTTGTTGGATGCGAGAATGGCCCTGTTTCCTATCATTTCTTGTTGCAAGATGTGGAGCTTACCTTCGTTCCTATCATTTCGAGTATGCCCATTGTTGGTTAAGCGGTTGGTTTGGGTGGCAATTATGTGGCAGTTTGTTGAGGCTGTTTGAGTGCTTGGGCCTTTCACGTAATTTGTCTTATTTTGTTGGTTTATGTTATTTCCGTATGCCTCTCTTCCATATGATAGGCATGGTTCCCTTTTATTTTTGTAGGGCCTGCCCGAATTGATTATAGGCTATTTTTTGTGTAAAGAATATTATACGGGAAAGGAAAGAAAAAAAAAAAGGGAAAAGAAAATTTATTTGTCATTTACTTGGTGAGTCTATGTTATGGTTCTTTTGAGAGTGTTGTGTAGGTTTGGTTTCATGAAAGCCAGTTGTTTTCTTCTTCTTTTTTCTTTTTTCTTTTTGTTTTTTTTTCTCTTCTGGTTGGTTGATGTGATTAATGGTACGTATTTGAATCATTGGGATATGGAACTCTTTCAAACTCTATTTTAACTCTTGGGTTGTTGTGTTTTGCACTGTAATCTTGTACCGAAAGCGTATGAAGGATCTGAGTGTGCTAGCCTGATGAGTGGCCCCGTCGACGTGTTGTAGAAATAAGATGTGAACACAAATTGATGCAGCTAGCACTTGCAACACAGAGCCCTTATAATTTTATTTTATTTTTTTAACACTCACAGCCCACACACTCATGCACTCACATAATAGTGGGATTTCACCACAATAGGTATATATGATCGATTACAAATATCTAGGATCTGTCTTCTCTATAAAGGACCTGAAATACCTTGCTTACGTATCATTGGAAAGTGCATTAACATAAATACGGCAGTAAGAAGAGGTAATACAAAAGTGTGTAAACTATAAAAACGAGTCAAAGTGGATTGACCGACACTAGCACTTCCACGTAATAACTCTACCAAAGGCGATCCTATTACAGGAATAGCTTCAGGTACGCCTGTCACAATTTTTACTGCCCAATAACCAATTTGGTCCCGAGGTAAGGAATAACCAGTTACACCAAAAGATGCAGTCAATACAGCCAAAATCACACCCGTAACCCAAGTCAATTCGCGAGGTTTTTTAAATCCACCTGTGAGATACACACGAAATACGTGTAGGATCATCATTAGCACCATCATACTTGCTGACCATCGATGAACTGATCGGATTAACCAACCAAAACCCATGACCTTCTGTTGAGTCTACTACTGACCCCTTTATAATGGACCCTTGCACATGTAAAAAAGGGGTTCTTTATGTTACATGCATCAACATCGGACCATGTGTGTAGGATATGAGCCCATTCATCAAGTGCGCAGGAAATATACTACTCATCCTCAAGCAAGCACACCCCTGCATGCCGCAAGCACACCCCTACATGCCACAAGTCTAAGATCTGAGCTTTTAATCAAGTAGTCTGTATGAGTTAGATGTTGCATCAACATGGGACCATGTGTGCCAGATATGAGCCAATTCATCCAATGCAGGTACCAACATGGTGTTGGAAACGGACGCCTCAAATTTGTTTGTACAGAGGCCACCGGCCGGTCGGTGGGGGTGTCCGACCAGCCGGCCACAGTAGAGACCCAAGCAGCGTTGCTGCTATGACAAAAATAAGCCATCCGACCAGTCGGTCGACCGGCCGGTAGGGGTGTCCGTTTTGCGCGGTTTCTTTGTGCAAGAGGTTTCTAAATCCGTTTTTTCTTCCTATTTAAGGTGTATATATGGGATTAGAGGTTTCTAAGGTTGCAAAGGGGATTGAGGGATCTTCTAGGAGAGAGAAAGAGCTTGAAGAAGAGGTTTATTCTTGGGTAAGCTTGGGATTTCTCTTGTGAGCTTGGGTTTTGGGGTCTTGGATTCCATCTCTTGTAACTTCTGTGATTCATAGTGGATTGGTGTCGCTTTGTGCCGTGGTTTTTTACCTGTGAGGGGTTTTTCCACGTAAAAATCTGATTGTCTATGTGTGGGTGATTGCATGCATTGTGATTGCATTGTGTGGCTTGTTTGGTTGAATTGTCTGTTTATCTACAACTTTGCTTCTGCTGCGGGCCCTCCTATCCTAACAACTGGTATCAGAGAGATCATTTGGGTGTAGCAGAAATTTGAATCTGAGACAAGAGCATGGCATCAGGCATGAGGTTCGACATAGTACTTTGGGGAAAAATAACTTTGAGCTTTGGAAGGTGAAGATGAAAGGCCTTCTAGTTCAGCGAGAATTGCAACATGCGCTCCTTGGAGAGCGACCAGAAGCTATGAAAGAAGGAGAGTGGAAGAAGATCGATGAAAAGGCCAATTTCTCAATCCAGTTGTGCCTGTCAGATGAGGTCCTATACAACGTCATGAAAGAGAAGACTGCGGCTGCAACATGGGCGAAGTTGGAGAATATCTATGCGAAGAAATCTCTTAAAAATCGCATATACTTGAAGCTTCAGTCGTACAATTTTAGGATGACAAAGGGGGTCGATGTTGAGAGCCACATCAACAATTTCAATAGGCTTATTTGCAAGTTAATGGATGTAGATGAGCCGATAAAGGACGAGGATCAGGCGTTTATCCTGTTGAATTCTCTTCCAAAATCATATGAGTCGCTCAAGGACTTTGTGCGTAGGAGGGAGACTATTGGCATAGAAACCATTATCTCAGCCCTTCAAGTGAAGGCGATGAGAAGGAAAAGCGGCGGCGTGGGTCCCTCTACTGATGAGGCACTGGTTATGAGAGGGAGGAATTCTGAGCAGGGTGGAGGATCTCCTTCATCGAGATCTAAATCAAAAGGCAAGTGGAGGCACAAGGTGAGATGCTGAAATTATGGGGAAGAAGGACATGTGAAAAGGGATTGTTCGAATCTCGGAAAAAGGCAGGAGAGATCTGGAGATTCTTCTAGGGAAGGAACCAATACTATAGAGAACGGTGGTGACGGCTGTGATGTATTGACTGTATCTAGCATAGAGCCTCTTGGTGTAGAGTGGCTCTTGGATTCAGGGGCATCATGTCATGTATGTCCTGACCGAAGTTCATTCATGTCATACAAGGAGTATGATGGTGGATCGGTGTTTGTGGACGATGGCTACGCTCGCAATGTGGTAGGGATTGGTTCAGTGCGCATTAGGATGTTCGATGGAGTCGAACGGATCCTTGAAAGTGTGAAGCATGTCCCTGAGATGAAGAGGAATGTGATATCTCTTGGTGCACTCGAGACGAAAGGGTGTAGGTTCATCGGCTACGATCGATCTTGTAAAGTGGTAAAGGGAGCACGCGTTATGATCAAGCCACGAAGGTGCGATAATCTTTACAAGGTGATCGGGAGCACTATTCATGGTGGAGCTGCGAGATTGGCAGCAGGATCCACAGCTGCTCAAGTGTGGCAAGAGAAAAAGGGCCACATGGGAAGAGCAACAAGGCGTGTGAAGATGCAAGGATAGAGTCGATGGGGCATGAGAAGCGACGGTACTATAATGATGACGAAGTAGAGGTGGAGACTGTGCGTGGCCAGGAGGTGCATGGTGATTTGAGTTATGGTCGAGTTTGTTGAAAACGAACGCCTCAAATTTGTTTGTACAGAGGCCACTGGCTGGTCGGTGGGGGTGTCCGACCAGCCGGCCACAGTGGAGACCCAAGCAGCGTTGTTGCTGTGACAAAAATAGGCCATCCGACCGGTCGGCTGACCGGCCGGTAGGGGTGTCAGACCGGTCGGACAACTGGTCGGCAATGTCTTGGTGCAACATGGATTTTGCACGGTTTCTTTGCGCAAGAGGTTTCTAAATTCATTTTTTGTTCCTATTTAAGGTGTATATATGGGATTAGAGGTTTCTAAGGTTGCAAAGGGGATTGAGGGATCTTCGAGGACAGAGAAAGAGCTTGAAGAAGAGGGTTTCTTCTTAGGTAAGCTTGGGATTTCTCTTGTGAGCTTGGGTTTTGAGGTCTTGGGTTCCATCTCTTGTAACTTCTGTGATTCATAGTGGATTGGTGTCGCTTTGTGCCGTGGTTTTTTACCCGTGAGGGGTTTTTCCACGTAAAAATCTGATTATCTATGTGTGGGTGATTGCATGCATGGTGATTGCATTGTGTGGCTTATTTGATTGAATTGTCTGTTTGTCTACGGCTTTGCTTCCGTTGCGGGCCCTCCTATCCCAACACATGGGACCATGTGTGTAGGATCTGCACAGATGAGAAAGGCACATTGATGATATCATTGAACCATCTTGCTTTGGTGTGAACTGGTCCATAACCAGCGACTGATGTGAATTCATTGAAGTATTGTGGTACTGGTAAGCCCATGAAGGCGGAGAATCCTAAGATAAACTTTGTTTGGAATCTGTTCAAGTTGCAAAATTGAAGGAAACTAAGACCAACCAAACCAACATATGCAAAGAAGAGGCAATACAAGGCTGCAAAAATTGGTGCCAGAATGGAAGCAAATACCGCTCCAAACTTTCCAAGAATGGAAAAGAATATCATGAATCCTGCAGATATTTGCACTACCCTCTGGCTGCCAACCTACGTCAAACCGGCATTTTCAACGAACACTGTAGACCCATTTACGGTTTCAAGCAAGCCATCCAACAATATACCTATTCCCTGCCAACCAACGCCATGACTGAGAATGGAAGGCGGCAATGGTGTAGCACTTGCATACCTTGAGACAGATATGAAAATACCTGTGGACTCTACAAGAGCTACAACTAAAGCAGCCATCATCGCAAACCCTTCTCCTGCATCGAATGTAGGGGTGCCCCATTAAATGGATATGGAACTCTTATCCAAGGAGCAGCAACAACAAGTCCAGCTCTATCAGCATGACAATGGATCTTTGGTGGGGAACCCTTATATGCACCACCCACAGTAAGCAGGTGTGCATAAATCAAGACAATAGCAACTGAAAATATAACAGTAAACCTAAAGACATACCTCTCTGAGCGTATAACATGGGGTGTGTACTGTGAAAAGAATATCGATAAAATTATATGTGGAAGTCCAACTTCAATACCTTTTGCAACCCCAGGGAAACCAAGCTCATAGAGCCCAAACCCAGCAAGAGAAACCAAAGGGACCATAGATAGTGGACTTAAGAACCTCGTGACATTGCGCCAAAGGTCACTGAAACCGAGTATTATCTAAAGTGTTGAAGCAACAATTAGTGCCCCCTGGATTCCACGCATGATTCGCTTGAATTTCTCTACAAGGTCCACAACATCATTGTTGTATCAATTGGCCAGGATTATGGAGAAGGTGGGCGCAACAAAGGTACACGACCCACCAATCACAGCAGGTAAGTGAGTCCCGAATAACGGCACCTGAAGAACATTTAGTAGCCAGAATGCTTTCCATCCAAATTGATATCCAAAACATTATAATATCTGAATTGTTTTGGGTTAGTTGGATCACATATGGGTACACTAACTGCAAATACTAAACATATCACAGATGAAATAGGAAAAAGATTCATTTGTGATTAAAAAAATAGAAATGAACTTCTTAAATCCAAATAAAAGGTCTACTAAGTTGCATATAATTATTACAACAATATTCATTACTAATCCACCATAATAAACTACAATGCAATCCCTCAATGGCAATTAGCTTCTTCCTCTATATTACAACCATTACACCAGGACAAGTTAACAACATTATTGAGGACATCTTCCATCAATGTCACCACAGGAAAAAAAATCCTTAGATAGACAAAACCCCTTCATGAAATCACCCCCTAAATGCCTGATGGATCTACAATTTTGAATCATCCATGGATGCTTGGGAAGCTTGTGTCGTGGAGATGCTGTGAGGAATCTTTGACTAGCATCTGCTCAAAGGACCTACAGGCAGGGACGACTCTGAAGTAACCCATCTTAGGTGGAAGACAATCCACAATACCATATATCATCCGTCGGCGGTTCGGTTGAATGTGTGCATTGACCACCCAAACTCTGTGATTTTTAAGCTTTAATGCCTCTGTGTATGGGAAAAAAAAACAAAGAAAGAAAAACCTTAAAGAAAAAGAAAAACCAAAACAAGGAAATCACAGACCATAGATTTCAATCAGCGAATAAAATTGAAAACCTTTGTTTCCCTAAACTGTGACAACCCGAAAAAAAAAAATAGATTCTAACATTTTCAGATTTCAACAGAAATTACAAAAAAAAAAAATCCTAAATTTCAATGAAAAAACTCTAAATCCTTACCTGTTTAAATGGGGAGAACATGTGACTCTAGATCATCCCCTGTCATGAGCGAGATGTGTCACACGGTGAAAGAGAGCTTGGGTTTTTTTTTAGCTTCCGTTTTAGAGAGAGGGAGAGACTGAGCAAGAGGAAAGAGGGAAAAAAATAAAAAAATAAAATAAGGAAGCCGTGTGCATGCTCGACCTCACGGCTAACACTAACGGATGATCCGTTAGTTGAGTTAAAATCCAGCCAAGTGGGTTTGCTTACATGGCGGGTTCTTATTGGTCCACGTAATCTTTCGCAGGAAATTCCTGCACCTGCCTTTCGCTGGGAATCCGTGCCCCTTTTTTATAAATCCACCCCATTCATCCGTTTTGGGAGCTCATTTTAGGACATGAAAACAAAAATGAACCGGATCCAAGACTCAAGTGGGCCTCATTAAAGGAAAAGGTGGGTAGGTAAATTACTACTTGAGTCTTGGATCCAGTTCATTTTTGTTCTCATGTACTAAAATGAGCTCCCAAAACGGATGGACGGGATGGATTTATCAAAAAACATCACTTTGGGCCCCACCTTAGTTCCCAGCGCAGGAACTTCCTGCGAAAGGCTTTCGGAGGAAATCCGCACCCCAGTTTCTCCTTCCTATTGTTGCAATCCAACAGTCATAAATCATTCCCTCCTCTCATCTCTTTAAAACCTCCCCCGCCACTCCAGTTTTACAAATAATATCATCTTGTCGCACCCAAGAATCAAAGGAAGAACGAATTTCCCAATTCTTACAAAATTTCAATCAAATTTTCAAACCAAAATTTCCAAATTCTGAATTTTTCTCTCCCAATCTCTCTAAAAAATAATACATCCAGTTTCTGAATTTTGTAATTCTCTCTTCCATTCGTCAATCTTCGTATCCTTACTGCAATATTTTTGCTTCCCATTCTTCAATAGATTCTAAAATTCAGTTCACTCTAATTTAATCCACTATCCAATTCCGATGGAGAGGAGGGCGTCTGATCCAATTCCCCAAACTAAATATGGAGCAGCACTCCTCGGGGCCACTATAGGTTATGAGGATCCGACTCTCATCCCACCGTCATTCCATTTGGACCCAGCAATGTCCGTAGGGCACGCAGATGGTGATTAGCCACTCCCGTCCTCGTTCATAGATGGTGATCACATGTGTAGATCCCGGTCCATGTGGGCCACCAATGACAATGCGGGCTCATCAAAAGTGCCCAACTTAAGGCCACGAGGGAAGGGCATAAAGAGGGGATCTTCCAGTAGATCAGAACCTTCAAGAAGTGGTCCAGGTGAGAATTAGAGGCCATCGATTGCTTTGATTGAAACTGAAGGCAGCGAGACCGAAAGCGATAACAACATTCCAAGCAAGAAATTGATCAACGAGGATGAAATTGCGCCAACTTCGTCGATTGATGATGATCGGGGCTTGATCGAGAAAACAATGATCACTTTCGACGGGCTCCATTGGAGGTTATTGTAGGTCAACAATGTCATTGAACCGGGCCGCAAGGTCATTACGCACCCCCATCTGGTGGCTGGGGCGATCATGACCAGTAAAGGTCTCCAGGTGAATATGTGGAAGACACTGGGGCCCATCAAAGGGGTCACAATCGGTGATGTCTTCTTTTTCAGGTACGAGATGTCTTTGATCGGACTGCATACATGGTGATGGGCGCAGTCGATTACATAAGCCTGAAATTTAGCAATGAAGAAGACGTTGTGGCCATTAGCTTGGTTTCTGGTCCTCATCAAGAGAACGATCTGGATGATCCAGATGTGATAGTTTACATGGAGCACAAGGCGATCAGTGATCAATTGCTCCAAAGCGGCAATCCAACTTTAGACAAAAGCATCCACCTGAAAAATGAGATCAGGGTCATCCGCTGCATGAAGGATCAGACCACTTCATCAGGCAGGATCTACGTCTATGATGGCCTCTACAAGATCCAAGAGACTTGGATAAAGAGTTCCAGGGGCCACGCCATTTTCAAGTACAAAATGTTGAGCAACCTGCAAAGGATAAATGACTTCAGACTCACATATAAAAGGTCCGACCATTTGGAGCAGTTTGGATATACAAATGTAGATTTTATTTGCTGCCTTTGACAAGAAGTCAATCTCAAGCTACATTTGCATAATAGAATTGTACCATAAAAAGTGTGACGTGGTATGGCTTCATCTATGATGAAAGCGAAATATGTATTCTCTTAACCCTACGCATGAGGCGATATGGTTGTAAGTTTTGTTTAGTATAGAATTGTATAATGACTGTAAAAGTCATCTATGTGAAGCAGATGATGGTGGATCTACTCCTTAAAGGTTGTTTTGTCATGCTACTTTTGAGACATGTCTTCCATGAGATTTGGTGACTCAAAAAATTACTGGATTAGTGGGAGCTTCGGTTTGATTCGATTATGTATAAACATTAGATATTTTATTTTGACAATTCTATTATTCAGTTTATATCCTGCTTCTCCTTTAGTGTGCACATTCAGTTTTGAGAAAGCAGGACTTTGGTTTATGTCTTGGAGACACATTCAGTAGGACCACTTGAACATAAACACGTATGGTCACATTAAACTTGTAATCTTCATACCACACCCCGTATCCTTTATCTATGTCGTTAAGGCTATTGGTATTTGTGACCATGATTCACCACACTTCGAAAAGATTAAATATTGTGTTGATTACCATGATTCAATATCAGTGGCCTTGAGGGATCGGATCTGACAAGTGTTGCTTATAGTTATCCCATGATGTTTTGTAAATCAATAGGATGCCCATTAGGGACTTTTGAAACAAATATGTTTTATAAAATATTTTTCATGAAATAAAATAAAATGTTTGTTTTCTTTCAGAAATCAGTATAGCCCAAGTGGGAGAATGTAAGACTCATATTAGGTGGGCCACACATGATCATCGATTTAGATATGACCGTTAAATTATTCAGATTGAGCAATTAAGTGGGCCCCACTATAGTTGTGATTATTAGATATAGGTCTAGGGCGGAACGCTTGAACCATGGTCTCTATACACGGTTATTAAGATGAATATGAAAGCCTACGAAGTGAAGACTTTAGAGGGGACAAGTGTGATGGGTAAGCTTCTCCGGCCCTCTTTTCTACTAATACATGTCTTTGTTCCCCACCAGCCCACACAAGAGAGAAAACTCTAGTCCCATTAAAAGGTTCTCCTAAGGGTGTAAGGCGCGAAAGGCCAAGTTTCACATTGCGGCATCAGGAATGTCTTCTTATACAGGTATGCGTCTAAGATTGAAGTATAGAATCTCCATTATTAACGCATAGACGATCTGTTTATTCCGCTATTCATTTTACACCGAGGAATCGTTCCTTCTGTAGACTTTATTAGTTGGGTAGTTTGGACATGTATTAATTGGTGAGGCCACCAGTTGTGTGAACTCCGTATTTTTTAATATTATGATATATAATGTTTAACATTGGGTCAAGTTAAATTTAAATTCAATCTTTACTTATTACTTACATCTACTTTGAACTTGTGTGTTGATGCTGTAAACCTAAATTCCACTAATCACGCTTCCGCAAAAGCATAGGTGGCGCTTGGAATCTGAGGATCAAGGTTATACTCGACTCTTGAAATTCGACGCGTTACACCACTCAACAAGTCAAAATAAAATTTATGGCATAAATCGAACAAGAGATTATCACTATATAATGGATTGGATTCCCAAATAATGCTACTCTCCTGCTCTCACAAATTCTAATTGTTAGACACATCTCTCACCTCAGAGAGAGACTAATGGCCCGTTTGGAAGCTTGGATTTGGAATGCTTTGGAATCCAAATCACAATTACATTGGAATCAAGGTGATTCCAAATCCTCATTTGGTTGAAATGCCCTTCAATCCAAATTTCCTATTTTGGAGCTTGTATTTGGAGGGCATTGGAATTTTTCGGTATATTCATATGCCTTAGATTTGATTAACTAAATTAGCTTTCATATTTTAAATTAATATATATGTGTGATATTTGTTATAATGACTGTAATAACCCCATTAAAATATATGCTTTGGCCAAAAAAGAAAAAATTTTAAGCCTTGGGTGGGCCACAAATGCAAGGATCACAAATAGGTAACTCACTAACATTTTTTATCCATCCATCCATTTAGATGTCCAATGTTTAAATGGTTTAGCTCATTCTATTGATATGATTTTACTATTACAGCCAATAATTGAATTGTTTTGAGGTATCATCAGCATGTCATATGTCTAATGGATAAGTGCCCTAGAGACACCTTCATTACATGTGCGACTCTCCTACCCTTAAAGGGGAAGCAAAAAAGTCATTTCCTTTGAATTCTATCCAATCTCTTCATTTTGCTTGGATTTCAAAGCACACCAAAAGGTTAGATTTGAAATACCTCCGATTCCATCTGCCTCCAAATTTAAGTTTGTCGAAAAAAGCAACTATTTAGATTTGAAAAACTCTCGTTTACCACCAAATTTAAGGTGCCAATTAATGGGGTGTAATGTGACCCACATTGTACGTCAGTCCACTATGTGGTTATTGCCACGTTAGCCCATTATATATGGTTATAGCCCACGTCAGCCTACGATATGTGATTATAATCAAAATTTACATTAGTTTTTAAAAGTACGAGTTTTTTTAATGATATAACCGTTACCTCAAAAATTCTAGTTGATTAAAACTTAGTAGTTAAACTTTTAGAAAACAACTATCCATCTATATTCTCTATACAGTTGCCACTTTTTTGTTGGGAGGAAAGTTATATATATAAGGTTAAATCTTAGAGGATCTCGAGTCTAGCAAGTAATATACAACACTTTGTGTTAGCGTATGATTTTTCATATAATCCATATGTGAGATGCTTGAATAGACTAAAAAATTATCTTTTATAGATTGAAGAGTATTTTGGCCGTTGGATTATATAATATGATTGGGGCATTGTCAACCTTATTGAATCTCCACCATTGACAAGTATAAAACTAATCATCATGGCCGGATATAAAATCTTTGACTTCTATTGTTAATTTTGTTCTTTAATATCTATTACTAATTCCATGGGCTAAACCTTGTTGGGTTCTAATGTTGAGTTATAAACAATATTTATCTCTCCCTCCCTAGTTCTAATGCAATGTGGTAAAAACACACACACACGCATGCACGCATATATATATGGGAGGCATGGACCATTAACTCGGGACCATTATACGAATAGGTGAATTCCCAAACAATGAGGTCCATAACACCCCCTCTCTCTCTCTCATTATACCAAGGTGCATTTGACAGAATGAATGAAAAAAGATGAGAAGAAACTTTTTTATGAAAAGAGAATCTTAGCGATCTCTTTATTATATTGAGGTGATGAGAAAGATACTTACTAGAACTAGCATTTTATATTTGGCGTTATGAATGGCAAAAGAGAATTGTCATTTGGAACATTTAAATTCTCATAAAACGAGTGTTGATTACTAAATGCCTAAATCGTAAAGCTTTCCAATGGGAATTACTCAAATATAAGAAACATAGCTGTTTTTTCAAACTATTTTTCTAACAAGCCAATTCCCACTTAGCTAAATGACACTTGAAAGAATCTCCAATCCAATGGCAATGAACATTTTAATGGGCGTAGCTTATAGGACATGGCCCCATCTAAACTAGGCCATACCCGATGAACAGTTTTGATTGTATGTCTGCATGCACAAAAGTAGCCATTAATAAGTTAACATAACAATAAGTGACAAATATTCTAGATTTCCTCAATTAAAAAAAAAATGCTAATCAAATACAATATTTTACTAATTTCTCTCTTATGTAAATATATATAAGTATAGGGGGCAGTTAACATATACAATGTAGTACATATATGTATAAAAGAGGGTATTTATAATTGTGTCTCCTTAATTTTAATTTATCTAAGTAAAGGTCCAAGACTATACAACATTAACTGCAAACACCGTCCAAACAAGGTGCACCCCATTGAATCACTTCACAAACCCATACATATATCACTTCTTAGCCATATCACTATTAAGCATGACGTTGAAAGACGCCTTCACGGACCACTCTGAAAACACGAGCCTCTAAGGTGACATCTTAATCCCCGGCATAAGAAAAGAGTCATGATCCAATGACATAAGTCAAGTTGACAGGCCCCATGCACGTTCATTACAGTCCGATTGACCACCATGGGCGGGCTTCGCCTATCACTTCACGCACGACTATCACATAGTGTAGGCTAAAGACATTTTGCTCTAAAACTGCTAAAGCATACTATAAACAAATGATAGCACAAATCAATTTAAATCCTAATTGTTAAATTAACATATATATAATCCTATATTGTTAAATTAACATATATATTACCTAATTTCTTAATACTTTGCCTTCATAAGAAAAAATAAGTATTTTCTCTATAATATTAAGGACATCACAATTCTTAACAAATTTACAAGGGCAATTTAGGTAATTTTATTAGTGATGAACAGTACTCATGGTCATCGTCTAGGTGAAAACTAGAATATGACAAACTATAAAAAAACACAAAAAAAAGTTTAATATTTTGATAGAATGTAATATACAATATGCATCCTCTTATAAAATATATGGTACCTAATTCCTTACCACTTTACCTTCATATAAGTAAAATATGTATTTTCTTCTTATAGTAAGGACATCACAATTCTTAACAAATTTATTATCTCTCTCACACATGTAACTTGCACCATCTTTATCTATGTTAAGCATTTTTTTCACTTTGATTCATCTCTCCAATCTCTTTATCTTCTCTTCATATGTCATACTCCCTAGTAGATAAAATAAAAAATGTTTCATAAAGTTAATTGTATCATGCTATTATTTTTCTCTACTTTGTTGTATATAATGCAAGTGACATAAATAATTTTATCTACGTAATTAGTCTTCAAAGTTAAAAACTCCTGTTTTAAAAGGACATTGGAAGAAATTTAAATTTAGAAAATGATATTGTGTTATTTAAAATGTCCTCAATTGGGGGCATTCTTGCTATTTAATTTTTTTTACTATGCGTAACCTAATTAATTTGCATATAAATATTTCTTATTTTGGAACGAAATGGTATAAGTTTGAACTATTTTAATTTAAAAAAATGAATGTATGTGTGTAATTTGATGTATGCAAATTAATCAAGGTGAAAATAAAAATAAAAATATTATAAAGATCCATATTTAGATATCTAGAATAATTTGATCACAACCTTAGGTCCATAGGTCAAGTGGTAGACTGAGTGAAGATAGCCTCGTTTCAACATTGAGATCATGGTATCGATTCCCAAAGTAGGGGTGGTTAACATTGTAGTGTGACTAACAGGGGTGGGTGGGTGTACTAACAATGGGGGTGTGAGTACTAACCCTCTCTCCAAAAAAAATTTTTTAGCTTCAACCACAGCATACTCTTAATGGTATTGGTAGTGCATTGCATATAAGGAAGATGAGGAGCCACAAATTTCATGTCGGTGGCAAACTACAAACTACTCTCGCATTTTATTCTTATCTAATTTATGGAAGTTAAATTCTTTTGGCAAAGGCTTGGGTTTCTTATTTGGTAGCCATCTCTGTACTCTTTTTTTATTTTTTCATGATGATTTTTCTTTTAATTAAATAACTATTGACTTTTTTTAATTTAAAACTGCCTACTTTCTCGCAATTTTAGAAACTTAATAAATATATAAAATATTTTTAAAAAATTTGATAAACTATTCAAGGAAGGAAATTCTAAAAGTTATTTTCTTAATTTAATAATTGCTTACATTTTCTGGATTGGGATAATAATATAATGAAAAAGTATAATAACTACAAATTCATTTTACCGTCTCAAATAATTGCATTTGATAAAGGATTGTTATGTATGATTTATTGATGGTAAAATTATTAAGATGATACTTTTTCATTATTTTTAATTTCAAATTATCAAATTCATACATTGATGTTCGACATTTTCATAGTAATACAATTGAAAAATATTATAAATTTCTTTACATGTCTCCTTAAAACATCCGTATTGAATCGAAGATGGATGTGTTTGGTTTCACAATGATAAAATTATAACGATATCACTTTTCATTACATTACTATGGTAATCTTCAATCCAAATAAATCCTACTGCAATTTAGACAAGCCCTAACCAGAAAATGCTTAGGAATTAATGTAAAATAAGTTCTTTTGGTCTTAGGTACATATATTTTGATGAGCCTCAAAGCTTGAACCTTTCCTGAACTCCCTTGATGTACAGATAGAGCAAGTCAGTTTATGCTCACAGTCAACCCCACCAAATAAATATTTATGATTTCCTATATGTGTCCAAATTTGGTAGGTATGAATGTGATTCACCTCTTTAATCTCTCCTTAATGAATCATCATAGTACCATCTTTCAATTGAAAATTCCACCAAGGGCATTCATGTAATTTTAAGTCCCCAATATAACTTTTCAATTTCTACCTCATCGCATTCACTCTTTCATGCACCAATCTACCATTCAACCCAAATCTTGAATCTTGATGCAATCTGATGGTCACAAATCACTCCCTACTCTCATCTAAAACCACAAATTAAACCATATTTATTTAAGGCATTCAAACCCTAAAATTAGAAAATCATATGGTAATTCGTTTATTCTGATTTTTAAAGTTTTTAAAAAATAATTATCGAGTTCTTTGTGGGAAGGGAAGAAGATGAAGAGTGGATAAAAAACACCTAAAAAAATAAAAATAAAATCTTTTATTTAAGCTTTTAACCAAAAAAAGGGATTTAAGATCAACTTAAATAATTTCCTCATTATTACATTTCCAAACATAATTAATTAAAGAATACCATCCCAATTATCCTTATTTTTAACATCCCCCCTCCCCCCTAAAGATTGATGAAAACCCCACCTTAAAATGTTTCTTTTTTTTATTCATATTATTTGAAACAATAACACTCTAAATCACAAAAATATATAAAACCGTTATGACTCTCTTTGTTTAGTTAGTTTCAAAGTAATTAATATTAAATTATAAACTATTAGGTTCTTTTAGAGAATCAACGCCTACATCTAGCTTGATTGATTTGCATATAAATATTTCTTATTTTGGAACGAAATGGTATAATTTTGAACTATTTTAATTCATAAAAATGAGTGTGTGTGCTATTTCAATGTCTAACATAGAAAATGGATGTATGCAAATTAATCGAAGTGAAAATAAAAATAAAAAGATTAGAAAGATCCATATTTAAAGATCTGGAGTAATTTGATCGCAACTAACCTTAAGTTTTATCTGGTGAGGAAAAAAGTCTATAATTGAAATCTAGTTATATTAGCATCAAACAAAATTAAGTCATACTTAACGATATCTTCAGTTTAGATCCAACCACACACGTGTCCATAGCTCAAGTGGTAGATTGAGTGAAGATAGCCTCGTTTCAAAATTAAGATCATGGTATCGATTCCCAAAGTGGGGGTGGCTAACATTGCAATGTGATTAACAGAGGTAGGTGGGTGTATTAACAATGGGGGTGTGTGTACTAACCCCCCTCAAAAAAAAAAAGTTTAGCTCCAACCACAGCATACTCCCAATGGTATCGATAGTGCATTGTATATAAGGAGGATGAGGAGCCGTTAATTTCATGTCGGTGGCGAACTACAAACTACTCTCGCCTTTTAGTTTTATCTAATTTATAAAAGTTAAATTCTTTTGGAAAAGGCTTGAGTTTCTTATCCGGTAGCTCTCTTCTGTACTCTTTTCTTTATTTTTTTCATGATGACTTTTCTTTCAATTAAATAACTATTGACTTTTCTTTTAATTTAAATTGCATACTTTCTCCTAATTCTAGAAACTTAGATAAACATATAAAATATATTTTTAAATTTGATAAACTATTCGAGAAAGGAAATTCTAGAAGTTATTTTTCTTAATTTAATAATTGGTTACATTTTCTTTATCTCTCTTATTATTATTTGGATTGGGACAATAATGTGATGAAAAAGTGTGATAACTAGAAATTTATTTTACCATCTCAAAAAATTGCATTTGATGAAGGATTGTTCTATATTGTTTATTGATGGTAAAATTGTGAAGATAGTACTTTTCCATTATTTTTAATTTCAAATTATCAAATTCATACACTGATGTTCGACATTTTCATAGTAATACGATTGAAAAATGCAATGATTATAAATTTCTTTACATGTCTCCAAAAAACATTTGTATTGAACCGATGATGGATGTGTTTGGTTTCACGATGATAAAATTATAATGATGTCACTTTTTCATTACATTATTATGGTAATCTCCAATCTAAATAAGTCCTACCATAATTTAGACAAGCCCTAACCAGAAAATACTTAGGAATTCATGTAAAATAAGTTCTTTTGGTCTTAAGTACATACATTTTGATGAGCCTCAAAGCTTGGACCTTTCCTAAAGTCCCTTGATGTGCACATAGAGCAAGCCAGTTTATGCTCACAGTCAGCCCCACCAAATGAACATCTATGATTTCCTATATGTGTCCCAATTTGGCAGGTGTGGATGTGATTCACCTCTTTAATCTCTCCTTTATGAATCATCATAGTACCCTCTTCCAATTGAAAGGTCCACCGAGGGCCTTCATGTAATTTCACCTCCCCAATATAACTTTTCAATTTTTGCCTCATCGCATTCACTCTTTCATGCACCAATCTACCTTTCAACCCAAATCTTGAATCTTGATGCAATCCAATGGTCATAAATCACTCCCTCCTCCCACTCCTTCCAAACCTTTCCACCACTCCACTTTTATAAATAGTCTCACTTTCTCCTTCCCAATAAACAAAGGAAAAAGAATTCTCAATTTTCTAGAAAATTTTAATCAATTTTTAAAACCAAAATCTTTAAGTTTTTAAACCCATGGAGCCCCTGCCTCAACCAATTCTATGATTAGGATGCAATCCACTTTCATGTCACATTGTAAAAGCATAAAAATATTCAATACTCTGAAAAATGCAATAAACGATATGCATCTTCTTATCAAATATTTAGAACTTGTTGTGGTCTACTTAAACTAGCTCTCTATCCAAGTGTCTTGGATCTTGTAGAGGCCATAAAAAATGTAGATCTTGCTCGTTGGAGTAGTTTGATCGTTCATACAATGGAAGGCCCTTATCTCATTTTTCTGATGAATGCGCTTCTCTAAGGCCAAATTGCCACTTTGGAGCGAATGATCACTGATCACCTTATGCTCCATGTAAATCATCACATCTAAATCATTCAGATCATCCTCTTGGGGCCCAGAAACCAAACTAATGGCCATGATGTCTTCTTCATCGCTAAACTTAAAGCACGTGTGGTCAATTGCACCCATAACTGTCGAATGCAATCCGATCAAGGACATCTCGTACCTAAAGAAGAAGGCATCACTTATTACAACCCCTTTCGTGGGTCCCACTACCTTTCACATCTTCACATCGAGCCCTTTACTGGTCATGATTGCTCTAGATTAGGGCATGTAATGGCCCTATGGCCCGTCTAAGTAGCATAGTTGACTTACGATAGCCTTTGCTAGAGCCCGTCAAAAATGATAATGGTTTTCTCAATCAAGTGATCAAAGGAGGTGGTGCAATGTCATCCTCGCGGATCACTTTCTTGCTCAAAATGTTCTAATTCTCTTTTCCTATTCAAATCTCTCCTTACATTCTTCATATATCTTCACATTGAAGATCCATCTTCTATTTCTACACAATCTTCCAAATTCATGACCATTGAATGTTGGATCCCATATTATTTCTAGCGATTGACATTTGTCAATCCTCATCCTCATAACGTATAGTGCCCCTAAGGAGTGTCACTCCATATTTAGTTTAGGGAATTTGGATTGTACGTCCTCTGATTATCCATCCGCATTATCAGATGGTAGGAAAGAGATAGTCTACGACGGAGAATACTAGAGACATAAGGCGATGACCTATATATTAGATACCCATGTGGAGATGCAAGCGTCTAAGAGAATCCACCCAACGTTACACTCACAAAAGTCAATCTGGTTTCGTTATCAGTAGTGGAACTAGAACAACCGTCCATCGTTAATTGAAGAGAATTAAATTCTAAATCAAAAAACAACAAACACAATAAAAGCTCAAGTGGCTAGTATTTTAAAACACCATCCCAGGTGGGAGTGAGTAGCTAACTCAGTAGTTCTATTACCCTAAATTACACATGTTATCAATCGCAATCAAGCATTGTGATAACATACAAAGTAAACAATTTTCTAAACTAGTTTAAGTGCATGTAATGCATGATATGCAAATGTATGTCCCGGGAATCACATGAGGAACTCAAAATGTAGCACTGGCATAAACCTCGTACAACCAGACACCTATAATCCTTCACAACATATCTATCCAAATGTAATGTAGCCCGTCACCAACATTACTAATAACACAATCCAAGATGACAATAATATGGCCCGTCACTAATATTACTTGCAAAAAAATGCTTGTCATGATATGCCTGATTAGCCGAATATTTATCAAGTCTCATTCTTACAGTATATTAGTGAAACTAAAATACCATCATTCTATCACAAGTCTAATTAAAACTATTTGGCTCCCTGCGTTGCGTTGCTAATCATCGTCGATAACCTCCGATCCAAATTTGGGTTTATCACCCACTGATACATGGTCAAGCAATGGCTCATCAGCCACGCACAATCAAGGTGGAAGGGCTTGTCACCCAATCCTCTACAATGTGGTAGGCTCGTCACCCCAACGTAGGCTAACAACTCGGACACAATATCCCATATGAGAGATCCTATGTGAGATTCATGAAATTCTAAATTAAGGGGATCTAATTGGGAAAGAATGAAGCATAAATTACCTCCAATTGCAATTAGAGGTGGATACAGCGGAAGAAGTGGTGGCTCCTATAATTCGATTGAGGCTCAAACAACCCACAAGAGCAATGATCTAACCCAAGCTTTCCTTACAATTTCACCTTTCCTCTTCTTCTCCTTCTCTTTCTCTCTTTCTCCCATTCTCTTTCTCTTTAAGCCTAGCAAATTTAAATTTGGGAGAGAAAGTCCCAAATGGGCTCTATTTATAGTGTCAAATGTGGTGCAAATTAATGACCATAAAAGCTTGGTTATTGGTTATTTAACCTTATGGGAGATTGATTATAGCATTTGGGGCCCACTTATGTCCATCCGGTCAATCTAATTAATGGGAAAGTTTCTACAAGCGAATAATCATATAAGGCTATGATTTCCTGCATTTTGGATGTTGTGATTAACAGATATGATGACGAGTTCGTTTATCCGTTATCGATCATCGATCCGGACCACAGCTTTAAGGATAGTTGTAGGATATTATTACCTTTGGTTAGTGCCCTAAATTTGACCATGATCTAATAGTCCAAAAGCCACAACTTTGGCTAAAGTTTGGAGGTGCACAAATAATTTAAGTTCCTAGTGAATTTTTAGTAGCTTCATATATCACATGTGCTCCCCTTACAACCCAAGTTGAACAATTCAGTGCTTTATTCTTAATGATAACATCTTTCCATTTCGTGTTTGGTTTTCAGTGAAAGACTAGATTTCTCGATGATTTCATTACTACGATAGATCATTTTTCATTTCGCAAAATTTCAACTTCTTCTGCTTGCATTTTGTATATGTTTGGGTCAGATTTTCGACAGTTTGGTTCCAAACATAAGAGAAGATCATATTTTTGAAGTATTTCTCCCTAAGATTTGAAAGCTTTATTTCGGTTTACTTACATTGAAAGCCATTTTAGATCAAATTTCCTTAAATTTGAAAACTTTTCTCACTAAAATATATCAATTTTTTCTTCTGTAAGGAAATTTCGATGTTGACAACTCTCTCGAATCTACATTTGAGACAGTTTTCATTTTAAAGTCCTTTTTTGTGTGAAATTTTAGCTTCTTTCCATCATTTAGTGTCGTTGTTAAAAACCCAATTTGCAGAATTTAACAATGTCTAAAATTATGTTTGTTGTTCTTCGATTTTGAATTTATTTCTCTTCAATTGACGATAGACGGTTTTCTAGTTTCACTCCTGATAACGAAACCAGATCGACTTTTGTGAATGTAATGTCGTTGAGTGGATTCTCTCCTACACTTACATCTTCGCCTAAGTATCTAGCACATTGGCCATCGCCTTACATCTCCAGTCTTCTCCATCACAGACTATCTCCTTCCTATCATTCGACCATGCTAATGGATCACCGAAGGACATACAATCCAATTCCCCAAACTAAATATGTAGTGACACTCCTCAGGGACACAATACATTACGAGGATGAAGATTGACGGATGTCAATCGCCAAAAATAAGATGGAATCCAACATTTTATGGTCATGAATTCAGCAAATTGTGTAGGAAGGAAAGATAGATCTTCAGTGTGAACATACATGAAGAATATAAGAAGAGATTTGAATTGAAAAAGAGAATCACAACATTCTAAAGAAGAAAGTGATCGGCCGAGGATGACATTGCGCCACCTCCTTCGATCACTTAATTAAGAAAACCATGATCACTTTTGATGGGCTCCGGCGAAGGCTATCGCAAGTTAACTATGCCACTTAGCTGGGCCATAGGGTCATTACATGCCCCAATCTAGAGTAATCATAACCAGTAAAGGGCTCGATGTGAAGACGTGAAAGGTAGTGAGACTCACTAAAGGGGTTGCAATCGGTGATATCTTCTTCTTCAGGTATGAGATGTCTTTGATCGAATTGCATTCGACAGTTATGAGTGCAGCCGACTACATGTGCCTTAAGTTTAGCGATGAAGAAGACACCATGGCTATTGGTTGGTTTCTGGGCCCTAAGAGGATGATATGAATGATTTGGATGTGATGATTTACATGGAGCACAAGGTGATCAGTGATCATTCGCTCAAAAGTGGCAATCTGGCCTTAGCGAAGAGCATTCATAAAGAAAATGAGATAAGGGTCTTCCATTATATGAAGGATCAAACCATTCCAATAGGCATGATCTACATCTTTGATGACCTCTACAAGATCCAACACTTGGATAGAGAGATCTAAGGGCCACCACATTCTTAAGTAGCCAACCCACTTAAACTTTCGAAACTTAAGTGGACCATAACAAGTTCTAAATATATTATAAGAAGATGCATACTATCTATTGTATTTTTTTAGAGTATAAAACTTTTTTATGCTTTCACAACATGACATGAAATTGGATTGCATCCTACTCCTGCCTAAATAGAATCAGTTGAGGCAGGGGCTTTATGGGCTCATCATGATATATGAGTTTTATCCACACTGCTCATCTATTTTTTCAAATCATTTTACAATATGATACTAAAAATGAGCTGGATATAAGGCTCAAGTGGACCACATAGTAGGAAACTAACTCTCAACATTAAAAACTTCTTGGGAGCCATAGAAGTTTTTAATCAAGCTAAAATTTATATCTTCCCTTCATCCAGGTTGGATGGAAAATAAACATCACGGTGGGCCCGAAAAAAGATTCAATGGTGGGTATCATTATCACTGTTGCTTCCTGTGGTGTAGCCCAATTAAGTATTGGATCTGCTACATTTTCATTATCATACCATAAAATAATATGAAAAAATAGATGAGCAATGTGGATAAAAATCATACATCACAGTGGGCCACACAGAGTCTATGCCCGAGGCATCCCTCAACAGAACATAAGTCACTGAAAGGATCTTGAACGACCCACCAAAGCACAAAAGCCAGGATCTCTCTAAAAATATATTCTTATTCGAAAAGTGCATAGCCGCATGTATAAGCTCATACTCATTTTTGTCTAGGCGAGGTAGGATGCAATCCACTTCCGGCATTTTCAAGCTTTCGTCCAAATGATAACATCGCTTAATGTATAATTATAACAAAATTATGTAAATTGCCTTTATCAATGTGATAAAGATTGTAACATCCTTACTATCATGGAAAAAATATCTATTTTGCCATTATGAAGGCAACATATTATGAAATTAGGTACTATATATATATATATATATATATATATATATATATATATATATATATATATATATTCTAATTTACCCATTTGTGTTTAAATTGATACGATGCTATCATTTGTATTATAGTATGCTTAAGCAATATTTGGGGTGAAAGCATCTTTAGCCTGCATTGTGTTTCAAGCCGTGCATGAAACAAACTATACATTTCTTGTTAAATAGGCTTAAAATAGGTGTTGCATTTAAAAATCTCTACAATATATATCATGAGTAGTGGGGGAATAATTTTATCTATACAATTAGTTTTATAAGAGCACTGAATTTTGAATCTTTAAAAAATATAAGATGGCAACTGAAATAAATTTAAGATGATGTTTAGTTGGATAAAAATCTATAATTCAAATTTAACTCTCGAAAACTTGCCAATAGCATAAACGTTTACCCACAAAAGCTCACATGTTTTATCTCCATACTAACACTCTCTCAACTTGCAGCATGCACCCCTACTCTCTCTCTCTCTCAAACATAATATAAGCAATTAAACGGTATCATCTTATTCAAATTGGTAGATTAGCATATATATAGTAACTAATTTTTTAATACTTACCTTCATAAGGGAAAAATAGGTATTTTCTCCATGATAGGAAGGACATTACAATCCTTAATAAATTTACAAGGCAATTTAGATAATTTTGTTAGTGATGAACATTAAGCAGAATATGTCATACCATAAAAAAACACATAAAAGGTGATACTTTAATAAAAGTAATGGATGATATGCATCCTCTTATAAAATACATAGTGTCTAATTCCTTAGCATTTCGTCTTTCCATTGGCAAAATAAGTATTTTCTACGTGACAATAAAGACATCACAATCCTTAATAAATTTACTCTCTCTCTCTCTCTCTCTCTCTCTCTCTCTCCATGTTAGGCATCATTTTGAATCATCTCTTTCCAATCTCCCTGTCCTTTTATCACATGTTATACTCTCTAATATTGTATTTTTTTGTTTTAAAATAAATTAAAATTTATTTTTTAATATACTTTGAAAATTTCCTCCAAAAGTCATTCCAAAATGCAACATGAATTTTTGTCTTATAGTGTTGTGGGTTTAGTCCCACATCGCATAGACAATGATAAAATTTTAAGTTTATAAGAAGAGAATTTTACATAGGGCTTAAGCCCTTATAGGGGCCATGTGAATTGATTTTTTTTTTTTCTTTCTTGGGGGGGGGGACCCCAACCTGTGCCATAAACCACACTCGTGCGCGTGTGTTAGGCCGAGCTGTGGGGGTGGACGTGGTGTGATGTCTACGTGCGCACTCATGCAAGTATAATTACCAAAAGCCAAAATCTTTTTATTTCTTTTTTTAAATTCTGAATTTGTAATGGTTGACCAAAATAGTCCTCTTTTGAATTTTTTGAACAGAACAAAAAAACATCTCTTTCGAAAACTCAACAGCTATGTCTTTTGGCAGGGGTGCTTACATACCCTTTCAAAGAACCTTTAAAGTCTATAAAAAGGACTTCTGTAGTTCCTTTTTCATATGCATTCAAAATCTCTTTGCTTACTGAATTTCTATAACAACGAATTGTTTCTCTTTCATTCATCTTAGCTCTGTCTACGGGTTAGACATATAGTGGTGGTTCGGATCTTTGTATATCAAGTGTGATGGTGTGACAAGACAACATTCGAGGCTATCCTTGAGGTTGATTGTCCAGTGTTCTTGTTGCACTACAGACAACGTTCAAAAGAAGGCAAATTAACTTCAAGCCAAGTGATTTTCATCACACCTTGATTCCAATAAGTCTTCTTAATTCTACTTATTCGAATTTTCATTTTCAAATTCATTTTTTACAATTTATTATTCCATTTTTCAAAATTACAGATTCACAAATCCAAAACTCCAACATCTAGTAAATAAAATTAAAAATGTTTCGTGAAGATAATTGTATCTTGTTATTATTGTGCTCAACTTTATTTTATATAACGCAAGTGGTTATAGATAATTTTATCCACACAATTAGTCTTTAAAGTCAAAAACTCTTAATTTTAAATGGATATTGAAAGATATTGAAATTTAGAAAATAGTACTTTTATTCTTAAAATGTCCTTAATTGGGGGTATTTTTGCTACTTAATTTTTTTATGCATGTAGCCTAACGCGCACCCTCTCTCGTCTCTTTGTATATATAGCTTGCACCACCTTCTCTTACAATCTATTTATCTCCCTTTTTCTCCCAATGTCTGTTGCATATCCTCTACTATATAATAACGAAACTAAAACATGTATAGCTTCATGCAGAAGCCAATCTCACTTAACCATAATTTTGAGAAATCCAAGTACAAACTTAGTAACAATTTAGAAAATAAACATTTGATATTAATGAGAAAGTTGTGCATGTTTTTACCGGAGAGAGTAGTTGTAAAAATATTTCTATTAGTCACCGGATATCATTAGTATTTAAATTAGTACTAAGAATTTCAATTAGATGTTATTTAATTTGGAATGATGCTAAGACATGCCATGGTATTTTTAAGATTACGTATGTTAGATAGAACGCAGACACCTGAAAGGTAATCATTGTATTCCTCACCAAAACACAAGCTGAAGAATATTTAGTCATAAGGTGAATATATTTACAATTTGCTTTGATAAGATCAATATGTTAGATTTATTATTCATAAATGTATTTAGTGAAAATAACTCTATTTCAACTACCAAATCTATATCTTTTTTTTTATAATAAAGCTATCATCATTTAAAAATTACCAAATCATATTTATTCAAAGCATTCAAACCTTAAAGTTAGAAAATCATGTGACAATTCATTTCTTCTAGTTTACAAAATATTTAAACAATAATTATTGGGTTCTTTGAAGGAATAGAAGAAGATGAAGAGTGAGGAAAGAAACACCAAAGAAAAAAAATACTCTTCTATTTAAAATTTTAACAAAAAAAACTTTATAAAGATAAAATTAAAAAATTTCCTTCACCATTACATTTCCATACATGTGTCATTAAAAGATACTCTGCAACTATCCTTGTTTTAAACATCAACCTATAAAATCGATGACAAGCCCAACTTAAAATGTTTCTTTTACTATTCATATTATTTAGGACATTTGGATCATAAATTACAAAAATCTATAAAACCGCTATGACTCCCTCCGTTTACTTAGTTTCAAAGTAATTAACATTAAATTACAAAATATTAGGGTTCTTTTTTAGAATCAATGCTTACATCCAACTCCGTGATTTACATAGAAATATTTCGCATTTTTAACCCAAATGGTATAATTTTAAATTGTTTCAATTAGATAAAATGGGGTGTCCGTACTATTACAATGCCTAAAGCAGAAAATGAGTGTATGAAAATTAATCAAGGTGAAAATAAAAATAAATCAATTGAAATTATCTATATTTAGAAATCTAAAATAAATAATCGCAACTAACCTTATACACTATTTGGCAAGAAGAAGCGTATAAATGAAATCCAATTGTAATAGTATAAAATGAAATCAAGTAATACCTGATGGTATCTTAAGTATAGCTTCAACCACAATGCACGCCCGCATTCATTTGGTGTTGATAACACGCTACATTAAAGACGATGAGGAACCACTAATTCCATGGCAGTCGCGGACTAGTACCTAATCTTGCCTTTCGCCAAAACGTTAGGTTTCTTATATGGTAATCCTCCTTATATACTATTAGGGGTGTCAGTGGGTCAGGCTCGGGCCTGAAAAATTAGAATTTTAAGTAGGGTTGGCCCAATGGCTTAGCCAGCCCGAAACAATTCAAAATTTGGCTGACACCTACCCAAGCTCGGGCCATTGACGGCCCTAACTGCCACGTGGCTCCGAAAAATTTTGGACAACAATCCCCACAATTTCCTGTGGTCTAGTTTGCTGAGCTTTGAATCTTCCTCACAAAATTGATGGACGGCGTGGTAAAACACATATTTTATGGTGGGCCCACAGAGCTTTTCCACCAGCTAGCTAGGAGGTGCAGGGGTCACCATCCACTCTGATTATAGGTTACTCGGACATGAAGGGAAACCCAAATATCAGCTTGATTCAATACTTCCGTGGCCACGAAGAAGTTTTCAATGGTAGGCATTTAATCCCCACCATTTCCTTCATGGTAGTCCACTTGAGCATTTGATCTACCTTATTTTTAGGCCCATGTCTTATAATGAGTTGGCGAAATGGATGGATGGAGTGGATATATAACACATACATCATTGTGGGACCCACTATATTTATTTCAGACTGCTGCAAGTATTTCTATAACCGTCCGTTGTTCTATTGATGGACATTGATGGATATGTATGTCTTCTGATTAGTATAGCACAGTGATTTATGTAAGTTTGTCTTTTCAGTGCATGGGACCCACACTGAACGGTTCAGATGTTGCAGAAAGACTGCTATTAGCACGTGTAGAGCGTGTAAAGGTTTATGTGTGTCCAATAAAGCACCATAAATTAATAGATGCTCCCTAGGAGTGCCAGCTGTACGCTCTGCAATATCTAAGATTTTTGGGGGAATAACCCTAAAATAGCAACTGACATGGGACCAAGCTGGCCCCACCTTCTCGAGTAGGTTCAGGCGTTACTATTTTCCCCTGCAAGAGGTCTGAAATCAGCGAATGGCTGCTGGTCGGTGCTATGTGAGCCCTGCCATGATATATTTGTTTCATCCATACTGTCCATTCATTTTTTAATATTATTTTGTGGTGTGAGCCGAAAAATGAGATAGATTGAAATCTCATGTTGACCACATAAGAGGAAACATTGTTGATTTAACATCCACAATTAAAAACTTCTTGGGGCCCTACAAAAGTTTTTGCTCAAGATGATTTTTGTTTCTCCTTCATCAAGGTATTTATGACCTAATCAACAGTTTAGATGTCAAATAAACATTATAGTGGGCCCTAGTAGGTTTTTAATGGTGTACATTCAATCACTACTGTTTTCTGTGGTGTGGTCCATCTGAGATTTAGATGTACCTCATTTTTTTTTTATAAAATCCTAAAATGATCTGAAAAAATATATGGACGGCGTGGATAAAATTCATACATCATAATGGGGCCCACAGAGCACCGACAATAGCCACCTAGCTAGTGGCCGCGTCACTAGCCAAACCGCGTCAGAAGCGGTGATGACGTAGCACGAACTTCGCATGAGCTGCTTATCGTTTAGCACTTTAAGGTGCCGACGCGGGAGATACACAAATCTCCTCGGAAGCCAATTAGGTGCGTCCTTGAACGTGGGGCCCACATTGATATACATTTAATGTATCCAATCCGTCCATCTATTTTACCAGATCATTTTACGATAGTATTCCAAAATTTAAGAAGATACAGTACTCAAGTGGACCATACCATAGGAAACACTGGTTAATGACCATTAAAAACTAATTGTGGGCCAAAAATGTTTTTAATCAAGATCATATTTGTTTTTTACCCTTAATAATAATATATTTTATCGTATTAAAAGTTTGGATGTAAAATAAACATTATGGTGGGCATTTCTACGGGCCCTAGAAATCTTTTAATAGTGGACGTTCAATCACAACAGTTTCCAACGATGTGGTTCATATGATATTTAGTCTTTTTTTTCTTGTTATTCTGACATATAATGAGCTTAAGACTGGATGTACGGCATGGATATACCAAATATACATCAAGATGGGCCGCATGGTCAAGGCTACATCAAGATGTACGGCATAGATATACCAAATATGCATCTTCTGTGTGGCCAGCGCTACACCTAATCCGCAATGTCTTCCACTAAAACGTGGCAACCTGACTTCGTGAAGCCCGAAGAAGATTTGATTTCGACTGGTTATTTGATACTCTGCAAGCGAAGCATGCTTGATACACAGGCATTCATAAATTGGATACATGGAGCATGTTAACTCATATCTAACCGACGAAATTGTGGAACCTACTTTTTCTAAGGTATATTCCAAAATTCAGATTGGTTTGAATAGTCACGGCCTCTCATTCACGGAGACTTTTTTCTTGAATAAGGACCATTGGATATTTTCATTTTTAACCAATGTCCCTCCATCCGGTAGTTATTTTATCCAATAAACTTTGATTTTTAATCCATGACACACATGAATTAGGAAACTTAATTTGGACGCTCTAACTTGAATCAACTGTTTACTATTTATGCAAGTTCATCTAGTATATTCACCGAAGTATACAATTTATGCAAGTTCACCTTTCTAATACAACTTTTTCGATTTCTATCTCATTCCGTTCACTCTATTTCGGACACCAGTTTCTTCTTACTATCGATGCTAGCCAATGGTTATAAATCACTCCCTCCTCTCATCCCTTTAAAACCTCTCCACTTCTCTAGTTTTACAAATAATACCATCTTCTCGCACCCAACAAACAAAGGAAGAACGGACTTCCAAATTCTTAGAAGATTTCAATCAAATTTTCAAATCAAAATTTTCAAATTTTGAAATTTTCTCTCCTATTCTCTCTCAAAAACAATACGTCTAGTTTCTGAATTTTGTAATTCTCTCTTCCATTAGTCAATCTTCATATCCTTACTGAAATATTTTTGCTTCCCATTCTTCAATAGATTCTGAATTCAGTTCACCCTTCAATCCACTATCCAATTCCGATGGAGCAGAGGGCCTCCGATCCAATTCCCCAAACTAAATATGGAGCAGCACTCCTCAGGGCCACTATAGGTTATGAGGATCCGACTCTCATCCCACCGTCATTTCATGTGGACCCAGCAATGTCCGTAGGGCCCGCAGATGGTGATGATTAGCTGCTCATAGATGTTGATCACATGGGTAGATCCCAGTCCATGTGGGCCAGGCCCATCAAAAGTGCCCAACTTAAGGCCACGAGGGAAGGGCATAAAGAGGGGATCTTCCAGTAGATCAGAACCTTCAAGAAGTGGGCCAGGTGAGAATCAAAGGCCACCAATTGCTTTGATTGAGACTGAAGGCAGTGAGACTAAAAGCAATGACAACATTCCAAGCAAGAAATTGATCGGCGAAGATGAAATTGCGCCACCTTCGTCGATTGATAGTAATCGGGGCTTGATCGAGAAAACCAAGATCACTTTCGACGGGCTCCGTCGTAGGTTATTGCAGGTCAACAATGTCACTGAACCGGGCCGCAAGGTCATTACACGCCCCGATCTGGTGGCTGGGGCGATCATGACCAGTAAAGGACTCCAGGTGAATGTGTGGAAGACACTGGGGCCCACCAAAGGGGTCACAATCGGTGATGTCTTCTTTTTCAGGTACAAGATGTCTTTGATCGGACTACATACAATGGTAATGGGCGCAATCAATCACATGAGCCTGAAGTTTGGCAATGAAGAAGATGTTATGGCCGTTAGCTTAGTTTCTGGGCCCCAAGAGAACGATCTAGATGATCCAGATGTGATGCTTTACATGGAGCACAAGGTGATCGGTGATCAATTGCTCCAAAGTGGCAATCCAGCCTTAGACAAAAGCATCCATCGAAAAAATGAGATCAGGGTCATCCGCTGCTGCATGAAGGATCAGACCACTTCATCAGGCAGGATCTACGTCTATGATGGCCTCTACAAGATCCAAGAGACGCGGATAGAGAGTTCCAGGGGCCACGCCATTTTCAAGTACAAAATGGTGAGGATGCCTGGCCAGCCCAATGGCATTGTGATCTGGAAGTCGATCCAACGTTGGAAAGAGAATCCGATGTTGAGACCCGGCATGATCCAGCCCGACCTGTCCGGCGGGATAGAAAATCTACCCGTCTGTCTTGTGAACAACGTTGATGATGAGGTGGGGCCCACTCATTTCAAATATAGCCACAGAGTCAATTACTTGAGCCCGATCGACTCCGTGAGATCAACGGCCAGATGCAACTGCAAGGGCACATGTGTGTCAGGCAATCCCAGCTGCGCGTGTCTGAGATTGAACGGTGGATATCTCCCGTACGGCCCGGCTGGGGTTCTAGTGAGCCGTAAACCATTCATATAAGAGTGTGGGGCCCGGTGTTTGTGCTCAACAAACTGCAGAGCCCGAGTGGCTCAGAAGGGTGTACGGTTCAGATTGGAGGTTTTCAAGACGGAAAATAGAGGATGGGCCGTCCGATCTTGGGACCCTATCAGGGCGGGGTCCTTCATCTGTCAGTACACGGGTGAGGCCATCGATCAAATGATCAAGGTCGATGATGATGATGATGTTGAAGACGGGTACATCTTCGAGCCTACCCCACCAAAAATGGACCCATCTGAACGGAGCTACGATCCTGGATTGCTAGGAGAAAAGGAGCCCTCCGAGCCACTGATCGTTCCATCTGAGCCGTTGATGATCGTCATCAGTGCGAAGAATAGGGGGAATGTGGCCCAATTCATGAACCATAGTTGCAAGCCCAACGTTTTATGGCAGCCGGTGGTCTACAATCATATGGAGAATTGCTATCCGCACATCATGTTCTTCGCGATGAAGCACATCCCACCGTTGACTGAATTGACGTATGATTATGGCTTAAGTGGGGCCCAGTCAGGCCACGATGAGTTGGGCCTCCCGATTGGGCATCGTAGGACGCAGAAATGCTTGTGTGGATCATCAGATTGCCGAGGTTTTTTCGGTTAGGCTGCATAAACAAATGGGCCACAAATAAGGTTAGCAATCTCACCGTTAATGGTAACATGAATGGCGTACGTAGGTATGTATACATACATGTTGTCATGGATTTTCTTTTTTCAAATCCATTGTGATCACAAGGATTATCTTTTTATTATTATTTTTTTTTTCAACAGATCAGCAGAATCAAGGCCGTTAATCCTGGCCTAGTCTATGAGACCACCACCAAAGACTGCCTCCATTTCCTCTCTTTCTATGGCTGCAAAGCTCCACTGATAAAGACCACTTAGGGCACCAACTTCACCTGCCCTTCCCCCTCCTCCGAGGCATTATCTGCAACCTCAACTATACATCCATCTTCACCGGCACCATCGACGAGCGGGACCCACCCGCGGCGGTCAGTTGGACAGCAACGAATGTGGAGCATGTGGGATTAATGCTCCGCCTGGGCTGGTGGTCAAGGCGTCACCCCAGAGGCTCGCGTTTTCAGAATGGTCCATGAGAGGTGTTGTTCAACATCATGTTCTGTAGCGACGAGTCAAGAATGGGTGTATATATGGGTCCATGATGTGGTCCGATGGGGCATACCTTGTTTACTCAATGTTTGCAGTTGATATTGTATAGTTTTGGACGTCCTTTATTTTACAAAAATTATAACTAAGTGGATACATTATATTTGTTGTCAATCTGCTATCTTAATCAGGTGAGAAATTAGTAAAATATTGTATTTGATTAGTATTTTTCAACTAAGAAAACCTATAATGCTCTCTCTCTCTCTCTCTCTCTCTCTCTCTCTCTCACTTCATGTTAGGCATTATCTCTCTCCATTCTCTAATCCTCTCGTCACATGTTATACTCCTTAGTAGATAAAATTCAAAGTGTTACATGAAGTTAATTGCATATTGTTATTATTTTTCTCTAACTCTAGATGCAGGGAAGAGCGTGAAGGGATAATGAGAAAGATCATCGTCTTTCTTAAATTATTATAACCTTGAATCCACAAAGGTGTTTTCTTGAATGCAGAAGAAAAAAAATAAAACTTAAATAATTCTATTGAATAATATTGTCTAATTATGTCTAATGTTCTCGATTATACAGTTAATAAATAAAAAAAATAAACCAAAATTTGTAATTACCAAAAATAGCAAAATTGTAACTCTAATAAAAGTCCTAATTCTAGCAAAACTCTTCTTAAGCCTAATTTCTGAAAATAAAAATTTTAAATAAACTTTTACTAGAAGAGTCCTAACGTGATTACAAGTCATTTCTAAAAAAAGAAGATAATCTAAAACTCTAATATTGTGTGTGTGTGTGTGTGTGTGTGTGTGTGTGTGTGAGAGAGAGAGAGAGAGAGAGAGAGAGAGATAAAAATTGAAATGATTAAAAATATTAAATTTTTCTAAAATTCTTTTTTAACTTGAAAGCATGCGTTTTCCCACAAAACAGACAAACGCATAACGGGTTGGTTTACTCCGAATGGCCTGTTCCACTCAAAATCCATAGGTCGTACGTCCCGTAATGATATCCAGATCAAAAGTTATAGCCGATTTATGATTTACCTTCTTTTGGTTCAACCATTCAAAGAATATGCCTGTGCCACGTCGTACATCATTTTATATTACGCAATTAGTCTTTAAAGTTAGAAACACTCAATTTTAAAAGGACATTGAAAGACATTTGAATTTAGAAAATGGTACTCGTGTCCTTTAAAATGTCTTCAATTGGGGGCATTTTCATTATTTAATTTTTTTTTTATGCATGTAGCCTAACATGCACCCTCTCTCCTATCTTTTTAAATACAGCCTACACCACCCCTCTCTCTCTCTTTATGTTTCTCTCCCCCTTCTTTCTTCATGTCTGTTGCATAATACTATATATCCTCTACTGTATAATAGGGTAACTAAAATACGTATAGTTCTAAGCAGAAGTCAATCCCACTTAACCACAATTTTGAAAATCTAAGTGTAGACTTAGCAGCAGATTAATAAATAAACATTTGATATTAATGAGAAAGTCGTGCGCATTTTTACAGGAGAGTAGTTGTAGAAAATGTGTCACTCAACGAGAGAATATAAGATGGGAATAATATTAGTCACCCGATATCATTGGTATTTAAATGAGTACCAAGAATTTAAATTGCAGGTTATTTAATTTAGAATAATATTGAGACATATACCAATATACCATGGTATTTTTCATATTGAATAAGTTGCATAGAACACAAACACCTAAAAGGTAATCATCATGTTCTTCACCAAAACGCAAGCTAAAGAATATTTAGACATGTGAATATGTTTACCCTTTGTCTAAAAAAAATCAACATTTTAGATTTGTTATCTATAAATATGTTTAGTAAAAATAATTCTATTTATACTACCAAATCTATATCTTTTCTTTATAATAAGGCTATATAATAAATTTATCTATATTACCAAATCTATATCTTTTCTTTGCAATAAGGCTATCATCATTTAAAATTACCAAATCATATTTATTCAAGGCATTCAAACCTTACAATTAGAAAATCATGTGACAATTCATTTCTTTTGGTTTTCAAAGTATTTAAACAATTATTATTGAGTTCTTTCAAGGAAGAGAAGAAGATAAAGAGTGAGGATAGAAAAACCTAGGAAAAATAAAAAATTATTCTTTTATTTAAACTTTTAACTAAAAAACGGATCCAGCAGAGAAAAAAGGAAAGTTCCCTATTTTTTTATCCGTCCCTAAATTAAATATTAAATAATAGAAGACTTAAATGAAAGTCCCTTTCTTGCATTCGCTCTCCATTGCATTGGCAGACAAAATTTTCTGATGCATCAACTTGGAAAGTTACTCTAGGGATAATAGGTTGATCTTCCCCAAGAGTTCACATCGGCAGGAAGGTTTGGCACCTTAATGTCGGCTCTTTGCCACCTAGGGTTGTAATATGTTCCAAGGATTGAGTTGTTCGCCCATTAAAGCTTTACAAAGATAAAATTAAAAAAAAAAAATTCCTTCATCATTACATTTCTAAACATGAATAATTAAAGGATGCCACCCCAACTATATCCTTGTTTTTAAGCATCAATCCATGAAATCAATGTCGACCCCACCTTAAAATGTTTTTGTTGCTATTCGTAAAGGCATTCAAACCTTGAATCACAACTGGGGTTCGGGGCCTTGCCTCGTTGGTAGACTCTGCAGAGTTTTAACAAGGGGTCTCGGTCTCGAAACCCATCAGGGTAAAATTCCCGCTGCTGACAGCACCAGTGGGTGTGCATGATTGATTGGGTGGTTGTGTTGTGCGATTGACTGGGTGGGTGGGTTGCATGACTGACCTAAAAAATAAAAAATAAAAAAAAGACCTTAAATCACAAAAATGTATAGAACTGTTATAAATGACTCCCTTCATTTAGTTACTTTCAAAGTAATTAACATTAACTTAGAAATTATTAAGGTTGTTCTAAAGAATCGATGCATACATCCAACCTGATTGATTTGCACACAAATATTTCACATTTTTAAACTAAATGATACAATTTTGAACTATTTCAATAAACAAAAATAGGCGTGTGTACTATTTCAATGCCTAAAGCAGAAAATGAGTTTATGGAAATTAATCAAGTTGAAAATAAAAATAAAAGGATTGGAAGGATCTGTATTTAGAGATTTTGAACAAATGATCATAACCAACCTTAGACAATGTTTCGCTAGAAGAAGAGTATAATTGAAATCCAATTATAATAGTAGGAGATGAAATCAAGTCATACTTGACGAGAGAGAGAGAGAGAGAGAGAGAGAGAGAGAGAGAGAGAGAGCGTCATACCTGACGATATCTTAAGTATAGCTCTAACTACAAAGAACTCTACCAACCCCCATCAGGCTTACCGAGAATCTCCCATTCATGAAATCGATGCCAACCCCACCCTAAAATGTTTATGTTGCTATTCATATTATTCAAGGCATTCAGACCTTGAATCACAAAAATCTATAGAACTGCTATAAATGATTCCCTTCATTTAGTTACTTTCAAAGTAATTCACATTAACTTAGAAATTATTAAGGTTGTTCTAGAGAATCGATGCATACATCCAACCTGATTGATTTGCACAAAAATATTTCACATTTTTAAACTAAATGATATAATTTTGAACTATTTCAATAAACAAAAATAGGCAAGTGTACCATTTCAATGCCTAAAGCAGAAAATGAGTTTATGAAAATTAATCAAGTTGAAAATAAAAATAAAAGGATTGGAAGGATCTGTATTTAGAGATTTTGAACAAATGATCGCAACCAACCTTAGACCATGTTTGGCGAGAAAAGAGTATAATTGAAATCCAATTATAATAGAATGAGATGAAATCAAGTCATACTTGACGAGAGGAAAAAACAAAAAGTGTCATACCTGACGATATCTTAAGTATAGCTCTAACTACAATGCACTCTACCAACCCCCATCAGGCTTATTAGGAATCTCTCATTCCTGTCGTTGAGTGACTATAAGAACTATAGCATGCCATAAACAGCGAGTTGAGATGGTTAGACCTATACCTCAAAATACTCCCAACATTTCAAAATACTCTCGTCATGGAAATGCTTCATCAACTCCCCCACCCCACCCCTACACTCCACCAAATACACCCCCCACTCCCTGTAACGCCCTGGATTTTCGCTAACTTGGAAATCGGAAGTCCTTGTGCGTTTACCTTCGATTTGTCGGTTATAGGGCGTACCCGCACGTGTGTTCACATGTATTGGGGACTAAAATGAATGTTTTTACCAAAGAAATGATGGAATTAGTTTAGGAGTTGGAAGATCACATGGTTTGGAAGAGTTTTTCAATAATTGGGTTGACTCGGGTATGTCGTTGTCTGTAGAGACTAAGTAAAGAACCCTGAATTATTAATCCACACGTAGATCGACGAGACCATCATGAATATTTTACCGAACCTTGGTGTTTTAGCCTATTTGAGGTATTTCAGATTTTTTGAACAGTTTAGATTTGGCAAAAACCCTCTCTTTTAAAAGGCGCTATGTTTTGAAAATGCCAAAAAGTTGCGATTTATACTTGGAGGGAAAAATCAAAATCTTTATTATTGGAATTTCAATTTTCTAGTATTTTTTATTGAATCTAAATGGGGGGTACTTCTTTATTTACATAAATAACATAAAGTAAATGGAAACATAAATTGAACATGACATTTACTTAAATGTTATTTTGTAAATAAGGCTGATAAGTAGCCTGGACTGTGTGGGAACTCACTGTGTAGGGGAGAAGCCCTGAATTTTCAAAGAAAATGGACAATGGACGACCGACCGACTGGTTTGACAACCGGCCGACCGGATTTGCGACCAGCCGACCGGTTAGGTATCCAGTCGACCGGATTTACGACCGGCCGACCGGTCGTGGCTGGACGGATTTAAAAGGGGGGTTTCAAACCCCATTCTCTCTCTCCCTTTCTCATTTCTTTCTCTCTTTCTCTCATTTCTCTCCTCCACTCTCTTCTCCCATTTGCTCCTAAGCCCTCCTAGCTCTCTTCCTCCCCTCTCAAATCTCTTTTCTTCCTCAAATCCTCCTCCAACCGTGGAAATCTCAAATTTTCGAGCTCTCTCCGGCCTCCACCTCCATTCTCGCGTTTCTCCAGCCAAAATCCGGTGGCTTTGGCTCGGATTCTCCTCCTCATGCTAGGTAAGGTGTTCAGCTACCTCTTCTTTTCCTCTTCCTTCCATTTTCTTCATTTTTGGACCATTAGGGTTAAAAACCCCTATTTGTTTCCGACGGAACCCTAACCCTAGGGTTCCTCTTACTAGGATTTGGGATCCCGGTCATCGACTGGGTGTGGCCCATGCTTTGTAGAAGCCGTAACAAAGCTCGACTCCGTTGGGATTCCGACGATGCACCGAATTTGGGCCCCAATTCGTTGAATCGATTTGGGATTTTTCCAAATCCGAGATACCAAAACCCTAAACCCTAATTAAACACTTAATTAGATTAAACCTTAATTGATTAACACTAGATTTGTGATTCATTGTAGGTAATTGAGGTATTCCCCAATTTTCGACGTTCAGACCGTATTTGGATCGCTCCGGCCTCATTCAAATCGAGTAATTTCGATTCCAAGGTGAAGATCTACCCTCAAGCTTACTCTCAACAAATCCTAATTAATGATTGCTTGAGTTTATATGTTAATTGTTGATGTGTGCATAACATGTTTGATGAAATGCCTCTATGGTTGTTTGATTGATAACATGCTCGATGAAATGCCTGAATGATATAAATTTACAATATTGTAATATATCTATGATTGTGGATGTATGTGGCGCCCTCTGTCATCCGGGCTATGTCATCCGAGTCCTTTGGATCGGTCGAGCTAGTCGGTCGGGCCAGGTGCTTAGATATGTTTATGATTAGGTATTTAATAACCTAAATTACTAATATAATAAGGTATCCGTTGCTTTGGATTAAGCTCTGAAAACCGTTGATATAATGTACTGCCTGCCACTGGGTTGGCAGTCAGGGACTTATTCGATCGACTAAGCGGGACACGGTCGACCGATAGTGGCCATTGTTGGTTTGTCGTCGTCCTCTTGGGTCCATCGAATAAGCCCAAATCAGAGCTAATCATTCTTGTATTTCATTCTTGAATCACATCATATGAAATCTAGAATACCATCGTTCTCACTGTGAATAGTCCACTTAAAACTATATTGCGACTCGATCCACCAAGTCTCATGAGCCGTGCATGGTGGTATGGGACACCGTGTTTGAGCTGTCGGCCTACGCTGGGGTGGTGCCTCCCCGTAGTGACCAGTGAGCATTGACAAGGGTGACCGATTGTTGTTCGAATGGCCCTTGTAACAAATGTGATCTTGGCCGATGTTTGCGTGCCTGTGCACCATTCGAACGACCCGAGCGTGCATTGGGATAATTCCGAGTGAAACGCCCGCACCTCTGAATAAATTAATCGTATTTGATATTTGGGATATGAGACCTTCTGCTTTGATTTGGTCGTGGCTGACGAGTCACGGTCGAACCAGGCTTTCATGGTAGGATAACTCAACTTTGGATCGAGGGGTTACTGGCGATGATTGGTTACGCATCACAGGGAGCCAGATAGTCCCAGTTAGACTTTACAATGCGATGTGGTATTCTGGCTTCACCAATTTGCTGGATGAATTGGACTAATAAATACTTTAATTAATCATGCATACATGACATTGCATTTGAGGGGGACTCGTGTAGCCTGGTTGCTTAATGTGGCGCCTGAGCTATCTTGAGCACCTCATGTCATTTCTCTGTGTCATCCGGGCTGTGAACTCAGTCACGACTTACGACCTGCTAGACAGGTGGACTGTGGATTCTGATACCAGTTGGTCGGGCCAGGGCTTGCGCGGGACATGCATTGTGTGCGGAATCATGACATCCATGCATTTAATCAACTAGCTTAGGATGATGTATGATTTGTATGTGGACATTACCCTAACTTGATTGATTTGACAACATGTTTAAGAATAATACACTTTATAAGCCTGTTTATAATTTAAATATCCCGAGTTTAACCTTGGGGTTATTTCTTCACTATGTTGGCGTTTTGACACCTTCTATTTGACATATGCAGATGTCTCAAGAATAGGACCAGATGGTGGTGGGCACGGGCGCCTTATAGCCTTTTTAGCTTCGTCCCTTTTGGTAGATGTATTTTCCCTTACTATTACTTTTATTGCGATTCGTATAATTCTCATATGGGCTTGCACTGCGATTGAATTGTACATCTAGGGTGTTAGCCCTATATTTTTTTTATTTAGTTACCTCCGCTTTGCTCATGATTCGCTAATTGAAATGCGTTATTCTGATTATTTGTGAATGGAATGAATGTAAATCTGATTGAGGACACACGTGGGTGCATTTTCCACGTGTGGCATTCCTAAAATAGCATTTTGTTAAGTTAACACTCGGGAACTCGAGATTAGAGTCTCCGTACTCGAGTGCCGAAATTTCAGGTTGTTACACTCCCCGCTCGCCCACCCCCGGCATTTAGATGGTATTGATAGCTAGCGCACTATATATAAAGAGGAATGGAGAACTAGTACCTAATTTTTCCTTAGCCTAATCTAATTTATGAAAGTTAATTAAATCCATTTGGTAAAGGGGTTGGGTTTATTATATGGTAGTCCTTTGCCATACTATTTTCTATCCAACCTACTATTACATGTCCCAAAAAGTTCTCAACGATGGGTGCTCAATCCCTACTATCTCGTATAGTCTAGTCCATTGAGCTTTGGATCTTTCTCATTTTTGGGTTGATGCATTAAATGAACTGGCAAAATGGATGGACAACATGATAAAACACATACATTATGGATTATGGTGGGGCCCATAGCTTTTCTACCAACTAGCTGGGTGTAGGGGTCACCACCCAATTCGAGTCAAGGTGACTCATGCCGATGAAGGGAAAACATAGGGCTGTAAATGGTCAGGTTCGGGGAGGGTTTAGCCAAAACCAGACCCGCCCGTTTACTAAACGGGTCTGGGTCCAAATTTTAGACCCAGACTCTTTTACTAAATGGGCAGGTCCGGGTCGGGTCCGAGTCAACCCATCAGACCCATTTATAAATGGGTCCGAGTCTGGTAGAGGGAGATCCACCCAGACCCATTTATAAATGGGCCGGGTCTAATGGGTTCAAGTTTGGATCAAGTATGCAAGTATTTTACAAGGCTTAAAATCAAGTCTGGGCTAAACGGGTCCCTTGAAACATAGACCAAACCCACCCACTTACTAAATGGGTTCAGGTTGGGTCCGGTCAGGCCTAATATAAAGGAAACCAAACCCAGACCCGTTTAACAACTGGGTCTGTTCTTGGACCCAGACCCGTACCATTTAACAAATGGGTCGGGTCCGAGTCTGGGCCGGGTCTAAATGGGTTGGGTCCGGGTGCCCCATCGGGTCTGCTGACCCATTTACAGCCCTTGAAAAACACAAATATCAGCTTGATCCAATACCTCCGTGGCCACCGAGAAGTTTTCAATGGTGGGCATTTAATCCTCACTGTTTCCAACATCGTGGTCCACTTGAGCTTGGGATCTCTCTTAAATTTTGGGCCATTTTTTTAACACACGCACTCACACCCTCACACATACCCACGCGCTCATACCAAAATGAGTGCTCGAACCGATGACCTTGTGTTAAAACTCTTATGAGTTACCATTGGGGCATGAGTACTCCTAAAATGGGTTGCCAAATGGATATACGGAGCGGATATAACACATCCATCACAATGTCACAATGGGACCCACAGCTTATGGCTGCAAGTGCCCCAGCCGCTCGAATAGCAATCATCGATCCTGACCGTTTAAATTGTGACTGTTGGTCACATTATAATAAAAAAATAAATAAAATAAAAAAGGTTGTTACTTTCACATGCAGCAGTCTACACATGCACCTTTACATCTTACACGTGCCAACATGGCACGTGTGTGGAAAATCCAACCAATGAATAGTATGATCTTCTATGTAGGGGCTGCCTAATCCAGTAACCAGGCCAGTCTGCTCGTCAAGCCTCACTATATTCATTTCAGACAGCTGCAAGTGTTTCTGTAACCGTCCGTTGTTCCATTGACGGGTATGTACGTTTATTGAACCACCCTGATTTATTTAAGTTTGTATTTTCAGTGGGGCCCACACTGAACGGCTCAGATGTTTCAGAAAGGCCGTCATTAGCACGTGCAGTGCATGAAAAGTTTGATGTGTAGAGATTTACGTTTTCCAGCAAAACACCATAAATTATAGAGGCTCTCCCGCTGACAGGGGTGGGTATTTTCCCTGCCTGTTCCGATCTCAGGACAGGCTGGGGCTCTGAGGGGCCACGTGATTTATGGGTTTTATCCACGCCGTTCATCTATATTTTCATGTCATTTTATGTTAGGATACCAGGACTCAAATAGATCCAACGCTCAAGTGGATCACAAAATGGGGATTAAACGCGCTCACCGTAGAAAACTTCTGGTGGGTTACATAAGTTTTGGATCAAGCTGATATTTTCTTTCTTCATTCATCTAGGTCTATATGATCTTATGAACAGGTTGGATGGTAAATAAACATCAAGGTGGGCCCTAAGAAAGTTTCAACGGTGGCACCATTTGCAATTTTTCTACCTACGGTGTGGCCCACTTGAATATTGGATCTGTCTTATTTTTGGGCTAGTAACCTAAAATAATATGGAAAAACGTATGGACGGTGTGGATATAATCCATACATTACGGTGTCCCCTCGGAGAGCTCGGAACAGGTGGGGGGAAGTAGCCAATGCACGCCCCTCTGCTATATAAGAGATAGGATATTTCCAAAATAGGCCTAAAATAGCAAATGACGTGGCACCAAGGTGGGCCCCACCTTTCTGGTGCGCCTTTAGGCGATACAATTGGGCACGGTTTGGGTGGATCTCCAACTGTATGGCCCCTGTGATGGATGTTCATTACATATACACCGTCCATTCATTTTGAAAGCTCATTTTAAGGCAAATGAAGCAGATCCAAACCTTTTAGGTGGAGCATACCACATGAAATAGCAGTAATTGAATCTACACCATTAAAAACTTCATGGGGTCACTGGAATGTTTATTTTCCATCCAACCTGTTGAAAAGGTCAAAAACACGGATGAAGATGCTGAACAAATATCAGATTGACCCAAAACTTTCGTGACCTTGAGTACCATTGTTTTCTGTATTATGGTCCACATGAAATTTGGATCTACTTCATTTTTTGAAGCATACTTTAAAATTAGTTTTCAAAATGAATGAACGGAGTGGATTTAATAAACACACATCACACAGAGGACGGCACGGTAAGGGATCCACCCACCTCGGTGAATCCGGTGATCCAGCGAAGCCGCGCCCGTCATGCAAGAGCAGGTCCGAAATTAGAAGTGGTGATGACGTGGCACAAACTGCAGCCATGCAAAGCGTACCGGATGGAAGCGCTTTACTGTGCCGACGCGGGAGATTACACAAATCTCCTCGGGATCCGATTAGGTGCGGCCATCAATGTGGGGCCCACCTTGATGTACATTGTATATATCCAAGCCGTCCATTCATTTTACCAGCTTATTTTGTGGTACCATTACAAAAATGAATCAGATCCAAGTCTCAAATGGACCATAACATAGGATAAAGTGGTGAATGATCATTAAAAACTTATTGTGGGCTAAAATAGTTTTCCATCAAGCTAATATTTGTTTTTTTTCCTATTAATACGGGTCTCTGTTAACTTATCAACAGGTTAGAATGGAAAATAGACATTAGGGTAGGCATTTCTGTGGGCCCTAGAAACCTTTTAACGGTAAGTGTTCAATTACCACAGATTTTTATGGTGTGGTCGATATAAGATTTATATTATTCTTTAATTTTAAATTATATCATAAAAATGATCTTAAAAATGGATGGACGGCGTGGATATACAAAATATATATATCAAGATGGGCTGAATGGTCAGGGATGTACTGTGTTTGGTAAGGCCAGGGCCACACCTAATCTGAAACGCTCTCCTCGAAAACGTGGCAACCTGACTTCGTGAAGTCCGAAGAAGATTTGATTGCGGTAGTTATTGGATACTCTGCAAGCATCCCATGCTTGATACACAGGCACTCAGAAATTGTATACGTGGCACATGATAATTCATATCCAACCGAAGAAATTGTAGAAGCTACTTTCTATAAGTTATAATTTAAAACTCTGATTAGTTTGAATAGTCACGGCCTCTCATTTACAGAGAATTTTCTGTTCAATGAGGACCATTGGATATTTTAATTTTAAAACCATGTCCATCGATCCGATAGTTAATTTTTCAAATAAGCTTTGATTTTTAATTCATGATGCATAAATTGTATGAACCTTAATTTAGACAGTTTAACTTTAATTAATTGTATGCTATTTATCTTGGTTCCAATTATTTTATAAGAAGATGTGTATCACCAATTATATTCTATCAAAGTATCCATCTTTGTTGTTTTTTTTCACGGTGGCCCGCGGATTTGGAGCTCGGATTGGGTACTACCACTAGAGACGGACAGTCATGTCAGGGATTCTGTGGGGCCCACAGTAATGTATATGTTTTATCCACACTGTTCATCTATTTTGATATATCATTTTAGCACATCAGGCCAAAAAGGAATCAGATCCAATTCTGAAGTGGACCACACCACAGGAAGCATCGGAGATTGAACTCCTACCATTGAAAACTTCCTAAAGCCCACCGTTATGTTTATTTTCCATCCAACCTATGTTAATAAGGTTACAAAGATCTATATGAAGGTAAAAAATAAATATCATCTTGATCTAAAACTTCTGTGGCCTTCAAGAATTTTTCAATGGTAGAATTTCAATCCCCACTGCATCTTGTAGTGTGGTCCAATAGAGCTTTCAATCTACCTGATTTGTGGACTTCTGCCATAAAATGATCTTTCAAAATAAATGGACGGCGTGGATAAAACATATACATCATCTTAAACCCTGCATAGCCACTCCATCTATCTCTAGCTAGGTCCTACAGAGGTAGTACCTAATCCACGCCCGCGGATTTGGCGTTACCCGGGTCACTGCTTAGTGGGTGTTACCCTTACCGTAGGGCCCACCTATGTTATATATCCGCTCCATCCATTCGTTTTCTCACCATTAAAAACTTTCTAAGGCCCACTGTAAGGGGGAGCGAATTAGGTGTTAGCCGGGTAACAACTTAGTGGTGTTACCCCTAAAGTGGTGCCCACATTGATGATTTTATGTATATCCATGCCGTCCATCCGTTTCTATGGACCATTTTAGGATGGGATGTCAAAATTTATAGAGATCCAAATCTCAGGTGGACCACACCACATGAAACGGTGTTGATTGAGTGCCTCACCATTAAAAGTTTCAAAGAGCCTACTGTAACACTTTCTTAATGTTTATTTACAATCCAACTTGTTGATAATGTTAATAAGATCCGGATGAATGGAAATTAGAAAGATCATTATGATCCAAAGATTTGTAGCTGGCAAAATGTTTTTAATGATTATTCATCATTCTTTATATTGGTATGGTCCATCTAAGATTTATATCTTCTTATAATTTTGTATTAAGTAAAAGACAGATGGATATACAAAAAGAATCTAGATCATTTGCTCGGATTAAGATGATTTTTCTGTTTGCCTACGCTTGATTAGTCCAGCTCAGCATACGTCAGCACTGACTAACAGCATTAAATGCAGCAATGCTGACAACGTTAGTGCTTAGCTGGACCAATCAGGTGGTCAGCAAATAGGAAAATCCTGTTGAGGCTGAACAGGCCATTTGGACTCATACAAAAAATACATCGAGGTAGGCCCCACATGGTAGGGGTAACACCGATTAGGTTGTTACTAGGGTAACAGCTAATTTGCTCATATTAGTAATATTGATTTGTTATCCAACCTGTTGATACGATGAATCAGAACTGGATGAAGGAAAAATACAAAGATTAGCTTGATCCAAAACTTGTGTAGATTACATAAAGCTTTTAATGGTCATTCACCACTTTTTCCAATGGTGTGGTCCATCCGAGATTTGGATCTGCTTAAAATTTTGGGATGATGTTCTTAGATGAGCAGGAAAAAAAAATTTATGGGTGGTGTGGATTTGAAACACATTCATCGAGGTGGCCCCATACGGTAAGGGTAACACCCACTAAGCAATTACCCATGCACTCCCTTCACGGTGTGGCACGTTTTAACTTTTAACCCAAGGTTGACTGTATTTAATGTTCACTACCAACAAATTACCTAAAAATTATTAAGAAATTAGGTACTATGTGTGTGTTGTGTGTGTGTGAGAGAGAGAGAGAGAGAGGAATGCTCACCTGCAAACCGTCTCTCACGAGAACTCGTGAGAATATTTTGAGGACTCATCACACGTGATGTATCCTTAAAATCTGAGCCATCCACGTGATGCAGCACCTCGAAAAACTCCTGAGGCCCAACTTTCAATTTGATCCAGAACTCTGGTGGGCCATAGAAGAGAAAGAGAGGCAAATCAAGAGAGAAAATTGTTTCCTTTTGCCATGGCCTACCAAATTTATGAACCAGGTTGAAAGTTGGGGCACAGGGGTTTTTCGGGGTGCTGCATCACGTGGACAACTCAGATTTTGGAGACGTCACATATGGTGAGTCCTCAAAAAGTTCCCACGAAGTCTCGTGAGAGATGGTTCATAGGTGAGCATTCGTCTCGTGAGCACTTTTTATGGCTCATCGCACATGATGTGAGAGAGGAATGCTTACCTGGGCACTTAACTCTCACAAGAAACTCATGAGCACTTTTTATGGCTCATCGCACATGATGTGAGCCCAAAATTTAAGTCGTCCATGTGATGAAGCACCCCAAAAAACCCACAAGGCTCATCTTTCAACCTGATCCAGAACTCTGGTGGGCCGCAGCAGAAAGCAAGAGGCAAATCAAGGGAGGAAACTGTTTCTTTCTTTCATGGCCCACCAAAGTTCTGGAACAAATTGAAAGATGAGCCCTGAGGGTTTTTTAGGGTGCTGCATCATGTGGATGGCTTAGATTTTGGGCTTACGTCATGTGTGATGAGCCATGAAAAAATGCTCACAAGTTATCGTGAGAAAAGTGCCCAGGTGAGCATCTCTCTCTCTCTCTCTCTCTCTCTCTCTCTCTCTATATATATATATATATATATATATATATATATATATATATATATATATATGGAAATGGTACTATGAGGTCGAGCTGTGTGGGTCCCACTGTGATGTGTAAACATCTACCCCATCAGTCAGATGCACCATTTTCATGATGGTTCACGGGCTTAAAAATCAGGTCAATCCATGACTTAGGTGGGCCACACCACATATAAAAGTTGAGAGGGGTTATCGGCACATTAAAACCTTCATGATTGTTTATTGGCCCACCGAGATGTGGTTCAAAAATCCAGCTTGTCCATTATGTGTGTCCCACTTGGATGAGAGGTCAAACCAAGTTTCAGCCGCATCCAAAACTCATGTGGGCCCCACCAAGTACTTTTAGATTTTTTAGGCATGTCTTCACATGATTTCAGATGGTATGGCCCACCTAAGTTCCATATATAGTTGACTTTTTAGATATCCCATGACATAAAGGGGACCCTAGACATATGAGTAGTGGGGGATAATTTTACCCACACAATTAGTTTTATTGAGGCATTGAATATTGAATATTTAAAGAATATATGAAAGCAATTGAAATAAATTTAAGATTATATTTAGTTAGAGCCATATATTTTATAACAACTTAAAATTCCAACATTGGCTAATTAAATGCACGAAAAGCATGATATGCGGACATATATCCCGAGAATCACATGAGGACACAAAAGGTAACGCTGGGGCCACATCAAGCAACCAGGCACTCATAGTCCTCCACATATGCATGCATGATATACATGACTTTCCAAGTAATTAATTAGTTCAATTCATCCAACAAATTGGTGAAGTCAAAATACCGTCATTGTATCACAAAGTCTAACTAGGACCATCTAGCTCCCTGATCTACGGCGCCAATCATCGCCAATAACCCTTCGATCTAAAGTTTGAGTTATACACCTATGAAAGCATGGTTAGGCAGTGACTCATTAGCCACACCTAAGTCAAAGTGGAAGGGCTCGTCACTCAAATTCCACATACAAATTAATAAAAGAGACAGAGGTGCGGGCTCATCAATCAAAACTAAACTAATACATGTTCATGTCATTTGAACGATATTCAGGCACGTAACCATCAGCCAGGTCAAAAATCACAAGGGGCGTTCAAACAATAATCTGTCACCCCTGTCAATGCTCACTAGTCACTACAGGGAGGCTCATCACCCCAGTATAGACCAACAGCTCAAACAAGGTGTCCCATATCACCATGCCTGACTCATAAGACTTGGTGGATCGTGCCACAATACAATTTTAAGTATACTATTTTAAATGGGAACAATGATATTCTAAATTTCATAGAGTGTGATGCAACAATCAACACAAGAATGATTAACTATGAATGGGACTTATTCGGTGGACTCAAGTGGATAATGACAAACTGATAGTGGCCACTATGGGTCGCCTGTGTCCCGCTTGGTTGATCGAATAAGTCCGTGACGGCCAACCTAGGGTAGGCAATATACTAGTCAAACGGTTGTCAAAGCTTAATCCATTACAACAACAATTTAGGTTATTAAATACCTAATTATAAATATTCCCAAGCAACTGGCCCAACAGATCCAAAGGGCCCGAATAAAACAGGGCGTCAATACATTCATAAGCATAGATGCATTTTAATATTATAAATACATATCATTCTGGCATTTCTTTGATCATGTTATCAACTAAACAACAACAGTGACATTTCATCGAATATGTTATCCACTCATCAACAATTAATATATGGATTATAATATTAAAGTAATTCTAGCATTTATACTATAATTAAATTCAACAAATTCAAGCAATTATTAAGTAAAATTTGTTGAGGAGAAGCTTTAAGGTAGATCTTCACCTTAAAGTTGAAATTGCTCGATTCAGATACAGCCATAACGATTCAAATGTGGCCATAATGCCGAAATTTTGGAGGAAAACCTCAAATACCCACATTAAATCACAATTATAGTGTTAATAACTTAAGATTATGTTCTAATCAACTTCTAATTGGGGTGTAGGGTTTAGATGCCTTGGATTTGAAAAAATCTCAAATCGATTCAACAAATCGAGGCCAAAAATCAACGCACCGTTGAAATCCAAATAAAGTCGAGCTCAATTACGGCTCCTGCAATAGTGTGCACCGCTCCCAAATGACCAATAAAGGTCCAACACCTATCATGCTTTTCGATTTCTCTAAGAAATAGAAAGGGTTTTAACCCTAATGACCCAAGACATAAGAGGGTTTGGAAAAATTTTCCAAACAAAGTGAGAGACCATTTACCTAGAGATGGAAGATGAATCTGGTTGGTAGAAAACCCGCCATGGCTTCCTAAGATCGATGCTTCTTGAAAAAGAAAGGGGGAGTAAAGGATTACAAACGTTGGAGGATGGGATCGAGCTTCCGAATCTAAAAGGAAAAAAGAAATCGAGAGATTTCTATAGTCTCAAGGGGATTTAGATAGGTGGGTAAGGTTTTTTTGTGTTCGGTGGGTGCTTAGAATAGAAAGGGGAAGGAGAAAAATGAGAGAGAGAGAGAGAGAGAGAGAGAGAGAGAGTTCGAATGGGGTTTTAAAACCCTTTTTAAAAACAAATCCTGATGGGTTCGGTGTGCCGAAAGTCCCCTTCAGTGTACTAAAGTCTTAAAACTTCAAAATTTTTAATTTGGACAAAGTCCTTTGGCTCGGATCGAATGCCTCTAGACGACGATTTGGTGTGCCAAAGGTCCACTTCAATACGCTGAAGACCAAAAACCAAAACTTCCTTTGGTAAGCTTTCACCTGGTCGGCTCAGCCCAAAGGCTTCTTTAGTACACCAAAGCTAGATGTTCAGAAATATTTTTGTTTGCCTAGTTTTTCTGAAAGACCACAATTCTATTGGCCCCCTGGATAGCGTCTGCTTATTTACATGCCCTAACATTTAAGTAAATGTTATATTTATCTTTACGTTTTCATTTACTTTAAATTATTTTACTAAATAAGGAAGTATCTCTCATTTGGACTCAATAAAAATACTTAAAAAATCAAATTCTTAATAACAAAGATTTTGACTTTCCATTCTTAATACAAACCATGACTTTTTAGCATTTTTTGAAAAAATAATGCCTTTTAAGATTTTGAATTTTTGCACATTTTAATTGTTTATAATTTTTTATAAATCAAAATCACGTTAAAACACCAAAGTTAGTATTAAAAAAAACCATTTTGAATTTATGGGTGACGCATAATGTTGTACACGATCCAGGCAGATCAGCTCAAAAATCTTTGGTTCACTGACTTATTGGACTAAAAACACTTAAAACCATAATTTCCCGAACCTTTATCCCAAAACATCCAATTTTTAAGTTTGTGTAAATCCGTAACGCTATGATACGCACACACCCCATCAATCAATGCACCATTCCATGGTGGGCCATGGGCTTAAAAATCAGTCAATCCATGACTTAGGTGGGCCATACCACAAACAATAGTTGAGATAGGTTACCCGCTCATTAAAACCCCCATGATCATTCATTGGGCCCATCGAGATGTGGTTCACAAATCCAGCCCATCCATTGTGTGTATTAGGCCCCACAAAACTTAAGGCTTGTGCCAGCCTGGCATGGGTTGGCCTTGGCCTGGATTTTGAACTGTTGGGGCCAGGCCAATTCAAAATTTTGATTTTGGCAGGCTGGGCCCGGAAACGGAATGGCTGGGTGACCCTTACACCACCGACTTAGCTGGTGTAGTGACATCAGCAAGTTCTGTGAGCCCCACCAAGAGGTATGTGTTATATCCAAACCGGCTACTCATTTTTCGGAGTCGTTTTAAGGATTTACACCAGAAATGAGATGGATTGAAATCTCAAGTGGACCACATTTGCAGAAAGCAGTGGAGATTGAATGTCTACCATTGAAATCCTTTTGGCCCTCACAGAAGCCTTTGATCAATCTGATATTTATTGTTACCCTTCATCCAGGTCCTTGTGACCTTATGAACAGTTTGGATGGCAAATAAACATCATTGTGGGGCCCACAGAACCTTGGCCTTCTTTGGACCGTTAGTACAATCACGGTGCTCGAGGACTGACACCATCCTCTGCGTGCTCCACGTACAAACAGCTAATCCGTTGGGTTCACCAGCTAATCCGCTTCCGCTGGGCCCAGCCTATTAACAGCCATATATATGCACAAACAGTCAGCATCCCATGTGAAAGGGGAAAATGTTTATTTCATACAGGAAATTTTCTACATTTTCATTTTCGGTCCAAGAAAAGAATTGAGTACATGGAAGGATTTGATTGAATGGCAGACTAGGCTGCTGCACAAATGGGGCTGACGCAAAACATGTTTGAAAGTCGTTGGACTGATAACTGGACCCAACTCAGCTCCATCATGGCCTGTTGTTTAATCAAATTTCCTTGCCGTCCCTCCACTGTAGGGCTGTCAATGGGCCGTGCCTGGGTAGGGCTCGGCCCAAATTTTGAACTGTTTTCGGCCAAACCATTGGTCCGGGCCTATTCAAAATTCTGACTTGTCAGGCCCGAGCCCGGCCCATTGACACCTTTACTCCACTGGCAATTTAGGGCTGTCAATGGTCCAGGCCCGGGGTAGGTCTCGGCCCGGAGTTTGAACTGTTTCGGGCTATGCCGTCGGGCCGGCCCTATTCAAAATTCTGATAAATCAAAACCAAGCCCGGCCCATTGACACCCCTAACTGGCATCAGTAGAAGCATGTAGGGCATTGGATGAATTGCGTCACAAAATCCTTCGATCCAAACCGTTGGTTAGATTGCCCCACAAATCTCACCGATTGAAAGCCACTTATCTTTAGATCAGTGTATCCAATTCATCAACAAACATACATTCACACCCGGGTTCGGGCCAGGTTCGGGTAAGGCAAGGGAATATCCACAGCCGGCCCATTTATTCATCGGTCTCAGAAAATACCCACACCATAGCTGGCTACTGTCTGGGTCAGGCTCAGGTACCCATCGGATCTACCCGGCCAGTTGACATCTTAAACGGTTTGATTTTTCAAGTATGATATTAGGCATGGCCCCACCTGTATTCTCGACATTGAGGCCCAGGACCGAACCATCACAACCGTTGGTGGGCCTGATCCGGAGTGAATCATGTCCAATCAAAAATTTGTTAGAACCTTAGCTCAAATCCGGCCCATTGAAAAACATGTGTGGGCGAAGCCCGCAAAATAAACATTACGCTGGACCTTAGGAATTTTTTTAATGGTGGGTGTTTAGTCACCACTTTTTCCTATCGTATGGTCCACCTGAGATTTTGATCTGCTTCATTTTTTGACTCATGGCCTAAAATGATATGGTAAAACGGATGGACGGATTAGATATAGAATACATAAATCAAGGTGGGCCCCACGGTATGGGGCGCCACTGATTTGAAGAAGGCTTTCCAGGAAAAGGGTATCCAAGGATTGGGTGCTTTGTTTGGTACTGTTTGGATGGCAACCTTTTGGCAATGTTCAAAGGTCGTGACCCAAACTGTCTTTTCTCAATACGTGGCAGATCATGCCCAAATCTTCCATTTGGCTCTTGTTCCATGAGCCGGACTAAAAGTCATCTTTGCAATATCTTAAAATGGTGGTGACTCTTCAAATGTACACGTGGCATAATTATAAGGAAATCTGGTCCATTCAAATTACTGGCCCAACTGTGGATGGAGCATAGTTGAAAATTTGTACTGAGAATATGTTTAAAATCATTTGATTTCTTGTTTCGAATCTGGACCGTTCACTATTTTAGTTTTGGCCATCCATTTTATATAGCTATTGATTGGATGGTTAGGATTACTTGGCGGTGGATTTTAGATTTATGCTCCATCCACAATGAGAACCGCAATTTGGACGGTCTGTAAAGCTGGATGCCCCTACATCAGGGACATAAGGAGGATGAGTCTCCACTCTCTACTATTTTTTAAATGGTGTAAAACTAGGATAGGAGACTGGACCCTTCTTCCATGTGGTCCCCAGCGAATGATGGTGGTCGTGATCATTCTGATTTATGAAAATTTTCTTGTTGGATTCAAACCGTTCGTTTCCTTTCATGTTGATCGTCCATTAAAAACGGATTAATCGACCGGTTAAGCAATGATTTTAGTATAATTGTTGTTTTTATAAACCATCTAAAAGGAGTACCACTACTTCGACTGTTTAATTTGAGTTAAAAATATGCCACGTGAGCAATTCTAGAGTGCATGCGTATCATCCATCGCACTCTGCCAGAGTATCAAAGTCTTTCTCATCCCAAAATTCTAGTGGTGGGTCATTGGGCCGGATCGGACCCGAAAGTACCCGTCCCAGAAAGACCCGAACTTGTTAGCACGGCCCAGGTATTATATATCGGGTGAAAATGACCTTAGACAAACCGGCCTGAAAATAGACGGCCCATATGATAGGCCCAAGCCTAGCCCATGCCCCATGCTAATCGAGTAGGGCTGTCAACGGCTGGGATTGAACAGGCCCACCTGCAAAGAAAAGCCCAAGGCCAATAGGGCCCAGATGTTGAGAACAAACTGGCCCGCCCAGCCTATGACAATTATGCATGGTCCGGGCCCCGGCCCGGCCACAATCTTCTGCGCAAGATCTGGACCGTTCATTAGGTGGGTCCAACCATGCAGTCACTGACCTGAGCCGAGCTAGGTTGATGAACTCTTAGACAAACCAAGCCCAGCCCAATATATAAGTGGTCTTAAATTTTTGGCCCACGGGCCTAGTGCGGGTCAAGCTCAAAAGCCCAACGTCCTAGGCCCGGGGTCTGCAGTTCAATCCAAACCGTTAGTGTGGTGTGATTCACCGTGGATAGACAATGCTAAGAAAATCTCTCCGATTGGAAGATCCTGGCTGTACAATGTTTTACATTTTATCGTGGTTAAATGTGGACCATTGCTGCAACTTCTTCTTGACAGTGTATCTTTTGACCACCTATTGAAGGGTTAGGATCCAATCTGGTGGGTGTTGTGATCTTTAGAGGCCATCCACAGTGGGCCACATAATATCAACAGCTTGGACCACTATCCAGGAGAGCCGTCCATCGCATGGGTCAATACCAAGGTGGAGCCTGTAACGGTCCACGGCCCATGGTTTGGTTTGATAGCCAACTCTTCCAGATGAGCACAAACTCACACCTGTCAGATGATCCTATCCGTCAATTGCAGGACTCCTGCCCATTCAATGTCAACCGTTGGCCTGACTTTTTGCTATCATCAATAGTCAACATTTCTCCAAATAAAAATGGCTGGAGGGTTCCTAATTCTACACGCAGAAAACGTGCCAATATGAAACACGTGTGAGAGATCCGAGCTTTCTATCTGGTTGGGAACGATGCTTAAATCTTCCCTCTCAAAATTCAGGCAGTTTCACTCCTCAGGTGGGCCACATTATACAAGTTAACCTGATCGTCAGCCGTCCATTGATTTGTACGCTGTGGCCCACCTAAGGTGTGAAACAGACTGATTTTTAGGAAGGAAGATCTAAACAGTGCATCCCACCTGATGGAAGGTTAGATCTTGCGCACGTGTTCCATTTTTCTACGTGTGCGACGGGTAGGGATCCAACACGCGTGTGGAATTAGCAAGCCTCCAATGTCTACGATCGCCCAAATAGTGGAATTCTTGGGCTAGGCCTCATCCACGGTAGGGCCCAGAAAATGAATGGACAGGATTAGAGTGATCGGTGTTCTCAGCATTTGGCCTGAGATCCTATGGTCCCAAACGATCAGAGCCGTCGAATTAAATCTTCTTCATTTGTTTTCCGATATTTCAACGAATTATTGCAACATGTTGTGATATTTTGACGGTCGGATGGTATCACACGTAGATGGAAGAATTCCGATTTTAGAACTGAAATGCTCCTCTGCGGAAGCAGATTACGTGTTACCCGGGTAACACCATCATGGGTGTTTCTCCGACCATGGGGCCCACCTTGATGTACGTGTTGTACATCCGTGCCGTCCATCAGTTTTAGCAGCTTATTTTAAGGAATGGTCCCAAAAAAGAAGAAGATACAAATCTCAAGTGGACCACACCATAGGATTGAATACCCACCATTAAAAACTTCCTAGGGTCCACTGTATTGTTTGTTTACCATCTAACCAGCTTATAAGGCCACACATATCTGGATGAAGAGAAAACACACAAATATCAGCTTGATTCAAAACTTTTGTGACCCCAAGAAGTTTTTAATGGTGGATATTCAATCCTTATTTCGTGGTCCACTTTAGATTTAGATGTGCTTCATTTTTTGGACCATTCATTAAAATGATCTGAAAAAACTGATTGACGACACGGATATGTAACACGCACATCAGGGTGGGCCCCAGGTTCAGGGAAACACCAATTAAGGTGTTGCCCGACTAACACCTAATCCTTTCCCCGTCAGATTTCCGATTTCCGAATTTTAACTATTTCGGGCCGGGCCGTCGGGCTGTCCTGTGTAACATTCTGACTTTTCAGGCCCGAGCCCGGCCCATTGACACCCCTATCTGCAAGTCCATGGCTGGGCCCACACCCAGCGGTCTTCTTCCGGTCCAGAATTTCTCACAAAGCCCCTTTCTTTTTAAGACAATTACAAAAAAACTCCCATCCGTTGCGAAATTGGCTTGACCCTCTAAAATGACTAAAATACCCACCATTTCCCAGCATCTTACAGCTGGAACCGCCGCCCTCAGGAGTCATTTGATGAGCTGTCAGAGTATGAGATCCGTGCATATGCACTCACATAAGATACACGCGGCATGTATTTAAGTAAAATCCAGACCGTCCAAATAGTGGGACCCATCCTAAAATGGGGTATATAATAAATAAATAAAATTAGACTGATTAGAGTGTCCTGACCATTGATTGATGGTTTGTTGCTCAGTTTTGAGTTCACGGTGTTTGTAGTGAAATCCACATTTTGTTGGTGTTTGATCTTTCGTGGACTGTACCCATGTTCAAGTGGCTCATGCAGTATAAAGGTGTCATGCACCCTGGTTGATCACATGGCTCGCCGTGTGCATTTGTTAGACGTCAGAATTGAATTGAAATTATCTTATATTCATGAGCTCGGCTAGGTTCATCGTATCAAAATATCACTATGGAATTATAAATTATTCAAGCGGGACTCATTGCCAGGAATTATAAAATATTCAAAGTGGGACTCATTCCCAGCAATGAATGGATGATTCAGATCAACAATAGGCCATGCCATGTCCCACCACTGTGGTGGTTTTTTTTTTTTTCAATGGGTTAGCTCACACCAGAGAGGATTAGCTGTTACTCGTGGAGCAGCTTAGTGTGTGTTACCCTAACCGTTTGGCTTCGAGGAACAGCTTAGTGTGTGTTACCCTAACCGTTATATATATATATATATATATATATATATATATATATATATATATATATATATATATATATATATCCATTTGTTTTTACATATCATCGTTTTAGGATGTGATCCAATACCCTAAGAAGTTCCAAATCTCAAGTGGACCGTAGCACTAGAGACGGTGATGAATGACCATTAAAAGCTTTTTGTTGCCGCAACAAAAGTTTTGGATCAATCTGATCTTCATATTTTACCTTCATCAAGACCCTCTTGACATTATAACATCTTGGATTGCAAATAAACATTACCAAAACCTTATGATGGGATGGATAGCGTGGATATACAAAATATCATCCATGTGGGCCATATGGTAAGGGTAACACCCACTAAGCTGTTCCCAAGGTAACATCTAATTGGTGCCCCCACCCCCATTGTTAGTATACCCACCCACCCCTATTAGTCACATCATAATGTTAGCCACCCCCATTATGGGAATGGGTACCATGACCTCAGTGTTGAAACGAGGCTATCTTGGCGCAGCCCGCCACTTAAGCTATGGACTTGAGTGTTTATGGAAGAGTGATTTGACAATGGGGGTGAGTTGTGTGTTCCTCCACCTTTATCTAATATATTCTTTTGCAGAGTTCCACCTCACACCTTAGGAGGAGTGTTGGAATGTTAAGTCCCTTAATATATATTGATACGCCATCCTCTGATAGCTCCCGCTTTTAGAGAAAGCAATGATTTGACACGTATGAATATAAATGAGAAATGCTTACATACAATCAATTGGACGATAAGCTAAGGTCTTCCCAACAGATAATTTTCAACAAGTCATATATTATTTATATAGGACTGGCCGGCCACTTTGTGGAAACATCAATCCCATCCAATCACAAGTGGGAACATGTATTTTATTTTTAGTTTTTAGTCTTCCATGGTCTCGCCCACCTAAGGATTTTAGAAGAATGACTTTTTGGATGTTGTGATCGTAATGTGGGGGCCAACGTAAAGGCATGAGGTGGATGTTGCATCCATGTGATAGGTTGGGAGTTATCTACTAGGTGGACAGCAACTTAATAGTCCAACCCGTTGGATGTAACCATTTCTTGTACCTATTTAGAAAAAAAAGTTAAAACCTGAGTATGATGACCCATTCTAACCATTGAATAAAAAAGTCATTATCATTCAAAACTCAATAAGTTATGCTATAAGGCCTATTTAGGTATTTATGTGACATCCAATCTATTTATCTAATGTGCCTCATTATGTTGTAAACTTAGAAGTTTTGGATATAATTTTATAAGGTGGTCCACTTGAGAGTTGAATCAGCCTATTTTTTATTTAGGCAAAACAAGTTTTGATGGGTGTTTATGGTGTAAGTTGTGAGTGTCCCTCCACTTAGGTGTGAGTTGTGTGTTCCTCTACTTTTATCTAATATATTCTTTCACAGAGTTCCACCTCACACCTTAGAAGGAGTATTGGAATGTTAAGTCCCTTGATATATATTGATACGCCATCCTTTGATAGCTCCAGCTTTTAGAGAAGGCAGGTGATTTGACACGTATAAATATAAATGAGAAATGCTTACATACAATCAATTGGACGATAAGCTAAGGTCTTCCCAACAGATAATTTTCAACAAGTCATATATTATTTATATAGGACTGGCCGGCCACTTTGTGGAAACATCAATCCCATCCAATCACAAGTGGGAACATGTATTTTATTTTTAGTTTTTAGTCTTCCATGGTCTCGCCCACCTAAGGATTTTAGAAGAATGACTTTTTGGATGTTGTGATCGTAATGTGGGGGCCAACGTAAAGGCATGAGGTGGATGTTGCATCCATGTGATAGGTTGGGAGTTATCTACTAGGTGGACAGCAACTTAATAGTCCAACCCGTTGGATGTAACCATTTCTTGTACCTATTTAGAAAAAAAAAAAAAAAAACTTAAAACCAAAGTATGATGTCCCATTCTAACCATTAAATAAAAAAATCATTATCATTTAAAACTCAACAAGTTATGCTATAAGGCCTATTTAGGTATTTATGTGACATCCAATCTATTTATCAGATGTGCCTCATTATGATGTGAACTTAGAAGTCTTGGATATAATTTTATAAGGTGGTCCACTTAGGAGTTGAATCAACCTGTTTTTTATTTAGGCAAAACAAGTTGTGATTTACATGATGGATGTAGGTGGGCTATATGATATGAACTTAGAAGTTTTGGGTATAATTTTATAAGGTGGCCCACTTGAGAGTTGAATCAGCCTGTTTTTTAATTTGGCAAAACAAGTCGTTTTATGATGGATGGTGTAAATTTTATGTATGTTAAGTTGTTTAACCCGCTTTAATAAAAGAAACCTAGGTGCGTACCAATGAGAAACCCAAGCCCCTCTCTCTCCACGTGCATGGAATTGTACGGCACCCTAGTTAGTATAATAACAATAGAGGCATGCAATGGTTATTCACATGGTGGGCCATCCCTTGCCATCGAGGTCACGATACAGGTGTCCACCTAATCAGTATCTCCCATCTAACCAGCTACTATGGACCTTTGTTGTGAACCGACATGGTAGGATTTAATTGGACGATGTGCTACTATTATAGATGGTGTTCATGCAAAATGGGCGCTGGGATCCACTGTGGCCACCGGGGATTCACTGAGGTGTGTGGATCGCTGACCGTGGGGCCCACCATGATATATATGCCTTGTATCCACACTATCCATCCGTTTTGTATGCATTGGTACTTCATTGAGAGTTATTTGATACGATGCCAGAGTATGATGGTTCATACCCATGTACTCTTGATTGTACATGTATCATATGTCTAACTCAAAATAAGCTGCCCAAATTGTGGGATCCACTTTATATAGGTCATGGCCCAAAAATCAAATTGAATGAACGAACCTCTCCTCTATGTTGGTGTGATTTTTTGCTACACGGTACGTGGTTGTATGCTTGTTGTTGTACGCGAGCATGGTAGGATCGATGTGGGCCCAATCCAAATCGTAATCACCGATGACCCCTGGCACTGAGATTAATTGGTTCTGAGTCGATCAGTCACTGTCTATTCGGCCAACAATTATGCGCACGTCGTGAAGCTAGACGACTTGCGGAGGCTGGGGCTATCCCTTCTATGAATTCTTTTTACCTTGTTAACCAATGATTTTCGAAGGTGCGGCAGTTGTATAACTGAATAGATAATGAGATAGAACATGGACGAAGGAGAAAATAATATTGTGAGGTTTGATGGTAGAACTTCTAACCTAGGCTAAGAGCAACAGGGTGCTTTCTGAGCAGCGTGCTGATTGTTGGAGAGTCCTCAAAAGTGTGGAAAAACAGTGTCCACCGACCGATCGACCAATGGACAGATTGTCACAGCAAGGACTGAATAGTTTTCTAAGAACCTTAGACCGGTCGGCTGACCGATCTGCAGGGGGCTCCGACCGGTCGTAGTTGAGGCAGTAAGGCTAATTTTTATGAGCAAACTCAATAGATGTATTTTGCAAAAATCAAATTGAATGAACCAACCCACCTTAAGTTAATAGATATTTCTTTCTTGAATCAAAACCATTGACTATCTTTTATTTTTACTGTCCATTTTATGCGCTCAGTATAAGTTTTGGTCTATGACCTACTAAAAGTGAGGCCCACTAGTCGTACGGTAGTGATCAACTATGTAGCCTTGGGCCTTAGCATTTGTATAATGCTAAGGTTTCAATTCCATATATTTCAGGCCCATGGTTCTGCGATCTAGACCATTGATCATGTGGACTATACCGTGGATGCCCAAAAATCTTTGTTGATAAACACAAGTGGGATTATAAGATCCTCTATTCTTGAGGCTCATAAAAGTAAACTTGGGTTCTCATTTTTAGCAAGTGGACCCAAGGGTTGCAATTCAGACTGTTGACCACGGATATTAGGGCAATTGAATATAAACAGTTGCTGTGGTTTGCTGCTTAACTGTCAATTTGCAGGTCATAGATCAAAAAATTATATTTCTTTGCTAATGAAACGTTCAGGGCATGGCTTATCCTTAGTGGAAAGCGGCATACCAACAGTTTAGATTATCGTACAGTGGACCTCACTTGCATCAATTGAAAACCCGAGTATAGTACACAAAAGACTTGGGTAATGAGAAGTTTACTAATTATACACCCGTGTGGGAGCCGTACAAGTCTCACGTGTCATAATATAGTACGTGTGTGACATTTGAGCTTTCCATCAGTTGAGGGCGCAGATTGGGTACTCCCCCATTGGGACCTAGCTAGAAACGGATGGTCATCTCAGGGCCTCTGTGGGGCCCATCGTGATTTATATGTTTTATCCACACTGTCAATCTATTTTAACAAATCATTTTAGGGCATGAGCCCAAAAAAGGAGGCATATCCAAGCCTCAAGTGGACCACACCACATCAAGCAGCGAGGATTTAAAGCCCACCGTTGAAAAGTTCTTGGATTGATGACTACCATTGTAAAGAGTGGTAAACGCACATTGAACGAGAAAATCCATTGCTTAGATACGTGAATTGCCGTCGAACTTTAATGCCTTGGAAAACGAGCCCAACTCTCTCAAATATCCACCGCCTTTCTTGACAGATAATCGAGAGAATCCATCAGATTTACTCCGTCTCCAGCTACCATCATTTCTGGTTTTAAGTGCTCCAGCGACTTACTTCATTGGTATGGTCTTGCAACGTCTCGCTGATATCACGTATTTGTCTCCCCCGCCAGGCCAGCCCCTCATCTGCCTCCCTTCGCGTTCACCATTGAAGAGTATGTTGCATGATCTATAGTGTCGTGGACGGATGCTTTGATAAATCTCAGTCCATTCTGCGTGATGGCTCTTGCAGAAAGACATCAATGCTTTCATCCTTAGCAAGGAAACTTTATGCATGTCTTGTGAGGATTGTGCAGTAAAGAGATGATATGTTGAGTCCATGATGGTCCATCGGAAGGGTTTTTGGCCAATCATCTGTTGGGTTGCAGTGATGTTTCGTCCAAGAGATTGGGTTGTTATACTTTGGTTTAGCAACTCTGATTTCTGTTCATCTATCCATAATTGGGCTTGCATGTCCATGAATGTCCAGTTTCTATTATTGTATGAGTGTGAGCCAACATTAGCAAGAGGGGTTTGTTTGTTTCATCTCCCTATTGACAGATTGTCTGTTTTTCCCTTTTGTTTTACACATTCATGTCTACAGCCGATGTCTTTTTCATAAAATACCCTTCAAGGGGGTAAAATGAAGGCTTACATGTTGTCCAAATGCTCTTTGGATGTGTTGGATAATCGATCTTTGTGTTAGGTGATTGTTTATTTCTACTCCCATTTCAGTAATTTTTTATTTACCTTTTCAGGTATCTCCGGTTTCATTTCCCTATTTCTGGTTATTCTCCTCCATCTGACGAGTATGATATCTTCGTCAAATTTTGGATCGGGTGTTGTGAAGGCCTCATTACTGTGCGTGAATAGAGTCCACCGACCGGTCACCCGACAGGTCGGCCAGTGGACAGACTACGCAGTTTTGAGTCTAAAACTCTTTGGATGTTTTTTGAGCTTTTGAGACCGGTCGCTGGCATATCAAACCGGTCGCCCGACCGGTCGCAGGGTGCTCAGACCGGTCTGGGGATAGGTCTGAGTTGAGGCAGCAGCGAGCAAACCTCTCTGGACTAATCACGACCGGTCGTGCGACTGGTGTGCGGTCTGCTGAGATTGTAGTGTTACGCGGTTTTCGCGCTACTTGTTTCTATTTTCGGGTTTCTTCTTATATATATGTTTTCTAATTGTGCTAGACCTTATGCTAAGCAATACCTAGCTGTTCTAAACGGGATTATGGTTATTGGGAGAGAGGAATTGAAAGGTTATGTGCTTTTTTCATCTTTGGGATCTACTCGGGTAGTTCTAGCTCTGTAATCATCTAAATTCATAGTGGAAGTTGTCGCTTTGTGCTGTGGTTTTTTCCCTCAAGGGTTTTCCATGTAAAATCTGTTTGCTTTTGCATTGATTGCTTGTGTGGCTTTGTGGTGATTGTTTGATCTTCTTCGGTGCTTCCGCTGACCGATTTTCCAACAAGTGGTATTGAAGTAATCATTGGAGGGTTGAAGAAGAAGTTTTCTGAAACGATCTCATGGCTTCAAGTACCAAGTTCGACGTTGAGAAGTTCTCGGGCAAAAATAACTTCGAGTTATGGAAGGTGAAGATGCATGCCGTCCTAACTCAGCAAGGGGTCGTGAACACTCTTGGAAAGCACTCTGCCGAGATGAAAGCTGATGAGTGGACGAAGATGGATGAGAAGGCAATGGCCTCAATCCAATTGTGCCTTGTTGATGACGTCCTCTATAACGTTACGAAGGAGAAGACCACTGTAGAAACATGGACCAAGCTAGAGAACATCTATGCGAAGAAGTCTCTAGAAAATCGCATGTATCTAATGATGCAACTCTTCACTTTGAAGATGGCGAAGGGGACAGATGTGGAGGACCACATTAGCACGTTCAACAAGCTGATTTGCAAGTTGCTTGATTTTGGTGAACAGATGAAGGACGAGTATCAAGCCTTGATCTTGTTGAACTCGCTTCCTAGTTTATATGAGTCACTCAGGGACTTGTTGTGCGCGGGTAGGGATACTATTAGTGTCGAGACCGTTGTCTCAGCCCTTCAATCGAAGGCCATGAAACAAAAGAGCGGTGATACTAATTCCTCCTCCGAAGCATTGTTTATGAGAGGAAGGAATTCTGAGCGAGGTGAAGGATCGTCACGTCCTCGACCAAATCGAAGGGCAAGGGCAAATGCAAGTTGAAGTGTTGGGGATGTGGCCAAGTTGGGCACATGAAGAAGGACTGCAAGAGTCCTAAATATAAGAAGAAGAAGTCAGGTGATTCCTCTAGGGAAGCCAATACCGCTGAAGCCGAGGAAGGTGGTAGTGATGTGTGTGAAGTCTTAACGATGTCAAAGGCTGGACCTCTCTGTGATGAGTGGATCATGGACTTTGGGGCCTCATATCACATGTGCCCAGATAGGAGCGTCTTTACTTCCTACAGGGAGTATGAGGGAGGCTCGGTATTTCTAGGCGATGACTACGCCTGCAAGGTTGTGGGGATTGGTACAGTACGCATTAAGATGTTCGATGGGATTGAACGAACCTTGCCGGAAGTGAGGCACGTTCCAAGATTGAGGAAGAATCTGATCTCCCTTGGTGCACTCGAAGCATTGGGGTGCAAGTTCACCGGTTTTGACCGGTTCTGCAAAGTTTCAAAGGGGGCCCTTGTAATTATGAAGGGACATAGGCATGGAAACATTTACAGACTGATTGGGAGCACTTCAGTAGGTGAAGCTGCAACGACTGTAGCGGATTCCACGTATGCACGTATGTGGCATGCACGTTTAGGCCACATGAGCAAGCGGGGCATGAAGGTACTCTCTGAACGATCTTTGATTCCTTCCTTTAAATCTGTAGACTTTAGTATATGTGAACACTGCATGTATGAGAAACAGTCTAGATTGTCTTTTAAAGGGGGAAACATGTATGTAAAAGGGTGCTTGATTATGTCCATTCCGATGTATAGGGACCGTCGCCCGTTATTTCTGTTGGTGTGTCATTGTGGTTCGTGTCGTTTATCGATGACTATAGCAGGAAGGTTTGGGTTTATTTTCTGAAAAATAAATCCGATGTTTTCACAACATTCAAGTATTGAAAGGCGATGGTGGAGAATCAGTCAGGGTAGAAATTGAAAATTTTGAGAACCGATAATGGTGGTGAGTTCACTTCCAGGAAATTTAACATGTATTATAAAGAAGAGGGGATCGTGAGGCACAACACAGTGTGCCACAAGCCAGAGCAGAATAGTGTGGCAGAGCGGATGAATCGGACTCTCTTGGAGAGAGCTCAATCCATGATTAGTAATGCTGGGTTGGGCAAAGAGCTATGGACTGAGGCCGTTAACACGGCTTGTTACTTGATAAATCGGTCACCCTCTATGACAATTGAATGTAAAATCCCTGAGAAAGTGTGGAGTGGTCGTACGCTAGACTACTCAAGCCTGCGAGTTTTTGGTTGCGAGGCTTACTCTCATGTACCGTCAGTTGAGAGAGATAAGCTAGACTATAGGGCCAGAAAAGGGATCTTTGTTGGCTATGGTAATGGTGTGAAGGGATATCGCATATATGACCCTGTCATACGGAAGATCACCCTGAGCCGTGATGTCAAGTTTGATGAGGGATTTTTGTTCCGTAAGGATGTTACAAAGAAACCAGAAACATTAGAATAAGTTGATACTCATGAGGACAGAGATAAGACACGGGCCGATACTGAGGCACAGACAGAGGTACATGATCAGGTGGAGCAGCCACCTATGCAAAGAACACCCAGGGATCGTAGGTTACCGGCAAGGTATAGGGATGACTCGAATGTTGCATTCGCTCTCATTACAGATGAGGGAGATCCGTCTAACTTTGAGGAAGCACTACAGGATGTAGATGCTGAGAAGTGGAAAATGGCAATGCAAGACGAGATTGACTCCCTGTACAAAAATGAGACTTGGGAGCTTGTGGAGCTTCCAGTGGGCCGAAAAGCGATAAGGTGTAAGTGGATTTTTCGGAAGAAACAGGATAGATACAAGGCAAGGTTAGTAGCAAAGGCTATGCTCAGCGTGAAGGCGTAGACTTCAGTGAGATTTTTGCACCGGTTGTGAAGCAAGTATCTATCAAGTTCGTGTTGGCGCTGATTGTCCAATACGACCTAGAGCTGGAACAGATGGATGTGAAGACTGCTTTCCTGCATGGGGAATTGGAAGAGCAGATATACATGGTGCAACCAGAAGGTATACGCAAGGGGCCGAGAACAAGGTTTTGCAGGTTGAGGAGATCGTTATATGGTCTCAAACAGTCGTCTAGGCAGTGGTACAAGAAATTTGATTTCTTCATGATGAGTTAGGGCTTTGCCAGGAGCGAGTACGATCATTGTATCTATTACATGACACTGAATGATGAGAAGTTTCTCATACTGGTGTTGTACGTCGATGACATGCTTATTGCCGGTCATAGCATGTCTGACATCGATGTGTTGAAAACTCAGCTTTCAGGGACATTCGAGACGAAGGATCTGGGGGCTGCAAAGAGGGTTCTTAGCATAGATATTCATAGAGACAGGAAGAGGAGCAGGTTGTAGTTATCTCAAGAAGAATACCTTGAGAAGATATTAAAAAAGTACGAGATGGACAAGTCCAAACCGGTCAGCGTTCCCTATGCAGCTCACTTCAAGCTTTCTTCTGAACATTGTCCCAAAACGGATGAAGAAAAGTATGTTATGTCTCATGTGCCCTATTCAAGTGCTGTGGGCAGTTTAATGTATGCCATGGTCTGTACAAGACCAGATATTTCACAGGCTATGGGTGTTGTAAGCCGATACATGTCTAACCCGAGCAAACAACATTGGGAAGCTGTGAAATGGCTACTTCGATACATTCGGGGTACGCAGGACTATGTCTTAACGTTTAAGAATTCAAAGGATAAGTTGGTTGGTTATGTCGATTCTAACTACGCAGGTAGTGTGGACAATAGGAGATCGACTTCAGGGTACTTGTTTGTATTAGCGGGTGGAGCGATTAGTTGCATGTCTAAGCTTCAGTCAGTGGTGGCTCTTTCTACTACTGAAGCTGAGTATATTGCAGTGACAGAAGCTTTCAAGGAAGCTGTTTGGTTGAAAGGGATGATAAATCAGTTGGGGCTTCAGCAGGAAGCCGTTCCTGTTAATTGTGATAGCTCAAGTGCTACAAATTTGGCTAAAAATTCTGTTTATCACTCACGTACTAAACACATTGATGTGCGTCACCATTTTATTCGACAGGTGCTTGAGGAAGGAGATGTGACTCTGAACAAGATTCACACCAGCGTGAATCCGGCGGATATGCTGACAAAGGTGGTCCCTACAGAGAAGTTCAAGTTCTGTGTAACTTCTCTGGGATTAGCGAAGGCTTAACGAAGACGCAGTGATGCAAGAGAAGCGGCTACTATGATTGATGATGAGTTTGGTTCTTTTTTAAGAGTAGAAGAGATGGTTCGAAGTGTAATGATGCCTTGGTGGAGTTTGTTGTGAAGGCCTCATTACTGTGCGGAATAGAGTCCACCGACCGGTCGGCCAGTGGACAGACTACGCAGTTTTGAGTCCAAAACTCTTTGGATGTTTTTTGAGCTTTTGAGACCGGTCGCCAGACCAGTCGCTGGCAACTCAGACCAGTCACCCGACCGGTTGCAGGGTGCTTAGACCGGTCTGGGGACAGGTCTGAGTTGAGGCAGCAGCGAGCAAACCTCTCTGGACTAATCATGACCGGTCGTGCGACCGGTCTGCGGTCTGCAGAGATTGTAGTGTTGCGCGGTCTTCGCGCTACTTGTTTCTACTTTCGGGTTTCCTCTTATATACATGTTTCCTAATCGTACTAGACCTTATGCTAAGAAATACCTAGCTGTTCTAAACGGGATTAGGGTTATTGGGAGAGAGGAATTGAGAGGTTGTGTGCTTTGTTCATCTTTGGGATCTACTCGGGTAGTTCTAGCTCTGCAATCATCTGAATTCATAGTGGAAGTTGTCGCTTTGTGCCGTGGTTTTTTCCCGCAAGGGTTTTCCACGTAAAATATGTTCGCTTTTGCGTTGATTGCTTGTGTGGCTTTGTGGTGATTGTTTGATCTTCTTCGGTGCTTCCGCTGACCGATTTTCCAACATCGGGCATATCAGCTCTCTTCTCCATCACACTAATTTCACATCCTCTGACATGTTCAATAGTAAACATCAGAGAGAGAGAGAGAGACTTAACTCTCTCCATTATTGTCGATCATATAAAGCCATGTCAGGACCTACGGCTGCATTAAGGCTTAGGGCCTTTTAAGCAGCCAGGGAGAAATCATTGTATTGTTTTAATTTATAGTCTTACTAGAATATTTTCAAGAATTACAAACTCAATTTTCACTTCTTTACATTTGAAAAAATAGAAAGAGCTCTTCTGTGCATCCATACGCACGCATGCACGCATAGTTTCATGATTTTTATAAATTCAACTACGTGCATCCAAGACATGGGATTCAAATTGTGGATTCCATCTCCTTTGTCATGTTCAATGGTAATCACAATTAGACTATGTTATTTCCATTATAAAGGCCTACATGTCACAGTTGAGATAATGAAAGTTGATACACAGACCCAATAACAAACAGAATGTTTGACTGGAGCATTTTTTTTTTTTTAGACGTTCTTCATCTGCATGAATTCTTTGATCTTAGTGACTTTGTACAAATGACTTAACATTTTAATACATTAGTCCTATCTCATATAGGAGTTTCATATGTTTTAGTAGTTAAATCAGATAAAGACAAGTGCATTTGTATAAAGACAGGTACATTTATATATAAAGTCATTAGATGAATCAGATAAACATTGTTATAAGTTACTCCTATTTTAAATATCTCTATAATGTAAGTCAATGGATAGATCCATGTCATCTGTTCATACTGATTATGAATCTATTGTTGCATTTTGAGTTCCAATTTTAAGCTATCTAGATCAGTTTTTAAATGAGATAAACACTTATACTATCGATTATAACATCTTTCTCATTGATCTGGTGAAGCAAAATGATTCATTTTTTTATTGAAATTTTATTTAACGATTTTGCAATCAATAACCACTCCCTTTTTCGTATAGGTTTAGCGAATTCGTATCTAGATATGTCTCCAACCTCTTCTTCTAGCTTTACATCTAACAACGACGAAGAGCGTACGGTCGCAACCTCAGTTGTACTTGCAGTTGCGTACAGTATTCCAAGTGTTGCGAAATATTATCAAACATATATCCTTAGATGGCCGTCACAAGGGTGCTATGGAGAGGAGTCCTTTTTTTAGTAATATTATTGTAAAGACTGATATTAAGTGTCTATCTCAACTGTGTATATCCAAGCCAACATTTTTCCATTTATGTGTGGTTTTGTAAGAAAAGACTTCACTAAATGACACAAAGAGGATTAGTTTGGAAGAACAGCTTGTCCTTTTCCTACATATGTTGGACATAATGTTAGAAACAGAGTGTTGGACATCGTTTTATCCGTTCAGGTGAGACCATAATTCAACATTTTAATAGAGTGTTAGATGCAATTAAATATTTATACACAGACATCGTGAAGTTTCCAACCCTCGAAATACCTAAAGAGATAGCGTAGAATCCACAATGGAGTCAGTATTTCCAAGTTTTTTAAGCGGTTCGGCCACTTTCAATTTTATAAATATTTATTTATACATCAATCTAAATATTCTTCTTAATTAACTGTTTGCAGTAGGATTGTGTTGGTATCATTAATCATACGCCCGTTCTGGCTCACCTATTAAAATACAGGGCTGCGAGCTATCAGAATAGAAAGGGCTTTTTATCACAAAATATCCTAGGGACTTCCACATTTGACATAAAATCTATATATGTTCTTGCGGGTTTGGAGGGTTCAGCATCAGATACTCATGTGTTGTGTAATGCTCTCACTCGTACGCCGGATACATTCCTCGTGCCACATGGTAAAGAATTTAATTCTCTCAAAAATTAAAAATGTTTGCACTTTATTATAAATGTGTTATCTCATAATTTATAATAATCAATGAAACTGTAGGTAAGCACTACGTTGTAGACACTGGATATACGCACTCTCCAAGATTTATGACACTTTATCGTGGTGTACGCTATCATCTGTAAGGATATCGAACTGGAAGAAACCCTTCAAGTCCGAAAGAGTTGTTCAATTACCATCATTCTCAACTCCACAATGTTATTGAGCGATGTTTCACCACAATATAAAATTGACACCCAGGTAAAGTTTGTCATAGCATGTTGTGTTCTTCACAACTTCATACAGCTTGCGACAATTCGGATTGGGAGCTGATGAAAATGTCAATGCAGTTAACTTGGAAAGTAATCACGTGCCTAACTAAGACATTGACAACGACAAATCAAATTTCATTATAAATGTCTCCCAACCCGAGAGGATGGCATGGAAGAGAAAGCGAGATGAAATTTCTTTGAGGATGTGGAATAATGTACATCCATCAGATTTGAGGAATAATGTTTGAAGTTGGAAATTTATGCTTTTTGAATTTCCAAACATTTTATTTTGTATCAGATTTGAGATTATAATATCTAATACCGTCACTGACAACTATCACTGCATCTAAACTGTTGGATAATTAGTTCTCTAAGTTTGATTCCATGTGATGATAAATTGCTTATATATCAGTATATATAATATATGCTCCTATTTTATTGATTACTTTGTTCGTTTATTAATGTAACGATTAGATTTTTCTATAACATTATTGTAAGACTTTATTCGAGTAAAGTTAAAATGACTTTAAACTTAATTGATTTGGAATTGAGACCTAATGATGTATATAACTACTCCGTCAAACAACAACCACGGAAGTCACCCATTAAGCATACCTCCATATCGTTAGCTGAAACCACCCTAACCGCGAACAAGCGGATAGAATACTCCCGATATGGATGACATCCTCATCAAGGGATTGTTGGAGGCAGTAAGCCTTGGAAAAAAGGCTAACAACAGGTTTCACAATAACTCTTACGCTGAGATCATATCTGAATTGAAAATGATAATTGGAATTGAATTAACCAATGATAAATGTTAGAATAGAATGTGTACCTTAAAAAAATAGTACACTAACGCAAAAAATATGCTCACAGCAAGCGGATTTGGTTAGGATCCTGAGTTGTAAGTAGTAGTTGCATTGAATGAAGTTTGGGATGATTATATGGAGGTTTATACTCTTTCGTTTTTCTTACTTTTTCATAACATACCCTTAATACAATAAGTGTTGTTTTCATTTGAACAATATCATAAAGGAGCAACAAATCTCCGTGGCAAGCGAATCAAAAGATTCGAGGACCTAACCACTATATTTGGAGTTGATTCTGCGACTAAAAGGATGGCAAAGTCAGGTTATTCCGTTTCATGGCAACAGGTAAAATAGAGAATTATAAATAACCCCGAGAACTCCACTCAAGGATTGAGTGAACAATTTGATGACACAATCGACTATCTTCCGAGGAATAGTAAGAAAATGGGCAACAATCACGCTGGTCCTTCAGTGACAGATATGGCGATTGCTGTTCGCCTAGCCCTGGTCAAACTTCGAGGAATTCGGAGGCCACTCGGAACACTGTGAACTCTTTAAAAAAAGAAACAAGTGGAGAAGCCTACTGAATTATTGAATGGTGGTATGAAAAAGGTGGCTGATTATATTAACAACTTGGCTAATGCTCAGATAGTAGGTAAAGGTTTGACAAGATTGAATCGTGTTATTGCAGCTTTGGATGGATCGAGTCTGGACAGTCATTTGTACCTTAGCTTCTGAACATTTATCATAAAATAAGCATGAAACTGATTTATTTCTTAGTTACTAGACTGATAAGTGAATAAATTGGGTGAAGAAAAAGTTACTACTGAGAATGCATTCAACATGGGTTATCGGTAGTACAGTTGCAATGGAGAGAACATGACTAAAGATTGATTATTTTTTTATTTTTTTATCATACCGCAACATACAGATTTACGTTTATTATTTTCAGTTGCCTATGATGAAAATATGTAATTATAATAGTGTGGTGTACGTGGGTTCATGTTCCCACTACGGTACTTTATTTATTTTGGACATCTACTCTATTATGGGAACCAAACAACCGATGATATGATGGCGATTATGGATTCCAATGGTAACTAGTATGTTGCATGGATATCACAAGTTCTTCTATATAATGATTTGTTACGTAGTCAATATAATTATATGAGAAAGATAATCTTGGATGACTATTTACTCTGTCAGCGAAGTTACACATGTTCAATTAAATTCTTGTATGAACTTTGAGTAATGCTCAGCCTACTTATATTAGTTTATGAAATGCTATAAAATTCATTTTATTGACACTATTATGTTTAGGTGATCGGCCACATGAGGTGTGTATTGTATTAATATTGATATTCACTCTCATTATCTGATATCCATAACAGTGTATCTGTTTAATTTGTGTCACTCTCATTATATCTTATTCGTTGTTTTTCATGCCAAAATGGCTAAATTTTATGCCGCATTTGTAGGCTATGTTCCAGGAGTATATTCGACATGGGAAGAGTGTGAGCGACAGGTACTACACTACAGTAAGAGCTAGCAGAAGTCGTTTAAGACATTGAAGGAGGCAGAAGATGCATTCAAGGCATGAAAGGTTTGGCATGTTTCGACCAATTGGGAGTGTTGACCCCTTTGTAGTCATCCCCAGACAGCAAGGTCTTAAATCACTTTACCTGGGTCTGTTTCGAAACTGCTGTTGGGATAGGAGGGCAAGCAACAAAAGCAAAGCCGAACATAAGCAACAAATTGAATCAAACAAGTAACACAATGCAATCACAATGTATGCAACCACCCACACATAGACAATCCAAATTTAACGTGAAAAAACCCCTCATGGGTAAAAAACCACGGCACAAAGCGACACTAATTTACTATAAGTTACAAGAGATGGAACCCAAAACCCAATATCACAAGCCCACAAGAGAAATCCAAGCTTTCCCAAGAAGAAAATCTTCTTTTCAAGCTCTTTCTCTCACCTAGAGCCTCTCTCAATCCCCTGTCACATCTAGGATACCTCTAATCCCGTAATACACTCATTAAATAGGAGAAAACCCGGATTTAGAAACTCTTTGCGCAAAATCGCGCAAGAATCCAACTTGTACAAGGAGATTACCGACCGTTCGGCCGACCGGATGCCCAAAAAACAATCCAGCATGCTTTCGATTTTGTTTCATCGTAATCGACCGATTGGCTAACTGGTCAGTGGTTTCTATGCAATGAATTTGAGGCGTTTGTTTCCAACAACTGCTACTGGAGATGTCGTGAATAGGTTGACGAATGAGGATGACGGACTCTTTCTGCCAAGCCATTGTGGTCGTGGAGGCCATCTAACTACCGCTGAAACAGCTCCGAGTGAGGATGCATCTGATGGCCTGGATGTAGAGTAGAGAACGCTCCTTGAGGATATGGAGACTCTGATCAGAATGTTCATTTTTTCTCTTGTTGTGACCTTCGCTTTTAATGCATCTTGGGTAGTATGTTTGCATATATGACATGTTTCAGTGGGTTCTAAGACTATTTTTTGCTTTTTTGCTTTTTTGGACTTTGGTTGATGAATATGTTGAAAAAATGTTATTTTTTGAAAACATTTTTAAAAGAAAAAAGCATTTGGTTTTTTTTTTTGTCCCATATCGGATGGGAGAAAGGATTTTTTCCTCTTTATAAGTAGGGTGTTGTGCACCTTACTTATTTATGGTGGAAGAGAGGGAGAATGGTGGCTTGCGTGTTCCAGTGTGAAGCACTGGAACACCGCTCACTCGCACGGGCACGGGCTCGGTCTCGGTCTCGGTCTCGGGCACGGGCACGGGCTCGGGCTAGGTGCAGGGCGTGGGCAAGTGAGGCAGTGTGGCTGTAGAGGCGCAGTGGCGCACAGAAGGTAGGTAATAGGTCAGGTGGCTGGGTTCAGAACAGAGGAGGTGTTGTGGGTGGGAGGTCTGACAGAGAGACCTCTCTGGCTTTTATAGAGAGCTGCAGGGCCAATTAGAGGGACCTGTGCAACTACTCATGCAGTAACGGTCCATACCATGCAGTAACAGCTGCATGTGGCTAGCCCAACAGTCAGAAACGACTAGCCATTGAGTCTAAACAGCCAGCATGCAGGTGCATAACTCCCACATACACAACAGTCAGAAACTGCCATAAATGGCTAATTTCTCACAACAGCTAGAAAATGGCTAGTGACATTATGGCTCTAGACCAAAACTGTCAGCCACCCTTGCCTATATAAACCGGACAGGTCTAGTTCATTCCAACACAACAACAGCAATCACAACCTTGAATACTGAACCAGCACCTATTTTAGTCTCTTAGCCTCTCGGTTTGGTTGAAATAAACCATGCCACTTAGACCAATGTAGTGGTCTGCTGTTGCCAGAAGAAGACTGACATTCTTTTCTCTCTTTCTTTTCCTTCATCTGCCAGAGTGTGTTACTGAGTTCCATAGTGGTTCCTTCGTTTTTGCTGAACGCAGAACCTGTAAGACCCGTACCCTTAATCGCCCTTCGTACGCTTAATTTTCAGTGCCGGTACGTCCCGGATGGACCAGATTAGCGAGCCTTAATCGCGACCCTATTTGAGTATTGCATCGACCCAAGACCTATACTCTGGCGACCGCGTAGGCGCTACGATTCCAACGCCGTGCGGCACGCCCCATTGCGATATCCGGTGTGATAGTTGTGTCATTTGCGTAATTCGAGGTGGGCCACGCAACGTGCGTGTGGCGTGGGCCCCACTTGCACAAATCCCAAGAAAATGTCAAATCCATCACCATCACCCTCACTCATACCCCTCTCATCACCCTACTCTACACACCCCATACCCACCCCATCACTCTCTCACCTCCAAAGTCAACCAAAGCCATACTACCCATACCTCCCATACCCCCCTCCCATGCTAGCCACCACCACTATCATCACCCCATGCTCCCTCCTCTCTACCCATACATTACCATACGTAGAGGGGGGGTGTGGCCTTCTCATTCCCATTTGTAAAGTTAGAGAAAGAAAGAGAGAGATTTGAGAGGAGAGAGAAAGAGAAAGATTTGAGAGAGAGAGAGAGAGAGAGAGATAGAGAGAGATTAGAGAAATTGAGGGTGGAGATCAAGCTTGGAGGACCCCGATCACCGTCCGATCGTCAATCCAACCGTCCAACCATTATTGTGAGTGCAAGGGGGACATAAACCCCCTATTTTCTTAATTTCCTTTCATTTTCCTTTTTCTTTTGGGCCCACTTGTGGTGGACAATCAGATGGATGAATTGGATCATCCATGAATGGGCCCCATAACTTAGATAATTATTATTATTATTATTATATTAATAATAATTATAAAAAAAAGAGGAGAAAGAAAGTATGCCGCTGGACAGACAGCATCCAGAGGACGCTGCTGCCCAGCAGCGCCGGGGCTAAAGCCCTTTGGGCGTTGACCGTGGTCCCCACTTGTGGGACCCACCTTGATGTATGAATTTGATCCACACCGTCCGTCTATTTCTCCAGCCCATGTTATGACTGGACGTCAAAAATGAAGCAGATCCAGATCTCAGGTGGACCACACCATATAGAACAATAGAGCCAAGGATGTCCACTATTGAAACTTCCGTGGCTCACTGTGATGTTTGTAGGTCGAATCACCAGTCCAATATTGGGCTCTATGGGCTCCCCACGAGTTGGGGGACCTGATGGACGGATTGGATCAGACTCATGTGGGCCCCACTTGATATAAGAAAGGAAAAAAAGGGGAAGAAAAAAAAATATATACATGAACGTCAGACGCTGGACGTTCACAGCGTCAGAGACGCTGGAACAGTCCAGCGTCACTTGGACGACGTTAATGGGGTCCCCACTCGTGGGACCCACCTTGATGTTTGTGTTCCATCCACGCGGTCCATTTGTTTTCCCAGATCATTTTAGGGCCAGGCCCCAAATTTAAAGCCGATCCAAATCGTAAACGGACCGCACCACATGAAACAGTGGAAATAATGATGTCTACTGTCAGAAATTCTTCGGCCCACCTTGATGTTTATAGCCCACGTAACATACCCAATATTGGGCTCATTGGGTTCCCCACGAGCTGGGGAACTTGATAGACGAAGTGGATCACCCTTATGTGGGCCCCACTCGATCAAAACCATTGATACAAAAAAAGAGGGAAATAAGAAGAAGAAGAACCAGAGGCTGGCACTGGGAGTACTGTTAGTGCACTTTTCCGTGGCATACTAGTGCACCTTGTTTGTCAATCACTTACGTCAGTATGTCTAGAGTCGGTTGAGCCCAAAGAAGACGAAGACCGAAGACTCAAGACGTCCAGCCGCATCAAGAATGAAGTTTCAGGTAAATGAGATGCCTTGATGCCTTAACCTCGACCAAAACCTATCCCCTTTGTATCCTTGATGACCTTGACCATATTTAGAACCCTTTAGGCATCATTGATAGGCCCTAGGTGTCCCATTTGATCAACCTTTCCTAGGACTTTATGTACAGGCTGAAGAAAGTAGAGTGCAGCTTGTATGTGGGGAGAACCAGGCTGGTACGACCGGTCATGACCGGTCAGACAGCAGCCTTGCTGCTTTATGCAATGGCCAGCCGACCGGTCATGACCGGTCGGCCGTTTACAAATCATGGTGGCCAGCAAGTATGGCCGACCGGTCATGACCGGTCGGCCTGGAGGATTTCCTTCATCCAGCAGAGGGCGCCGACCGGTCATGACCGGTCGGCCTGGGGCATCTTGCCTGTCCAACAAAGGGGGCCGACCGGTCATGACCGGTCGGCCAGTGTGTTTGACCTGCATTGATGAAACCTTCCAGAAGGGATGTCCGACCGGTCATGACCGGTCGGGACAGGACGGGACAGGCCGTTTTCTGCCCGTTTTATGACCGTTGGAGCCCTTTTTCTATATATTTGGGGCTCCACTCTTGGGCAAAGGGAGAGAAGTTTTTGAGAGCCCATTCCACACTTATCTTGTACATCTTTTGGGGCCTCAAAGAGGAGGTTTTTCAAGTCATATCCCTTGTGTTTCAAACACAAGCATGGGCATTCAAATGCTATCAAGAGATGACTTGATTCCTCTCTCAAATCTAGAGGTGTGACACTAATCCACATAGGTATATCCTTTGTCCAAAACCTCTAGAAGACTCTCTAGGTGAATCTCCTAGTTGGAACATCCTACACATCCCATGTATGAGATTCACCCATCCTCCTAGCACCTTGGGCATTTCAAGGCATCGCATGCAAGGTGTTTGATCGAATGTGGCTGAGGCATTGGCAACGCAACGGCGGCACGATCGAGGGAGCAAAGGGAAGCTGATTGAAGCACGGGAGAGCGGAGATCAAGCTACCCAATCCGGCACTAAACAAGGGGCTCATCCGACAAGTAGGTTATCTTATTTGAGAGTCCATTTTAGAGTTTGTTTGTCAACTCGCCTTAGGGACGTTAGCCGTTCCTTGGCCCGTCAGCCGGGCCTAAAGTAAGTCTCCAAGGGGGAGCCTCCGACACGGGAGTAAACGTGCGATTGAGTTGAGAGTTAGCCCTTGGTTCAAAACTCCGGTGACGGTTGAGAGGTGAACCGATAAAACCTCCGTGTGTAAAGGTTGAGAGGTGAACCTCATTTAAAACCTCCGTTAGTGAATGCCGGTGTGCTCAAAGGGGTTGAGTACTTGAACCGGGAGTGGAGTAGACACGTAGTCGAACCACTATACATCCTTGCGTTTGTGATTGTTCTTGAGCACATTCTATCTTTGCATTGTTAGTTTAAATTGCTTAATTATGAATGATTGATATGAATGCATGCTAGGCACCTTTTAGGCATCCTCACACAAGATGTACCTTCACTACTTGTGTAGACTTGAGCTCATTGATCCACTCTCATAAGTCTACACAAGTTGCATAGGAAATAAGCTTTATTAGTTGAATCATTTTCTTATCTATGCATGCTTAGACTAGGTTTGATTATTGCTTAACCCTTGCTAGTCTATTTGATTGGACCCACCAAGGCTTGGAAGCCGAGGTGTTCTTGCTTACAACGCTTATTTTGTTGAATTGTATTAGTAGGCGAAAAGATTTTCAAAAAGGTCCTATTCACCCCCCCTCTAGGTCCATAGCCATATCTCCAAGTGTCTCTACAAGCGGTGAAACCGCACTTTCAATTGGTATCAGAGAAGGGTTTCTCTTTAAGGGCTTCATTGCCTAGAGATAGATCCTAAAGAGAAACTTGAAAATATGTCTAGAGAGGACTCTTCATCCGTCACTAAGCCTCCTTTCTTTGATGGGTCAAATTATCCATACTGGAAAGCCCGAATGCGCATCTTCTTGGAATCCATTGATTCGGATGTGAGGGACATGGTTGACTTTGGATATGAACCCCCAATGGTTACTATTTCTAAGGAGGGTGAGCCGGATGTTCTCAGGCCAAAAGACAAGGCATTGTGGACTGCTCATGAAAAAGCTCAACGTATTAATAATGCCAAAGGCCTGAATGCCATATTTTGTTCAGTATCAAGAGAAGAATTTGGTCGGATCCAAAACTGCACTACCAGTAAACAAGCATGGGATATTCTGGAAGTTACCCATGAAGGAACAAATGTTGTTAAAAATTCTAAACTCCAGCGCCTCTCCACTCTCTTTGAAAATATTACTATGGAGGAGGATGAAACGTTTACTGAATTTTATACCAAACTGAACAAAATCACAAATGATATGTGGGGCTTAGGGGATCCGGTTCCGGAACATAGGCTTTGTAGGAAAATCCTGAGATCTCTTCCGGATCGGTTCTCTTCTAAAGTCACCACCATTGAAGAGTGTAGGGATCTTAATACCATGAAAGTTGAAGAACTCATAGGTTCCCTACAAACCTTTGAGCTAGGCTTTAAAGCCCCCTCTAGAAGGAAAAACATCGCCTTCAAGTCCTCTCACAGACACAAGAAAATCAAAAGTGAGACGGAGGATGATAGTGATGATGAGGATGATGAGGACGAACAATTGAACAAAAAATTCAAGAGATTCCTCAAATTTGATAGAGGGAATAGCCGTGACAAGAAGGACAAGAAGGGTGATAAACGTACAAGAAAATCATCCATACCTTCATCCGTCCGTTGTTACGGTTGCGGTCGTCGTGGCCATATTACCCCGGAATGTCCGGAAGGGCCTAAACCGAAAGGTAAAAAGGCCATGGCTGCCACTTGGGATGATACGGAGGAGTCCGAATCTGATGATGAGAGCCAACATAAAGATCTTGCTCTCTCGGCCTCCATCACGACCCCTTTACCAGATTATCTAAGAGGGGATCCCAACCGCTATCCCTTCTAGGAGAAGGAGGAGTTCCCAACCCCTCACCTCATGCTACATTTTATGAGGGTGTTGTGGAATTTTGCTACCCTTTGGCTTTTTAAACTTAACATGGTTAGAGAGGGTAGCTAGTTATGCTTTTATTAGAAAATCTGAGGATCTCAACCTCATTTCTGTGTTTATGGGCAAATCAGAGGAGTCAAGCCTCATTCGCCCAATTTTTGATGATTTAGCTTTGCTTTTAATTAATACATTTGCTTGCTAGATTATCATGCTTAGATTAGATAATCATCTTGAGTTTTATGTCTTATTGTATGCTAATCTTTGCTTAGTACTGGTCTTGATATACCAATAGGGGAGGTTGGTTGACTGGGCTATAAGCCCTTGAGCTTTAATGCTTAGTGTATATCATAGATGACCAATTATGCATGATTAACTATGCTTAGATAGTATATCTCCTTGTTAATCATGTTTCTTAGCGTGCTCCATGTGTTAATGATTCATGCACCCTACACTCTCCGTTTTAGGATGTGCTTATAGTTATAACTGCGACACACTATCTTCTCTTACCTTAACCTTATTGGCATATCATTAAGGGGGAGAGAATAGTTTGTCAATTGCTAACAAAAAGGGGGAGAAAGATCAAATCCCACCAAAACTAGTTTGCTATGTTTTGTGATGCAGGGATTGACAGGTTGTGGGGGAGCAAACTGAAGCGGAGCAGCTTAGTTTAGGCATGTCAAGAGTCCTGTAATTTATTCATTATCATTATAATATCTTGAACATGTAATCTGTTTTGGTAGGTTAAGTTTTTGTAAGTAATTGACAAAGGGGGAGATTGTTAGTGCACTTTTCCGTGGCATACTAGTGCACCTTGTTTGTCAATCACTTACGTCAGTATGTCTAGAGTCGGTTGAGCCCAAAGAAGACGAAGATCGAAGACTCAAGACGTCCAGCCGCATCAAGAATGAAGTTTCAGGTAAATGAGATGCCTTGATGCCTTAACCTCGACCAAAACCTATCCCCTTTGTATCCTTGATGACCTTGACCATATTTAGAACCCTTTAGGCATCATTGATAGGCCCTAGGTGTCCCATTTGATCAACCTTTCCTAGGACTTTATGTACAGGCTGAAGAAAGTAGAGTGCAGCTTGTATGTGGGGAGAACCAGGCTGGTCCGACCGGTCATGACCGGTCGGCCGTTTACAAATCATGGTGGCCAGCAAGTATGGCCGACCGGTCATGACCGGTCGGCCTGGAGGATTTCCTTCATCCAGCAGAGGGCGCCGACCGGTCATGACCGGTCGGCCTGGGGCATCTTGCCTGTCCAACAAAGGGGGCCGACCGGTCATGACCGGTCGGCCAGTGTGTTTGACCTGCATTGATGAAACCTTCCAGAAGGGATGTCCGACCGGTCATGACCGGTCGGGACAGGACGGGACAGGCCGTTTTCTGCCCGTTTTATGACCGTTGGAGCCCTTTTTCTATATATTTGGGGCTCCACTCTTGGGCAAAGGGAGAGAAGTTTTTGAGAGCCCATTCCACATTATCTTGTACATCTTTTGGGGCCTCAAAGAGGAGGTTTTTCAAGTCATATCCCTTGTGTTTCAAACACAAGCATGGGCATTCAAATGCTATCAAGAGATGACTTGATTCCTCTCTCAAATCTAGAGGTGTGACACTAATCCACATAGGTATATCCTTTGTCCAAAACCTCTAGAAGACTCTCTAGGTGAATCTCCTAGTTGGAACATCCTACACATCCCATGTATGAGATTCACCCATCCTCCTAGCACCTTGGGCATTTCAAGGCATCGCATGCAAGGTGTTTGATCGAATGTGGCTGAGGCATTGGCAACGCAACGGCGGCACGATCGAGGGAGCAAAGGGAAGCTGATTGAAGCACGGGAGAGCGGAGATCAAGCTACCCAATCCGGCACTAAACAAGGGGCTCATCCGACAAGTAGGTTGTCTTATTTGAGAGTCCATTTTAGAGTTTGTTTGTCAACTCGCCTTAGGGACGTTAGCCGTTCCTTGGCCCGTCAGCCGGGCCTAAAGTAAGTCTCCAAGGGGGAGCCTCCGACACGGGAGTAAACGTGCGATTGGGTTGAGAGTTAGCCCTTGGTTCAAAACTCCGGTGACGGTTGAGAGGTGAACCGATAAAACCTCCGTGTGTAAAGTTTGAGAGGTGAACCTCATTTAAAACCTCCGTTAGTGAATGCCGGTGTGCTCAAAGGGGTTGAGTACTTGAACCGGGAGTGGAGTAGACACGTAGTCGAACCACTATACATCCTTGCGTTTGTGATTGTTCTTGAGCACATTCTATCTTTGCATTGTTAGTTTAAATTGCTTAATTATGAATGATTGATATGAATGCATGCTAGGCACCTTTTAGGCATCCTCACACAAGATGTACCTTCACTACTTGTGTAGACTTGAGCTCATTGATCCACTCTCATAAGTCTACACAAGTTGCATAGGAAAGAAGCTTTATTAGTTGAATCATTTTCTTATCTATGCATGCTTAGACTAGGTTTGATTATTGCTTAACCCTTGCTAGTCTATTTGATTGGACCCACCAAGGCTTGGAAGCCGAGGTGTTCTTGCTTACAACGCTTATTTTGTTGAATTGTATTAGTAGGCGAAAAGATTTTCAAAAAGGTCCTATTCACCCCCCCTCTAGGTCCATAGCCATATCTCCAAGTGTCTCTACAAGCGGTGAAACCGCACTTTCAAGTACCAGCGTCCACGGACGCTGGCTCGTGATGCCAGCTGGAGGCCCACTCGTGGGTCCCCCCATGATGCGTGTGTTGTATCCACACCGTCCATCCATTTGGGGAGATCATTTTAGGGCATGATCCTAAGAATGAGTCAGATCCAAATCTCAAGGGGGCCCACCACATAAAACAGTAGGGACAGTGACCCTACCGTTGAAACCCTCCTATGGCCCACCATGATGTTTATTTGAGATCCAACCTGTTCATAATTTCACACGCATGTGAATGAAGGGAAAACAAAAATATCAGCTTGATCGAAAACTTCTGTGGGCCCCACTTCATGAGAGCAAAAAATAAATAAATAAATAAAAAGAAGAGAAAAAGGAAAGAGAAGGGGGTTGGCCGTGGGTTGCCCAGCAGATGGCCCACTTGTGGGACCCACCTAGAATGTATGTGCTCTATCTATCTCTGTCCATATGTTTTTTTCAGCCCATTTTAGTGGCTGAGCCCAAATTTTAAGCATATCCAAATGTCAAGTGGACCATGCCACGGAAAATAGTGAAAATGATGATTTCCAACGTTGAAATCTTTCCAGGCTCTACAGTGATGTTTATTTGTCATCCAACCTGTTCATAAGATCACATGGATATGGATGAAGGAGAAAACACAAATATCTGCTTAATTTCAAAATTCCTGAGACCCAACTGGGCACCACGCAGCCCAGCAGGTGGCCCACCCTGTGGGTCCCACCATGATGCAATTGTTTTATTCATGCTGCCCATCTATTTTTCCATGCCATTTTAGGATATGGCCCCAACAGTGAGGCAAATCCAAACATCAGATGGGCCACACCCGAAGGGAATGATGGTCATTGATGCCCACCATTGAAAACTTCCTTGGGGCCACTTTATTGTTTATTTGTCATCCAAATAGAGGTTGTGGGCCCATATTTGGGTTCCACCTTAATGGAGGTATTGTGTACCATGCCACCTGTCTTGATCAACGCGTAGGGCCCGATTTGAATGGGCTTCACTTAGAAAATGATGGTGATTGACTACCTACCACTAAAACTTCCTAAAACTGTTGAAGTATATTTGCTATCCAACCAGTGGGCGGGGCCCACCATGGTCCTTCCTTTGATACATATGTTTTTATCCATGCCGTACACCTATTTTGTCGGCCTACTTTGTATGTGCAGGCCCAAGTATGGGGCCAATGTGGTCTCAAGTGGGCTATGCCACGAAGACCTTTACATTTCCAATGGGACCCATAGTCCGAGTCCCACTCTCCGTATATATTAGGCCTTTTAAGGCCAATGTTACATGATACGTTTGGTAACATGCTAGTATGATTAGCTTGATATGTCACACTGATAACATGCTTAGTATAATGAATACCATGCTCATTCATATGCCCATACGCATCACTTGTATGCCTGTTATGAATCACGATTAACCATAGCATATGCTAGTTGGCTTGTTATACTTAGGGGACCCGTGTGAGACAGGGTCGCCCCACATGTTTGCGTAGTATGCGTAAGTTTGGTGCATGACTAAGATTGTATGACTCATGCATTTCGCATTATGTATGTCACGATCGCTTTCGCACCCTAGCAGCATCGGGGTGGTGGCCACCATAGTCACATCGTGGTTGGCACTATTGGACATCGAAAACTTGTTCTAGTACGTGGGCGCTATGGATGTCCTTGGGTGAAAGTCCCTAAACCCTGTGGTACAAGTAGGATGCTCTAACGTCGAGACCGAGTGGATAACATGAGCGCCCGTGTGCCAAATACCAGTAGGTCGCGTCTCCCACTGTGTCGAGGTCGGTTGGAAATGGGTGTGACCTTATCCGGCCGGGTGCAGTGGGCTATAAGCTAGGTCAAGTCTGACCAGCTCATAGAATGGGTCCGCCACCGGCGAGCCGGGTGGGCATTGGCATAGCACTGACGAGGCGGATAGTGAGGTCTTTTCTACTCGCTTGGTTATGCGCGCGATGTGCGGCGGCCAGTATTAGAGTATACTAGACCTCGATGATGTCCCAGATGAGAACTATTTTGATATGTGGATTAGTTGAGGATTGACGTGGTTGCATTGCATCTCTAGCATGTAACACTCGGCCATGTAGGCCCTTGCATCGCATAGCCTTGGGATGGTTGATAGCATTCATGAACTTGGTAACTTAGCACTCTACTACTTTCGCTTACTCTGATATCTGTATACTTATCATATGCATCACACGCGCACACACGCACTCTACTGAGCTTCTTAGGAAGCTCATGCGCGTTTGTTTACACTACAGGTACTAGGGCACATCAGCAGCGTTAAGCGTGGTGCATGTACCTGATATGTTGGGCTTTTACTACATTTTGTATTTCCCTTTCCAGCACTGTACTCAACAAACTTATTAGTGGATATTTGATGATATTTTATGGTTTTGATTATGCTCCTGTACAAAAAAAAAATTTACCCTGAAAATCCTCCTGGTAGGATCCCAGGATCGGAACCTGGCGTATGAAAGATAGGAGCCGAGAATGGGGTACTACGGAGGCTGTTGCTACTAAGGTCAGCGATCGGGAATTTAGTGAGCCCCGTCCCCGGGTTTGGGGCGTGACAGAACCAGATAAGGCTCGTCGTATCCTAGAAGCAATCCACCTGTAAACTGTAACACCCTGTACTTTTCTATACTTGGGTGTTACCATGAGAATCCAAAGTATATGTGTATGTGTAATGCCCTTCCGTGACTCTTTCGTCAATGTGTGTGTGACTCCTGGTGCCTCAGACTGGCAGTACGTAGTTTGCACCCAAATGACCAAAGTCCTGAGATCCCGAAACCTCTGTCATATTGACCGCGCCGTCCTCGCGATCGCAACGGCGAAAACAGTACGTCGATCTGATACCCGAGCGCTAAGATATGGACATTTAATCAAAGCACCCAAAAAAAATGTGGTTGTGCACACTAGTGTAGGGCACCCAATGTGGGGCCCACTACACGGTCTTCTAGGCAATCATCTCCCTCTCCTTGACATGATTGTAATAATTACTAAAAAATAAATAAATAATAAAAAATAAAAAGTAATAATATGTGATAATGATAAAAAGAAAGAAATAAATAAAATAAATAATAAAAAAAAAGGAGGGGGTAATGATGACTAGCATCTCAACCCATTTCTCACCACTCCTCTCCCACGTCACCCCTTCCCCCTCCATTCCTTCATTTAATACGACAATATATATATATATATGGGGGGAGAGAACGATTTCACTTCATCCATCCTTCTACTCCATCCATGCCTTCCCCATTCATGTGAGGGAGCTTGTATGAAAGATCTGAGTGGGCCATCTTCGATCTCGGCCATTGATCAAGGAGATTAAGGTGAGTACACCCTCTTTACTCAACATTTTATATTTTTTTATGTTGATTTTGCTTAGATGATGATTGTGATGGTGATGATGAGGTGGGCCACCCCGATGTACATGCATGAAATCATAACCCTACAAAAGGGGTTACACCTTTGGATGAAGGGATGATATAAAATCAGCTTGATCCAAACTATCTGTGGGACCCACTGATTATGGGCCCCACCATAATGTTTAATAGCCGTCCAACCCTTTGGCCATATCATTTTGGGTTGGGGACCCAAGGATGAAGTTGATTGAAATTTTAGGTGGACCCCACTGAGGGAACGATCGTCCACCATTGAGAACTTCCTTAGCCCGCCTTGATGTTTCTAAGTTGAATCACCTGTCCAATATTAGACTCTATGGGTTCCTCATCAGCTGGGGAACCTGATGCATGGCGTGGATCGCCCCCAAGTGGGCCCCCCTTGATAAATAAGAGAAAGGAAGAAAAAAAAATAATAAATAAAAAGATAAAACGTCCAGACGCTGGACGTTCAAAGCGTCAGAGACGCTGGAACAGTCCGGCGTCAAGACCCGGACGACGTGAGTGGGGTCCCCACTCGTGGGACCCACCTTGATGTTTGTGATCGATCCACACCGTCCATCTATTTTCCCGGCTCGTTTTAGGGCCAGGGCCCAAATATGAATCAGATCCAAATCTTAAGTGGACCGCACAGCATAAAACAGTGGAAATAATGATGTCTATTGTCAGAATTTCTTCGGCCCATCTTGATGTTTGTAGGCTGTATCACCTATCCAATGTTGGACTCTTCGGGTCCCCTATGAGCTGAAAAATCCGATGAACGGAGTGGATCATCCTCATGTGGGCCCCACCTGACCAAGAAAAATAAAAACAAAAAATTAAAATGAAAAGGGTGGCTGGACAGTCACCTAGACGCTGCTGCCCAGCTACGTGAGGGCGGGAAGCCCTTTGAGCATTAACCTGTGGGCCCCACTCGGGAACCCACCATGATGTATTGGTTTTATCCAAGCCGTTCATCTGCTTTGCCAGATCATTTTAGGACATGGGCCAAAAAATGATGCATGTCTAAGTCTCAAGTGGGCCATACAAACGGGAATAATACCCACCATTGAAACATCGTGGATGATTGATCGTCCCTGCATGGAAAAAATACAAATGATGGTTGATTCAAAAGCAATGCAGGTATTATTTACCTTTATGTATATCTTGGATCCAGATCGTCCAACTGCTTTGTCCAGTCATTTTAACTGTTAGGCCCGAAAATCAGCCATATCCAAATCTTAGGTGGGTCGTACTACAAAAAATAGTGAGATTGAACGGCCATACTTAAAACCTTTCTGCGGCCCACCATGATACTTAAGTTCCATTCAAATTTGGATGTCAGCCAGGTGGGACTTGCCTCGAGACCCTATGCGGTCAGAATGAAGGAAAAACACAATAATCAGCCTGACATAGAACTCGTGGGGCCACGTGAGTTGATGCTGCCAGGCAGTAGCACGTTGTCTCCAAGCAGGGCCCAACTCGTGGGGTCCAACTTGATGTATTTGTTTAATCCTTGCCGTCCATCAGTTCCTCTAGCTTATTCTAGGGCAGGGGCTGAAAAATGAAGAAGATCCAGATCTCAAGTGGGCCGTGCCAGAAGAAACAATAAAGATCGTTGAATTTTAGTGTTTTGGGACATGTTTGGCTGTCCTTGGTGGGCCCCACGTGGGAGCAATGTAGAAACCACCATTTGGACCTTGAATACTGTATGTGTGGCTACAACAATGACATTTTACCTGGGCCAAAGCGGACCCCACATGATCAGAAATTAAGTTCCAAAATGGGGTCAGGCAAAGTTGTGCAGGAATTTCTGTGCAGAAATTCCAAGTGCTCATGTTTGGCCCTGCACCAAAAAATATTTATACATATCCAGCAGGCTCTACCTTATGAGTTTTAGAGACCATACATGGGTCTACCAGGGGGACTTGACAACACGCCAAAAGGTGATCCCGTTTGATGGTGGGACGTGCCCAAAGTTGGGTCAAATCATTTCTGCACTACCATTTCTGCACAACTCCAAGTACCCATGTTTGGGCCTTTGTTAAAAATTGTACACACGCAAACAAAGGGATCCGTCTTATAAATTTTGAAGACCATACATTGGTCTGTGAAGTGGTCATTTTATTTCTCCAAAAGCTGGCCCCTTTTGATCACGAATTGGACCCAAACTTAGCCAAAAACCATTTGTGCATGTAAAGTCTGTTTAATTAAAAATCTACGTGGGGTCACATCTATGGAATCCACCACCTTCCTAAAGTCTTAAATAGGTCATTTAAACCATAAAACTTGAATTTAGATTGTATAGGCGAACTCCTTAAAAATTTAGAGCCACCACCATACGGTTGATCTTAACCGTATAAATTATGGATATGACAATCTAACCGCATAAATGGTCTAAAATATGGTAGGTTCGAATTCTAGTGAGCGTGTACATGTTTCAAGCAACTTTAAAGGACGCTTCGATTCTTAAGGTGATGATTCCTCCCCTTGAGCTTTCCGCCTTCATGTTAATTAAGTAATAGATTTACTCATATATGACTGAAAATTTTACTCTGTCTCATGATTACCTCTGTTGTTTGATTTTGTCATAAATCATATGTTTAATCTTGTTATACGTGAATTTCTTTATAACTGTGAATTATTTACGAATTTTGGAATTGTCATTTTCATTCTTCATATTTGGAATATGAAAGTGGAATATGAATTTGAATGGTTGCGATCACCTATATTCGATGGGACCTTAAACTGGTGGCCTTTGGAAGCGATTTATTGGAAAGATTCCTGATGGTGTCCTTAGATGGAAGTGTTGAACTAAATGTTAAATGAGATGAGATCTTGATTATGCCCCTAGTTGGACTAATATGGAAATATTTTTGATGACGTCCTTATACGGACTTGTTGGGCTGAATGTCCTATTGAGATGAGTTGTTGGGATTCCTGATGGACTTGATGGACTAATGGTCCTGTGAGATAAATTATTGATTATGTCCCTAGTTGGACTCGTGTGGAAATATTTTGGAGAATTATTGTGATGAAAGGCCACTAGTTGTAAGGGAATGTCATAATTGGTTTAGTTGTAAATTGGAATAATAATGGTTGGTTTAATCATGCATATCATGGCACAGACGGGACGTGTGGTGACGAGCCATATTACCGTCGGGTGGTTAGGTTGCTGAGAGTACGTAGCCTCGAGGTATTTTCACTGGCTCTAGACCACCATAGAGTGTGTCATTCACTGAGAGCACGTACCTTTGGTATTTTCGCTGGTGATGACCACTCGTGATATTGTGGGGCTGATGTGTGTCCTTAGTGACTTCCAGACCACTGGGTGAGGCCGATGTGTGTCCTTAGTGACTTCCGAATCACCAATTGATGAATTTGTATTGTGGGGCTAATGTGTGTCCTTAGGGACTTCCAGACCACATTTTCCAGCTGGATATGCATCCCCAGGCTGAGGGACATGTGCATGCATTCATGCATTTAAGAAAGATTGCATTATGGATGCTTTGTATATTTTTTTTATTATTCTTGATTAATGTGTTAGTGTGTAATCTTGAGGGGACCTCACACTGAGCTGGCCACTCATGCTATTAAATTTCAACCGTACAATTGGTGCAGGTGATTTGAATAATGTACAGGTTATACTGGAATGGAACAGGATGCTCAGGTTATACTGATGTCATGGATCAAAGAGCCGTGTTTAATGGTTGCTGCTTTAAATTTTGTATATAATTGTAATTGTTTATTAGTGTATTCTGAATTAAATTCGAGATATTCGGTTTGTATAAGCCTTATGGGCACCACTCTGCAATATTTGTTGTGTCTTTTCTATATGCATTGTTTGTTTTCTTCCGCACTGAACACCCTTCTTGGAATGACAGTTGAAAATGGACTGAAATGTGGGTTTTCTTCATAGGCTAACGCCCAGGTCTTCAAACAGGGGTCTAGAACTCGAGTTGTGAAAATCCGGGGCGTTACACAAACTATCAGCAGACTCAAAATAATTTGATTAGGGGCGAATTACGCTTTAAGGACAGCGTGTTTTTCACGTGCTTCAGCCTGTCCTTATTTCTCAATTTTTCCAATTAATTTATTTTCTAAGATCAGAAATTTCTCAACAATCTTAAAGCGTAATTTTTCTGATATGGAAACCGAAGGGTATCATCAATCAAACTGATGAACCAAGATCTAATTCGTCTGAACTGGTTTGATGGAACCAATTTCACCAGATGGCAGGATAAGATAAAGTTCCTGCTTACGGCGTTGAAGATATTCTATATCTTAAACCCGAACTTGAAGCCGCTTCCTCCAACTACTGATATAAACACGACTGAGCAGATCAACGCACGCATCAATAGAGAAGAAGATAATCTGCTGTGTCGAGGACACATTCTGAACATGCTATCTGATCGTCTGTATGATTAATACGCCAGAACTGAATCTGCCAAAGAAATTTGGACCGCTCTCGAGTTCAAATTCAAGACTGAAGAAGAAGGTACGAACAAATATCTAATAGCTAGCTATTTCGACTACACCATGGTAGATAACAAATCGCTGTTAGCCCAAATCGAAGAACTATAGCTAATTGTTGACAAAATTAGTGCCCTAAAATTGATATCCCTGAAGCTTTCCAAGTCGGGGCTATTATCGTAAAATTCCCCCCGAGTTGGACAGAATACAGGAAGAAACTGCTACATAAAACTGAGGATTATTCACTGGAACAAATCCAAAAACATATCCGAATAGAGGAAGAATCCCGAAACCGCGAAAAGAAAAATGGAAATGGAAATTCCTCATCCAAGGTGCAAGTAGTAGAAAGTACGCAAAACAAGAATCCCGAGAAGAACGGTTCCCTGAAACCCAATAAAGGGAAATTCAAGAAATCACAGAAGAAGAACGAAAAGTTCAAAGGCCCTTGCCATGTCTGTGGGAAAATCGGGCATTACGCTCGAGTATGCCGCCTTCGAAAATCGAAGAATAAGGCAAGTGCAGTTGAAGAAGACATAGTTGTCATGATCACTGAGGTAAACATGATCCAAGGCAAAGTACCCGGTTGGTGGTATGATACAGCTGCCACAATCCGTGTAAGCTATGGCAGATCAGCCTTTAAAACTTATGAGAACGTAACCGATGGTCAAGAGGTCCAAATGGGTAATGAAGTCAGATCGAAGGTCGTAGGTAAAGGAACCGTGGAACTAGTCTTTACCTTTGGAAAGAAAGCGATCCTAACTAATGTACTGCATGTCCCTGACATGAGACGAAACTTAGTTTCTGGGGATCTTCTGGAAAAACCTGGAATATGGGTAGTATTTGAGTCGGGAAAATTAATTCTATCGAAGAACAAAAATTTCGTTGGTAAGGGATATGCTTGTAATGGGACGATAAAGTTTTCCTTGAATGAAAGTAACTCTTCTGCGTATATGATTGAATCTGTAGCATTGTGGCATGGTAGATTAGCACACATTGGTTATAGTACCTTAAAATTCATGTCTAAGAATGGCTTAATCTCATACACAGATAGTCAAAATGACAAATGTGAAGTGTGCATAAGGTCTAAATTTACAAAGAAACATTTTCCTAGTGTTGAGAGATCATCGCAAATATTAGACCAAATACACACTGATATCTGTGAGTTAAATGACATTCTTACACGTGGAGGAAGAAGATACTTTATAACCTTCATCGATGATTGCTCCAGATATGTACATGTATATCTTCTAAAGAACAAAGATGAAGCACTCAGCATGTTCAAGATATATAAAGCAGAAGTAGAAAATCAACTAAACAAGAAAATAAAAATTCTTCGTAGCGACAGAGGAGGAGAGTATTTTCAAATGAATTCTCTAACTTCTGTGAAAAACATGGCATAATACACCAATGCATTACGTCGTACACACCGCAACAGAATGGTATAGCTGAACGAAAAAATAGAACCTTAGTAGAAATGGTCAACTCAATACTAATACAAGCAAAGTTGCCATTAGGACTTTGGGGAGAAGCACTTCTCGCAGCGTGCCACATCCTAAATAGGGTTCCTTCTAAGAAGTTTAGCACTTCACCATATGAGGTATGGAAAGGTAGAAAACCAATCTAGAATATCTTAAAGTGTGGGGGTGCCTCGCATATTGTAGAATACCTGATCCCAAAAGAACTAAATTAGGATCCAGAGCTATTAAGTGCACCTTTGTAAGATATGCACAAAATAGCAAAGCATATAGACTCCTACACTTAGAGTCTAATACCATCATAGAGTCTAGAGACGTTAAATTATTTTAAAAGTCACTATCCTTAGAGTCAAAGGATAGTGAAATCCAAAATCCAACAGAGAAACCTATGGTAGAAGCTCAACATGAAGTTGAAGCTCCAATAGCACCACGTAGGGGTCAAAGGATAAGAGTAGAAAAGAGTCTTGATCCTGAACAGATAGACTCTCAACGTATCTCTTTTCATCTCGTAGAAGGAGATAGAGAGAATGTCATTAGAAAGATACCTATAGTTATGACTATAGAAGATGATTCAACAACTTATAGAGAAGCTGTAACTTCTAGAGATTCAGCTTTTTGGAAAGAAGCTATCAATGATGAGATGGACTCGATTATGTCAAACCAAACCTGGGAACTGGTGGATCTACCTCCAGCTTCTAAACCCATAGGGTGTAAGTCGGTATTTAGAAAGAAATATCACACTGATGGAACTTTTCAAACGTTTAAAGCTAGACTAGTAGCTAAAAGATTTAGACAAAAAGAAGGAATAGATTATTTTGACACATACTCAACTGTGGCAAGAATAACATCTATTAGAATTATGTTTGCTTTAGCATCCATACATCAGCTGTATATACATCAGATGGATGTAAAGACTGCTTTCCTGAATGGAGACCTCGATGAGGAGGTATACATGGAACAACCTGAAGGGTTCGTTCTGCCAGGAAATGAGAAGAAAGTCTGTAAATTAATTAAATCATTGTATGGACTAAAACAAGCACCTAAACAGTGGCATGAGAAGTTTGATTCTAAAATACTTTCTCATGGTTTCATGTATAATGTAGCAGACAAATGCATATATTCCAAAACAAGTAGTAACTATATAATTGTTATTTGTTTATACGTTGATGACCTGTTAATAATAAGTAACAAGATGGAAGGTGTAACTGAAACAAAGAAGTTTCTGTCTTCCGTATTTAAAATTAAAGATCTTGAACAAGTTGATACCATTTTTAAGTATTAAAGTAAAAACTCATAGTGGGGGTTATGCGCTATGCCAATCTCATTATATTGAGAAAATAATAAACAAGTTTAAACACCTGAATATTCAATAAGCGAAAACCCCATTCGATTCAAGTATCAAGTTAAATGAAAATACTGGAAGAACAGCTGCACAATTAGAGTATGCGAGTGTTATAGGAAGTCTAATGTATGCAATGCAATGCACTAGACCAGACATCACATATACTGTGAGTAAACTAAGTAGGTTTACTAGTAATCTCAGTGTAGAACACTGGAAGGCAATAGGAAGAGTACTTGGTTATTTAAAAGTGTAGACACCCCACCTTCGGCTACACTGTTGGTAGAGATAGCTGGATGAATAGAGGACCATACCCCCAAATCCCAAGTCCAAACTCAGCCAAACTCACCCTTGTAAGCCCCATTTCATAGCCCAGTTCAAGCCTGAACCCAGTCAACCCAATCCTAAACATCACCTTGAAAAACCCCCCATAAGAAAAGCCAGTCAAAAAATCTCAAAAAAGTCAAACTCACTGAGTCAACCCGCTAAGTTAACCCGCTGAGTCAACTCGCTGAGTCAACCCGTCGAGTCAAAACACCGAGTCAAAACACCGAGTCAACCCGTCGAGTCAAATCACCGAGTCGACCCGCTGAGTCAACTCACTGAGTCGACCCAGCGAGTCAAACAGCAGCCCCGAGGGAGTGACCGTACTCGCTGGAAACCGAGGAGCGGCCGTACGGGCGGCCCATAGCAGGCCGCCCGAAAAAAATTACGAAGAGTGCCACTCTCCGCTGCTATAAATACCCCCCTCCCCTTCTCATTTTAACATCCCTTCAAGTCCAGCCAGTCCGGGTGCGGTCCGAGTCCTTCTCCACCCCTTAGCCCATTTTTCCACCAAGGAGAGCCCGAGTGAGGAGAGTCTAGCCCTGGTCCAGCCCAGCCTGACCACTGGTCCAAGCCTCCCAAGCCATTCAAATCTTGATCCAGCCACTCGAAGCCAATCCTTGCGACACCTCCGTCCACCCAGCTACTCTTTTCCAGCATCATCTCATTTGCATCTAGCATAAGTAAAACATTTACTTTTCTTCCAACCCCCCTGTTTCACTACAAGCACCTTGATTATTCAAGCACACTGCATATGTCTTTATATTAAGCACCTGTCAGTTCGAGCGTATGCTCTGGGCTTGCCCGTTGTTGGAACCTGCCCATCAAAAACTCTTACTGTTCAGACCTGCATTCACGTACATATCACTATAAGCACTTTGAATATTCAAGCACACAGCATGCATCATCTCGCATAAAGCACCTGTCAGTTCGAGCGTACGCTCTGGGCTTGCCCGTTGTTGGAACCTGCCCATCAGAAACTCTTACTGTTCAAACCCGCATTCATGCATCATGTCATCCATGAGAATATACGAGGATTAAACTAGACTTTCAAGTATCCGATCGATTCTGTGAAGTAGAGACCGTACTTCGGTACGGGCAGTGTGTGGGGTGCTTAACCTCTTCCCACTCTGTAACCGTGATCCCTTACCTTGAATCTCTGACCGCAGATCAACAGGAGTCATTTTAGAGGAAGGAATCTTCGGATTCCCTTCTCTAACGTTTCTACGGGGTCTAGCCGACTGTAGATTCGAAATAACTGGCTAGTGGCGACTCTGGTCTTATATAAACTCATTTAAACATATCCAGCTTAACACGACAACCAAACGAAGCCCTCGAGAACGAGGCAAACCAGTGGCACAAACGACGATTTCGCACTCACGCATCCTCATCTCCTTCTTTTCTGAAAGGAAAGGAGAAGGGAGAAGAACGTCGTCGTGTGGGAGCGCGAAAAATCGGCGAGGGTCCACAGAATGACGACTCTGCTGGGGAATAAGCTAGTCCCACTAGTCGTGATCCGACTTGAAAACAGAATCCTTCCCGTACTTGAAAGTCATTAATCCTCATACAATCTCATCTACATAGCATTCTACCCAAAAAAAAAAAAAATAGAAGATCCCAAAACCAAAAAAAAATAGAAAATACCAAAACCCAAAAAGAGTAGAGTATAGTCATCACCATTGCGCCTCCTCGGGCTCAACGTACGCGGAGACAACTTCCCTTCTGCAGCATAATCCGCACTCGGGCTCAACAAGCCATGTCCGACCACGAAGAAGAAACTCATCTCCTCCCCGCTCTTGAGATGACCGAAGCGCAACCTCCAACGCAACAGCCCATTGATAATACGCCAATCATACAAGAATTGGCACAAGGAGTGAGAGCAATGCAAGAAATGCTCTTGCAATTCATGCAAGCATAAGCCACCGCAGCAGCCAACAATCAAGTTGGCCCAGTTCAGTAGTCTCAGCAACCATGCCGGGTCCTTCCGGCCTCCAGTTCAAATCAAGCGCAACCATCGGAGTCTGCCCAAGACTACCGACAGCAGCCATCTCAGCCCTTCGCTATGGGGCATCCTTCTCAATATCTTCCTGCGATGACAAGGCCATCTCAGAGCACTTCCGTTGCAGGAACATCCAGTCAGTTTTCAGTCAATCTTGCAAGCAACAATCTCAGTAGATCTCAGCATGTCCCCGCCGATGGGACACCTTTTCAATTTCAGCACATCCCCGCCGATGGGATTTCAATTCAATTTCCAGCAACAGGGACAGCACTGGCGAATGCCCACAACGGAGTCAGTGTCAAGCCCACATCAATCAACAGACAGTGGCGAATACCCAACAAGGGGGTCACTTCCCAGCATCTCAGCCTCCTGCAAACAGGAGCACTTTTCAATTCCAGCACATCCCCGCCGATGGGATTCCAGTTAATTTCCAGCAATCTTCAATTCAGCAAAATCCAGTTAATTTTCAGCAATCTTCAATTCAGCAAAATCCAGTCAATTTCTAGCAAGTTCCAGTTCAACCTTCAGTACAGTCTCCAGTTCAGTTACCATCATTTCAAGCACAAGTTCATCAGAATCCAGTTCAGTCATCAAATCAATTTCAGCAACCCGCGGTTGCTTTTCAGCAAGCCCATAGGGTCGAAGACATCGACCACTATGCCGAAGAAGAACGTGCCTTACTCCAGGAGACACTAGTCGCTCGAACAGATCATTCAGGACTGGACGAGTTGCGGGAGCAGTTCCAGATCTTGCAAAATCAGCTTCAGCGACAACAAGGAATTGATCTACCTTCGACCAAGTTCAGAGACTTGTGTCCTTTCCCAGATGCTCAAGTACCTCAAAACTTTGAGGTTCAAAAATTCAAAAGATACGATGGCAGCGGTTGTCCCACAGCACATCTCAAGGCCTTCTGTGGAGAGCTGAGTGCAATCTCAGGAAATGAAGGGGCCCTCATTCGCTTGTTCCAAAAATCTCTGAAGGGCGATGCCCTAGATTGGTACACTTCATTGGACTGCCACCGCATCAGGACATGGGAACAGCTTTCCCAGGCTTTCGTCGACAGATTCGCGTACAATCTCAACATGGCACCCAGAAGAGCCGACCTCGCAGCTCTCAGGCAAAGGAGTGATGAAACACTATCAGCTTATATGGGTCGTTGGCGGGCTATGGCAGCTCGAATGCGAACGCCTATCGACGACGAAGAACAAATCTCCATGATTGTTCATTCAACATATCCAGGCATATCCAGGTATCTCATCTCGCATCCATATGCGAATTTCTCATAATTGATCTGTGCTGGAGAGCAAGTCAAAGCAGGAATCTGGGCCGGGACAATCCCCCCATGGCCTCATCAGGCCACTCCAGTCAAGAGGAACAGAGTGGAAGGAAGACCTATCGGGCATGGGAATGGAAACTGCAGTGGTTCTCCTCCCCGCCCAACAGAGGTAAACAACATCAATACCACTGCTCAAGGAAATCAACATGCTCCCCTACAGGGACGTCAACATATCAGCAGAATCAAGTTCAGCATCAGCCTCAGCGGTATCAGCCACAACCAAATCCTCAGCCACAACCACCTCGACAACAGCAGCAGTTCAGAGGAAACGGCCAATACTCATACCAGAACAGGCAGAATTATAGGGAGTCCAGGAAGTTCACTCCACTCAGTCAACCACTTAGTCAAATCATGACTACGCTGGTACAAAAGCAGTTACTCACTCTGATGACACCTAGGCCTCCTCCTTATCCTTTGCCACCAAACTACCGAGAAAATGAGTATTGCGCCTATCATCAAGGACGTGGCCACGCCACTGATCGATGCTATACTTTGAAGAATGCCATACAAGACCTGATTGATGACCGCAAGATCGTTATCTCGGTCCCTGAAACTTCTCCAGCAGCTTCCACCAACATCCTTCAGAATCCTCTGCCTCAGCATCCAACGGACCCGAGTTCGTCTCGTGGCCCTGCAGTCAATAGTATAGAAGAAGGGGACCATCTCGATCGCTTCTTCTCCCCCATCAAATCCATTCATGCCTACACCTATGGGCCGACAAATCCTCCTCCAATCTTGCAAGGGGCAGGTCCCTTTCTTCCTTCAATCTCCGAGCCAGTAGTACTCGAAGGAGCACCTCCATATGATATACCAGTTGTTCAAGGGGCACCTTACAACCATTCAAGCTGGGAACCAGTCGTCCTGGAAGGAGCACAATCATACATCAAGCCCACATACGAACCTGTCATCTTGCAAAGGGCAACTCAAGAACAATCCAATCCACAATGGAAGGATTATACTCATCAACAACAAGAACCCGTTGTATTGGAACGAGCTATTCCAGTCGAGCCAGTCGTATTGCAAGGGGCAAATCCCGGAGGCGTGTCAATCACACTACGACAGCTGGGACGAACAGAGAAACCTCCTACCATATCAAGATGACCAGTATTCATTCCATGGGAGCCTCCTGCCCCAGGAACAGTAGAGCCAGGACCACGACCTTATGTGATTTATGAAGATAAGCCTCGATATTACCCCTTCAGCACAGGCAACAATGTAGTTCTCAAGGCAAAAGCTTCATACGAGGAAGATCTGGTACCCACACCAACACCGTTGCAAGAACCGGTGGTCCTAGAAGGCAAAAGGGAGGAAAACTACAAAGAGGTTCCATGGCACTATCCAGAATGTGCGGAAGTGGGGAACATGAATCCCAATGGGCGTTGCATCCGAAGAGATAATCAGAACAGAGGAGATCCCAAAGGCGCCCTTTCAGGCCTCGGCAACAAAAATGAAGCCGCATACGATGTGGCGAATCAGATCAAGTCAATCCCTGCAGAAATCTCAGTATGGGAGTTACTCTGTACATCTCGCATACACCGAGAAATGTTTGCCAAGACCTTGAACGATGCTCACGTCTCCTCTGATACGGCACCAGAAATGATAGCTTTGATGATTGGACAACTCCTGGCTCCGCGCGCCATCACCTTCACAGATAATGAGTTGCCACCAGAGGGACATGATCATGGGCGATCCCTCAACATAGCCTTACGATACAAAGACCTTTGTGTCCCGCTGGTCCATATCGATAATGGCTCAAGCTTAAACGTCTGTCCACTCAAGACAGCGAAACGTCTGGGAATCAGTCCTTCTTCATTTCGACCCAGCACCATATGTGTCAGAGCATTCGACAACACCCGTCGATCAGTGGAAGGGGAGGTCGACATAGAGGTACAGATAGGTCCAAAAATCTCTACCATCACATTCCAAATCCTGGATATATCAGCCTCTTTCAACATGTTGCTCGGACGGCCTTGGCTGCACAAGGTTGGAGCTGTGCCATCAACCCTGCATTAACGAGTGAAATACATCTGTGGAAATCAAGTGATCTTTATCCACGCAGAGAAGGAGCTCATCATTCCCTCCAATGCTGCTACCACTGAACCAGACATCCCGGTCATCGATATCCAGCACTCTGAAGAAGACATCCCGTTTCACAGTTTCGAATTCGAGACTGTGAACTCTATCGCCAATCCAGAACCGATAAGGGTGGACCGTGTCTTTTCACCGGCAGAGCGTCTGAGCCTCAAATACCGAATGAAGAATCACTTTAAGTCCAGAAAGGTACCACTGATATATAATCAATGCAAATGGGGACTCGGATACAAGGCAACCTTCATGGACAAGAGAAGGAAGAAATTTCGGTGCTCACCCATCCAATTCGTCAAGCCAGGAGAACCTTGCAAAGATCCAGGAAGGAATCAACCGACTGCACTACACAAAGGCCTCTCGATGAGCCTAGTTTGGGCCACATGGCCCCCCATTCGATGGGATCAGATTCTCGAACCATCTAAGCCTCCAGAAGAAGAAGGAAATGATGAAGACGAAGAAGCAAGTCAAATACAGCAGCTTCAGGACCAGGTTACTCTGATACCTGCCCCCAACCAGGGGCACAACCTGCCTACTTCAGCATCAATCAACCAGGGACACAACCTGCCCACTTCAATCAGCCAGGGGCACAACCTGCCCACTTCAATTAACAAGGGGCACAACTTGCCCATCTCAGCACCAATTAGCGAGGGGCACGACTTGCCCATCCCTACAGAGTCAACATCAACAATCACCAGCCAGGGGCAGAAGCAGCCCATCCATTGGACCAAGAAAGGGAAGTGGCCAGCCCTAGATTGGTCTGATGTCCAGATTCCAAACTTGTGTCTAACTGTAGAACCAGACGAACTGCAATGCGAGGTAAGTGACCCGGGAGGGACTGAGTATGACTCAGATCTCGAACCCGACCAGCAAGAAATCATGGTCATTGGGCCAGACTGTGATTCTTCGCCCGAATCATAAACCCCCACCTTTTCAGGGGAGGAAGTGTGGGGTCCTGAATGGTCATCTGTTCCCCTAACTTTTGAATCAGCCAAAGAGCCATCTGAGGACTCTGGCTTCCAAAAAAAAACGCTTGTTTAAGCAGCGACCGAAACTTTGGAACAAGTTGGGCCCAATCATGGTCTGCAATACCCGCTTGTTCAAGGTCCCGTGAATTTTGAAAATACAAAAAAATCAAAAACTTTCAAAAGACAAAAACATCTAGTATTTTCATTTCAGAAAAATCTCAAAAACCAAAAAATATTTCTTTTCCTGCATTCAATAGTGTGCCAAGTTCGTCTAAAGAGTCGCATGAGTTTGAAGTCGAATCATATGATTTTGACATCGAATTAGACTTCGAGCTCATGGGTCTGGACAAAGCTCGGGATGAGGAAGATGATGATCCAGCTCCCGAACTAGAGGATCTCCTCAAAAAGTTCGAATCTAAAGCCAATATTGTAGCCGATGATTTCGAGATAGTAAACTTGGGGACGCCTGAGATCCCTAGGGAAGTACGCATTGGAAAATCGTTGCCACCTGAGATGAAACAGAAAATGATAGAGTTCCTAGCTCCAAGATTGTCCAACTTCGCGTTCTCATATGAAGACATGCCGGGGCTTGATGAAGAGGTCGTTGTACACCATCTGCCAACCAAGGCAGATATGAAGCCAGTGAAGCAGAAACTTCGAAGAATGAAGCCAGAATGGGCTCTGAAAGTCCGAGATGAAGTCATCAAGCAGTACAACGCGGGATTCTTGGTAGTCTCCAACTACCCTGAATGGCTCGCCAACATCGTGCTAGTACCAAAGAAGGACGACAAGGTTCGAATGTGCATCGACTTCCGAGATCTCAACAAAGCCAGTCCTAAAGATGACTTCCCTTTGCCACATATCGACACTCTGGGTAATGCCGTTCGGTCTGAAGAACGCAGGAGCAACATATCAGCGAGCAATGACAGCACTATTCCATGACATGATGAATAAGGAACTCGAAGTATATGTGGACGACATGATCGTCAAATCTCGTACAATTGAAGGACACTTTGAAGATCTGAAGAAGTTATTCAACAGATTAGAAAAGTATAAGCTCCGCCTCAACCCTCAGAAATGTGTTTTTGGTGCAATGGGAGGTAAGCTCCTCGGCTTTATGGTGAGTGAGGATGGCATCAGGGTCGACGAGACCAAAACCAGAGCAATCATTGAGATGCCCCCTCCTAGAACAGAGAAGGAAATTCGTGGCTTCCTCGACAGAATTCAATACATCAGCCGCTTCATCGCACAGCTCACACCTATCTGTGAGCCCATATTCAAGCTCCTTTGGAAGAACGTCCCAAAAGAATGGAATGGTGATTGCCAAGTCGCCTTCGACCGCATCAAGAAATATCTCATGAATCCTCCAGTCCTAGTGCCACCCACTCCTGGACGACCACTATTGTTATACATCTCGGTAGCAGCAGAAGCCATAGGCTGTGTCCTCGGCCAGCACGACGAGACCGGGAAGAAGGAACAAGCAATATACTATTTGAGCCGAAAGTTCACCGACTACGAGACCAGGTATTCCCCGATCGAGAAGACTTGCCTCGCCCTAGTCTGGGCAACTCAGCGACTCCGTCAATACATGATTGCATTCCCTATTCTCCTCCTCACTCACATGGATCCGCTCAAGTACCTGTTCGAGAAACCGGCACTCACTGGGAGAATAGCTAAATGGCAGCTACTCTTGTCTGAGTTCGACATCACCTATGTCACTCAGAAGGCAATCAAGGGACAGGCCCTCGCCGATCATCTTGCCGCCCACTCCCTCCTGGACTATCAGCCACTCAAGATGTTCTTTCCTGATGAAGATCTCTTGCTTGTCGAAAGTGAAGAAAAGAGGAAGAAAGGTGAGTGGACGTTATTCTTCGACGGCGCAGCAAATTCTAAAGGGAGTGGTATTGGAGCGATCCTCTACTCTCCAGATGACGTCCCTGTTCCTATCTCAAGGCGCATAGCATTCGAGTGCACCAACAACATGGCAGAGTACGAAGCATGCATCGTTGGCTTAAGAGAAGCCATAATCTTGGGCGTCAAGAAGCTACAAGTGTTCGGAGACTCACAGCTTATCATCAATCAGACCAATGGCGAATGGAAGACCAAAGACGAGAAGTTGATACCATATCATGTGTATCTTGACAATCTGATCGAAGAATTCAAGGAAATCACCTTCTCATACATTCCCAGAGCCAAGAACCAGTTTGCGGATGCTCTCGCCACGCTTGCATCAATGATCGAGATCCCGAAAGGAGCTTCAGAATGGGAGCTCACAGTCGAAATTCAAGATGAACCTGCTTTTTGCCTGCAAATAGAAGAAGCCGAAGCTGTCCCTGACAAACCCTGGTATGCCGACATCAAGCAATATCTCGAAACCCAGGAGTATCTAGAGTCAGCAACAGCAACAGATCGCCGAACCATTCAGTGTTTGGCCGGCCAGTTCACCATCAGTGGCGAAGTTCTTTACAAGCGATCCTATAATCATATCCTCCTTCGATGCGTCGACGAAACAGAAGCTACGAAGATCATGAAAGAAATACACGAGGGAATCTGTGGCCCACACATGAATGGGCATATGATGGCAAAGAAAATTCTACGACTCGGCTACTATTGGCTCACTATGGAGACAGACTGTTGCCAGCACGTCAGAAAATGCTTCAAGTGTCAGGAGCATGCGAATCAAATCCATGCCCCATCATCAAAGTTATACAACCTGACCACCCCCTGGCCCTTCTTCATGTGGGGACTCGACATCATCGGCAAGATCAGTCCCAAAGCATCAAATGGTCATGAGTACATACTTTTGGCAGTCAACTACTTCACCAAGTGGGTAGAGGCAGCCTCCTACACCACAATTGCAGCATCTCAGGTGATCAAATTCATGAAGAACAACATCATATGCCGGTATGGAATCCCTAATGCTATCATCACAGATAATGGGACCCCGTTCGTCAACAAGAAGATGGATGACTTCCTCAGCAAATTCAAGATCCAACGTCATCGATCAAGCCCCTACCGTCCTCAGATGAATGGTGGGGTAGAAGCCGCAAACAAAACAATCGTCAAGATACTCGAGAAGATGGTCGTGACCTATCGAGATTGGTCAAATATGCTCCCATATGCACTTTGGGCCTATCGAACGTCTGTACGGTCTGCTACGAGCGTTACTCCTTTCGAGCTTACTTACGGAATGGAAGCAGTTCTACCAGTCGAGGTGGAAATACCATCACTACGAGTGTTACTCGAAAGCGGAATTGAAGAAGGAGAATGACAACGGGCCAGATTCGATCAGTTGCAGCTAGCAGATGAAAAGCGCATGCGTGCACTAAGTCATTCCCAGTGCTATCAGAAAAGGATCGCTCGGGTTTACAACAAGAGAGTCCGAAAAAGAAGCTTCAAGGTAGGCGACATGGTCATGAAGAAGATTCTACCGTCGCACCTTCCGGACCCCAAAGGAAAGTTCAAACCCTCGTGGGACGGGCCACTGATCGTCAGAGAAGTACTTCCCGGAGGCGCCCTCAGACTCACCAACATGAGAGGGGTGGATCTTCCTGAGCCAACCAACGCCGACAACGTGAAGATCTTTCACGGGTAAGTTATTCTGACCTTATCAAAAGTTACCTTAATAGAGCTGAAGTCAAGAGGTCAAAGCTGAGACCTCTGAGAAATCATTTCCGTCCACCAATAAGTGTTTCAAATAAGGGGATTCAAAAAGAGAAAAATAGAAAAGAAAAAAAAAGAGAGAAAAAGAATACAAAAGAAAAAGAAAAAAAAAAGAGAAAGAAAAAGGGAAGCCAAAGCAAGGCACCCAAAGAAAAAAAATCAGTCCAAGAAGAAACACAGTCATCCATCCATTCATCTCAGAGGGGTCTTTAGCAAAGACCGACAGCTCTATTATCGTAACTCAGAATAAGGGCTGAAAGACTGCCATCGGCCGGCAACGACGGATTCCCGACCTCTAGCCGCCGCAGTATCCAGAGATCCAGAAAGAAAAAAAAAGAAAAAAAAGAAAATGTGTGCCTAAATAAAGAGGGCGGAGTGAAAACCCGAAAGGGCGCTCCGAGTAAAAACAGTGGGCATACAGCGGACTTGGTGAAAACCTAAAAGGGCGCCAAGGGTAAAAACAGCATAGCTGCCAAGGGGCAGGCAAGATCAAACACCCGAGACGTGGTGAAAACCCGAAAGGGCGCCACGGGCAAAAATGACGGGAAAAAGCCGGCTGTGGTGAAAACTCGAAAGAGCACTGCAGGCAAAAATGGCTCAAATGAAAAAAAGAAAAAATAAAAATGCAGGTACCAAGAAATCAGGCAGTCCAGATCGGTTCAAGCAGTGAAAGTGCAAGAACAAGAGGAAGTACAGTCAGGAGCGAAGAAATCTACAAACTCTGACAATCTCAGGAAGCAAGAGTTTCCATTGCCTACATCTCTAGGGAACCAAAGGATCAAGCAAGTCAAATCTCGAGACATCGGTTAAATCATTGACCGAGCCCTAGTTCTGATTCCTATATCCCGACACAAAGTCCAGACACACTCACAAGACAACTTATGGCACAATATATTCCCAAAAAAGTTTTCTTCTTTTTCAATTAAACGCATCATATTTCTTTTACACATATCATATCATCTTTTTCAAAAAAAATAAATTAAAAAAAATTTCATCATCATCAATCATATATGTAAAAAAAGAATGTGCAGGTGGCCAACACAATCAATCTCTACCCTCCTCCTCGGCCACATCAGGTAAGTCCTCTAACTCATAAAAAGATAATCTCGCTCTCAACCTGCTCACCTCCATACGCAGGTAATGCGCCTCATCGCGCTCAAGGGTACGGATCGCTGTCTCCTCATCAGACAACCTCTGATCGGCAGCCAATCTCATCGACATCATCTCACAATGATACCGAAGTGCAGAGATCTCAGACAGCAGATGGCCATGAGTGGCCAAAAGGAAGCAAGGATCAATGAATGGGCGCTCCTCAAAAGGTTCATATGAACCAGATGAAGAGCCAGCATCTCCAAGGATATCCTGCTCATCCTCGTCAACAGTCTGGTGCCAACAAGGGATACGTCGATACAAAGACTGCTCAGCAACCCAATACTGATACGGAGCGGTCGCCATCGGAAAAGTCCGCAGCTCAAATCCCAACAAATCAGCTGTCAAATAACTCGCCCAGGAACAATCAATCCGGGTCCTGAAGTCAGAGGACCTAGATGGAAGCACTCGACGCCCGATACCCGTGAAAGCAAAAAGAGGAACATCCTGCTCGTATCCAAACTGCCGCAAAAATCGGATAGGGTGATAAGAGAAGTAAGATCGAAAGCCTACCAACATCAGAGGAAGGCGGTGTGCATCGCAAAGCACTGGAGGAAGTGAAAGCCAAGATGACTCCCAACGAACGTTCCAGTCACGAAGTTCAGCAAACATCCTGCGATACAAGGGCTCGCTCATCCTAGCTGTATGAGGAAGAAACTCCATAATGTGTCGCATAAGGTCTGGGCGACGAGTGTTAGGAAAAGGTACAGGAACAGTCATCGAAAGACGCTCCTATAGCCAAGCCTGATCACAGAAAGGAAAAGAAGTTCAGCTAAAGCAAAGCAATCCCTAACAAAGCAAGAAGAAAAAGGGTGCAGAAAAGATACCTGAAGAAAGGCACAACAGCCGCGAAGAACACGAGTGCGGCCCAGGGCGCAGTCAGTCAGCCCATTAAACAGCTCGGCCAAGATAAGAGAAATGATCCCCTGCCGTCGGATAGCTCGACTCATCACCTCAAAAAGCAAAGGAGTCTGGGATCTGCGCCATCCTGAGAATAGCACCTCAGCTATCAAGCAGAACATCAGTGCGTTCCGAGCAAAGGTAGAACCGGCCACACCTCAAGGACCCGAAAAAAGATCATACAGTAAGTCCAAGGAGAACACTACAGCATCCTAGCCGGCAGCTGCAGGATGAACAAGATAAGAAATCCCGAACCAGTTCTGCGGTGTAGCAGTCTTCGGCGATGTCTTCGGCGAGAAATACTGAGCATAATCCAAGGGAAGGCCTGTCTAGCGAGCAAGCTCCTCCAAAGAAGGTCCCATCTCCATATCGTTGAACGCGAATAAGTTCAACGAAGGGACCCAGTCAATCAAGGCAGCTCCAAGCATCCTCCAGTCAATATCAACTCTGGCCATATGGATCAGACTGCCGAAGCCATAGGACTCCAAATCTCGAATCTCATAAGCTGACAAACTGTCAAGCCAAGCAAGCAGTCGTGGCGAGCAAGAAGGATGAGGAAGCAGCTGACAAGTCCTCACTGGTACCCCCTCCAGCACAAAAGGCCCAGAAATCAATGACAGCTCATCAAGGATCGGAAGGTCAACGGGCGAAGGAGAAAGAAAAGCTGGAACCTCTGCAGACTCGACAGCCCCTGACCTGTCCCCAGTAACGGCTATGTCTGATATAGTCGCATCACTGTCGGAAACTGTCACAACCTCAGCCGCACGGGAAGACTCGCCCACCTTATGAACGGAGTGCGCAAAAGACCGACGATCAAAAGAAGGGCGATGCCCTCCATCAAAAGGGCTACCAGTAAAGATCACACCGCACATCGTGGCATCCTAACCAATCTGACCGTCAAAGAAAGCATCTGAACCATCCAGAAGGGTCCCGGCAACTCCGATCGAAGAATCAACGGTCAGATCTGGACCTGCGGCCCTCTCCAATAGGAAATCATGAATCCAAACATCATCCTGGCCGATCAAAGGGATCATCGAGGCATCTACACCGTCCATCATCAGGGGGACATCATCAATGACCACATCAAGTCCACCCAAGCAAGTATATCGCACATCTCGGCCCTCATCCAGAGCATCCAAACCGTCAAAGGTATCATCTGAACCATCCATCCCATCCAAGCATGAGATCAGCCTATCTATGTCCTTTGTGGTCCCATCACCACCATCCATCACATCATCCATGTGGCCCACATTCAAGGGATGCATAGCCTCACCTATGTCCCACCCCATCATCCTATCCATACCATTCATTCCTCCCATAATGAAGGTCCCATTCAAATCTGGAATTTCAGCATGGCTGCCATTAATGGGGCCATTCAAAACACCATCAACCACCATTCCTAACCCCTCATCAATGCCTCCATTCAATGCACCATCTACACCCTCCATTAAAGGAATCCCTCCACCATTAAAGCCCTCACCAAATGCTGGAGTGTGAGACCCACCAACCTCTCCCACTATGGCCCATAAATCATCATCTAAAGCTGCCCAAGAAAGGACAAAATGGGAAGAGGACAAAATAAAGAGAAAAGACAAGGGGAAAAGAAGATTCATGGCTGAATCGAATAACCCAGAACAGAGAATGTGGGGGACAGGAGAAGGGGACAGCAGAGGATGTCCGAACCAGAGCCAGCCCAGGCCGCTCAAGAGGCGAGCCTTGGGCGGCCTGCCCTGGGCCGCCCGTACGGACGCAGATTTCCTCTCTCCGCGGGATTGGCTCCAGGGTTCTTGGTAGGTGAGGCTGACAGTCCACGTCAGCAGATGGCGCTCCATGGGCCGCCCAAGGCCCCGGTCCACTCCTGATTTCAATGGAGATTGATCAAGATCATATAAAAGGTGTCCCACCGATCCAATCACGGAGCAATGCAGCCAAAACATGGCTTATCAAGCCAAAGAGAAGAAAAGGTGATCAAGTGGGGGCCACAAGCAATCCAAGCCGTTCAAAGACTAGATCATCATGATCTAAACCATTGAAGGACCTACTGAGCCATCAAACAACAAGATCAAAGGTTCGATCATCAAAAGAAGGGCCAGAATCCAAGATCTAATCATCAAGTGGGCCCACAAAGCCGAGTCAAGTGATCTGAGACGTTCAAGCCATCATCCACACCATGAGAAGCCTTCTTAGCCTCACAAATCATCAAAAGAGGTGCCCCAAAGTAAAGCTAAGGTCTCAAGTGGGCCCACAGGGCCGAATCTATCAATTTGAACCATTCAAGGGCTAAATCATCAGGATCCAAACCATTGGAAAGCTTACACAAGTCATGGAGCAGCAAGATCAAAGGTTCGATCATCAAAAGAAGGGCCAAAATCCAAGATCTAATCATCAAGTGGGCTCATAAGGCCTAATTAAGCAATCTAAACCGTTCAAGTCATCATCCATGCAGTTAAGAAGCCTCATCTTCCACAAATCATTAAGGAACAAGTCAAAGGTCAAAGCGTCCAGACATCATTAAAGAATTTTGAGACAAATCAAAGATTATATATTCATTCAAAAGAGCTTGATACAAAAGAAGATAAAAGCAAATATACAAGGCCATACAAAGCAGGGCACCCAAGCAGACTACAAGTCGCCAACATAGTCATCATCGTCCCTCCTCGCGTCCCGCTCCCGACGATAAAGATCCATCAAAGGAGCAGTCACCGAACCTCCAGCATACCTGCGACGGCCACCTGGAACATAAAGCGAAGGAAGCAGAGGCCCCTTACCGAACAGCAAATACCACTCATCATAATCACGATCCGGGATCGTGAAACGAAATCCAGGCTGGCCCACAAGAGCTCCAACTCTCTCATCAACTGGCATCCGAGCAGCTGGAGGAGGTGCAGAACAAGGGCCCCGAGCCACCCCAGTGACTTGCCGAAGTAACCTCTCCCCCAGGTACCACTGAAAAGATTCAGCGTTGGAAAGCATGATACGGAGACATGAAGCATCATATGCCTCCACGCGCTGAGGGGTATAATAGAGAGGGAAACTGGCATACGGCATCCGAGCAAGCTGCAGCAAATGAAGTCACCACAATCAATTACAGCACAGCACGAGGGCAAAGACAAGCAAAATACTTACGTCCTCAACGGTCAGCCCGTCTATGTCAGCACGCCAATTGTCCCCAGGAACTCGGGAGTTCCGCTGACGGTTTTGCTGATGCCAGTACATGTGGCGATACTGAGAGGGCTCAACATCATCCCGCATCCTCGGCGCGAGATGGGGAAAATGGTCATAAAAGCAGGTCTGGACAAAAGCACATCTAATGATCAGAGAGGGAAAGAAGGTAAATGACTCCAAGGAAGGTGAAAGAAGAAATACCTCAACAACAGGCCAAAAACCTGTGAAGGACTGGCTATGCCGACAGGTCTTGTCCAGACCCTGAAAGATACGGGTTAAGATAGCCCCATTCCAGTTATAGGGGTGATGAAGATCCTCGACTAAACGAAGAAATTTGGGGTCAACTCTCTCATTCGCATGGCAGAAAAGAAAGGATCCAAAAGCATAAGTAATCATGGCCCGCGCTTTGTGGAGGGCCTCTCGCTCGATGGTGGGGATGACGGAGGCAAAACTGTTGTAGAACAATCGCATCTTCACTTGATGGCCTTGGAATTCACCCTCGGGTGGGACGTCACCGACAAGCCGTAGCCAGTCGGTGGAAGTGAGAGGAGCTAGAGAGCTGACTTGAGGAACAATTGTCCCATGAAACGGGAAGCCTATCTGCATGTAAATGTCCAAGGGGGTTATTCCCCATTCTCCACAAGGGAGCTGAAAGGTGTGGGTCTCATCCCGCCACCTCTCGCAAAGGGCCGCGAGCATCATGCGGTTAGCATCGTTATTGTGGAAACGTAGGGTGAGGAGGCCAGCAAAAGGAGTACCATCCAGTACTCATTCAAGCAAGGGCTGTGGATCCTTCATCCAGTCGTCCCAGCGATCCCTGGTACCTCGACCCTTGATAGCGGGAAGAGGTTGATGCTCCATAGCTAAGGAACACATGTGGTCCCCTCGGCGGACGATGAAGGCGGGATCATCTTCGTCAATCACTCGGTGACCTCTGGCACCATCCGCCATTGAATCCTACAAGCTTGGCAAGGTAAGTCCCTATCCCTTACCCGTTAAAATCCAAATTATCATCTAGGAAACCCATGGGATTGGACTCACATTCAAATGCAAAATCTAAAGTCCAACTCCATGTGTCACTTAAGATATGTGTTGAGCCCATTGGAAAAAGTAAGGCCCACCTTAAAGAAGGTGGCATGGCATGCCTTAGGCAAGAAAGTCCATCATCTAAAGACACACTTTGGACAACAAATGCACTCAAGTGCCATGAGATCAACAAAGGATAAGAATCCCACTTCACATGAGAAGTCCCTCTTCAAAGTCCATATGTGGCCAAGGATTGATCCACTTTCATGCCAAGGCCATGTTTCTCACTTAAGATGTTCCCATCTTTTTACACACATGCATGGACAAGTGGGGGGTAGAAAGGAAATGGGCCCCCAAGAGCAACCCAAATGCCTCATCCCAATGGATTGAAGAGAGCACATAGCCCACTTTGAAGAATATGAGGACCCATTCATGGGTTAACCATGGGCAACTTTATGTGCCTCATCTTGATGAAAATTTTGACCATGAAAATGCAACAAGGAGGTCTACCCACAAACATATGAATCAAAGAAGCTAGGGGTAGAAAGTTGATGCACATAGCCCATATGAAGAATCAAAGTTGAAAATGCCCATGAAAAGGCAAGTTTGGGCAACTTATGTGCACCAACTTTTTCACTAAAAGGGAGACCATTTGAGCACAAAAGAGCATGGCTTGATGAGTCACCCAACCATCATGGATGGATAAGAATGTTACACATAGCCCACTTGAAGATCAAAATCCCAAAATGTCCCAAAGCATGGGACAAAAATGGGCGACTTATGGGTACCATTCTTTCCCACAAATTTAAAGGAAAATCACCCATACATGAGAATGATGGTGGATGACCCACCAAGCCCCAAAGGAAAAGGAGCTATGATTGTATGGATAGCTCACTTGAGGATCATCCATTTGAGGTTGATAGCATTAGAGGGAAACTCTTGAGAACCACATTCCTACCACAAGGAAAACCATTTGAACTTAGTGAGATTGTGGGAACAACTCACTCATGGGATTTGTAGATGGTCAAGTAACTCAAGTCCTCCATCCATTAAAGAAAAGAGCATGAAAAGAAAAAACCCACATGGACAAAGTGTAGTGGTGCACACATTGGTCCAAAGGAATCTAAATTTCAATGAGGACCCAAAAGCCCATCTACGTATAGAGACTCCAAGGAGCCCACTACACCTTGTACAAGGATGTACATCATAATCAAGAAATGATGGAAGAGTTGGGCTACTTGTCCATATAGGCCCAACTAGGAAATCTAGCCCACTTGAGATCCAAATGAAGAATGGGCTAGTCATCTTGGTCCATACACATGTGAAAAAAGATGGGGTCACTCAAAGTGAGCCCCATGAGCTCAAAACTTGAGATGGGCCCTACCATGCCCATGGGCCCAAGTCTTGGAAAAAAGATGAAAAGAAAAGAGAATTCCAAGGGAAATGACAAGAGAAAGAAAGTAAGAAGGAGCCCAAAATGAAGCATTGGGCCCACCAAATACACCAAGGGCCATGACTTCACTTTGAGCCCATTTGATACATATGAAGAGAGGCCCAACTCCCATGAAAAAGATAGAGTATTTTGCCATGCACACTTGATGACATGGCAAAATCACCCTTTACATGCACATGAAGGGAGTGTGAAAAGAAGAAAGAAAAATGAAGTGGAGAGCTTGCAATGTCCCTCTCCATGCACCACCTTTGAAAAAGACTTGAGATCTAGAAAAAGGCCAAGAATGCTTGGGCCCACCTTCACACCTCTTGGAATAGCTACATGGAAAAAGAAAAGAGTCATGAAAAGAGACAATGAAGAAGGAAAAGGATAAGAAAAGAGAAAGGAAGTGGTCCATACCTTTACCACTCACCAAAGAAGGACCACCTTGCTGTTCCAAAATGTCTCTAAGGGCCACCACTTGAAAAGAGCAAAGGATCACCAAAGAAGAGAGAGAAAACTTGAAGAAAGAGAGAGTATGAGAGAGAGAAGAGAGAGATTGCACGTTTGAGGGGCAAGGGTGCCCCATGTTATATAAAAAAGGGGAGGGCACCCTTTTACCCAACCCACTGAAGAGACCAGGAGCCAGAGACCGTCCGGGCGGCCCATGGGAGGCCGTCCTAGCCCCTACCTACATGAAACGACCTCCCTTCCCCTCCTCCTTGGGAAGAACTCCTCCTTGGGAAGGGTGGTTGTAAGAATGAAGTGATGGAAGAGAATGGTGAGAAAAAGGAAGAAATCTCACCAAAATCTCACCTCATGAGAAATGGGTGAGAAATTGGGTTGATGATGTGGAAAAGTTCCATGGAATTCTCAAAGAAAAGAAAGGAAAATTTGACTTGGTCAAACAATGATTTCAACCATCCAAAGGCATGACCAGATGATCCAAACCATTTCCAAGAAGAATCCCAAGAATCTCCACCCTTGATTACTGTTCACATGAACAGTTTTGGTCCGAAGACCTTAAACTACGTCGGGATCGACATCCCGAGAGATTTTCAATAAAAGCCGGTATCGGTCTTGATCGCTCGAATTAAGATCCGACGACACCGAGTACTTTCAAAAAAATAAAAAAAAATGTCTTTCCTGTTTTGTGCAATACTGGTCCGAAGACCTTAAACTACGTCGGGATCAACATCCCGAGGGATTTTAATAAAAACCAGCATCGATCCCAGTCTTTAAGACCAACATCGGATGATCTGGATCATTTCAAAAAATAAAAAATATATCACCAGCCCCTCTTTTAAAGTTTTTGGGTCCGAAGACCTTAAACTACGTCGGGATCAATATCCCGAGGGATTTTCAATAAAAGCCGGTATCGGTCTTGATCAAGATCCGCTGACAACGGACATTTTCCAAAAACAAAAAAAAAATGTGTTTGCCCCTTTTGTACATTTTTTGGTCCGAAGACCTTAAACTACGTCGGGAACAAAATCCTAAGAGATTTCCAATAAAAACCAATGTCAATCCTGACCGTTCAAAATTGAGATTTTATGACCTGGAACAGTTTTCGAAAAATCACAAAAAAGAATGTATTTTCAGCATATACATATTTACGGTCCGAAGACCTTAAACTACACTGGGATTAGTTTCTCGAGGGACCTTTCTCGCTTTTAACAAAAACCGGCATCGATCCCAGCCATTCGAGCCAGGATCTGAGAACCCGGAACATTTCCAAAAATACCAAAAAGATTTCAAGTTTTCCATAAAAACCAGCATCAACCTCGGTTACCCGAGTTAAAATCTGAAACTTTTTCCAAAAAACACAAAAAAAAAATGATTCACCAAAAATTTCAACTGCACAAATTCATCCCCAGTGGTCCGAAGACCTAAAACTACACTGGGATTAACTTCTCGGGGGCTTTCTTTCCTAACATGTTCCAGACATGGCTGACACTTGATCGTACGGGTGTCTGGAATCTTCTAAACAGATAAGGGCTGAGGCGGGCAGAACTCCGCAATCCTGTTCGTGTTGAACGCACCGTGATAGACAACCTTGATTTGAAAGTCGCTGTTGAAGCTGACGGATGTTCCCTGTTCCTAGAACTCATGAAGGGGATTAAGGCTGTTGGGAGGTGAAGCTCACCCTCACGGAATTGTGAGCAACGTAAGACCCCAAACTGGATTGACTAAGGGAAATATGAGGATGTGGCTCATCTTGTGGCCGAAGGAGTCCGTCGGACGATACGTGGTCTATGTGCATTGCACATGAGGAACAGGCAACTTTGTGGGTGTGTTGACTGAAAACCCTCAAAATCTCCTCATCCGAAGATGTAAAACTACAGCACTTAACTGTGTGAGACTCATCTTGCTCGCTGACGTAAAATGGATCGGGTACCTTACCAGCAGTAGAAGCTGGAAGTGGATGAAAATTCCATACTTTTCCCAGCATTTCATAAAAATCACAAAATACCAAAAACATTGCAAAATCACCTTTTCAAAAATCACAAAAATATTTCCCTTGCTTTCAACAAAACATTGTCAAAAATTACAAAAATATTTCCCTCGCTTTCAATCCAAATATTGCTAAAAATCACAGAAAATACTTCCCTTGCTTTCAAAGAAAATATTTCGAAAATTACAAAAAATATTTCTTGTGTTTTCAATAAACCGATCTCTATCCTGACCACTCAGATAAAAATTCGGACCACATGTTTACAAAAAATCACAAAAATTGTCAGTATCCCCAGCACTACACTTCAGGAGTCTTGAACTCCGCTCACTTCACAGTATGGGATGACGGATCCAATCGCCCGCAAATTGGAATCTTGACCAAAACGGGCAACCAAACACCATCTCAATCACATGTATGCCCAGAAGAACATCTTGAAGTCGAATGATATCCTCGTACATTCTCATTAGCAAAGAAACAGCATCTTGGGATGATGGACCTGATCGATCACGGGTCGGGATCTTGACCAACCCGCTGACCAAACATCCATATCAAAAAGGAAATTCCCCAAGGGAGCACAACCCCGCAAGCAATAAGCCCAAAATTCTCTGCACCCATAGCAAAAGCAAAATCATCAAACTGAAAGAGAATGAGCCAAGCCATGCATTCATCATGCATCTCCATGCATTAGCATCCATCGCATCAATCATCATGTTTACCTGCTTTTAAAATAAAGTCGGTTAGCCAAAGACCCCACAGGCATCCCTAGTGGAGGCACGTGCAGACCAGATTTCCATTTTAAAAAGACAAAAAAATATTTCTATTGTCAAATAAAAACCCCACGGAGTATCACTCCCCAGAGTGGGTATCTTTTCAAAAATCCAAAAATATTTTCCTAGTAGAGCGTTATGCCTCCAAAACACCAGGAGATCTTCCATATCTCTGGGTAGGAGCCAACGCAAAAATCAAATAAGATCCGATGTCTCGCGGTTTCCCCGGAGACCATCGGATCCAATGCACTCAAAGTACGGTCGAACTGAACTCCAGTGTCAGTGCGGTCGTACCACATGCCAAGATACAAAAGATGAAAGCCAAAAGGCTCGGTCAAAGAAACCATTTGAACAGGTGGAAACGATGAATTGTAACCTAAGTATCAAAATCAGCGGATCGGGTGGAAAGAGTCCACCCGCACATACCTAGGCGTGGATGCCTGAAGTACCTTGACTGAGTCCAAGTCGGCGTAGTAGAATCCCGTAAGACTATCTGACGCAGGGCGTCTAACCACTTTGACAGTCAAGCGAAACAAGTACTCCTGGAGTGATCTGGGAAAACATCAAACATCACACAAACAGTCTCAGGGTCAGCAACCTCGTAGGACTGTCGACGCAGAGGCTCTGCTGTACCTTTCCGATGTTAGTACCGATCGGGAATGGAAGGGTTGCGACTGGGTACCCAGGTTGCAGTGCATGCAGGGACAATCGCAACGTTTTCTCCAAACTCTCACGGTATGTGCGAGTTATCAACTTCCAGACAATCAACTGACTCAGATACAAAGGATAACAAAGATTCCAGACCACAATCAAGGAAAGAATGAATTGCAAACCAAGCATCGAAACCAGCAGATCGGGTGGAAAAAGCCCACCCGCACATACCTAGGCGTGGATGCCTGAAGTACCTTGACTGAGTCCAAGTCGGCGTTGTAAAATCCCGTAAGACTATCTGACGCAGGGCGTCTAACCACTTTGACAGTCAAGCGAAACAAGTACTCCTGGAGTGATCTGGGAAAACATCAAACATCACACAATCAGTCTCAGGGTCATCATCCTCGTAAGACTGTCGACGCAGAGGCTCTGCTGTACCTTTCCGATGTTAGTACCGATCGGGAATGGAAGGGTTGCGATTGGGTACCCAGGTTGCAGCGCATGCAGGGACAATCACAACGTTTTCTCCAAACTCCCGCGGTATATGCGAGTGATCGGTTTCCAAACGATCAACTGACACAGATGCAAAAGCAAGCAAAGATTTCAGAACATAATCTATGAATGACCGGGTCAGAAGTGGGGTGTCCACTCGCTTTGGCATTCGGTTGCACGCAACCTCTGCCAAAGAGGGGCATCTGTAGACACCCCACATTCGGCTACATTGTTGGTAGAGATAGCTGGATGAATGGAGGACCATACCCCCAAATCTCAAGTCCAAACTCAGCCAAACTCACCCTTGTAAGCCCCATTCCATAGCCCAGTTCAAGCCTGAACCCAGTCAACCCAATCCTAAACATTACCCTGAAAAACCCCCCATAAGAAAAGCCAGTCAAAAAATCCCAAAAAAGTCAAACTCACTGAGTCAACCCGCTGAGTTAACCCGCTGAGTCAAAACACCGAGTCAAAACACCGAGTCAACCCGTCGAGTCAAATCACCGAGTCGACCCGCTGAGTCAACTCACTGAGTCGACCCAGCGAGTCAAACAGCAGCCCCGAGGGAGCGACCGTACTCGCTGGAAACCGAGGAGCAGCCGTACGGGCGGCCCATAGCAGGCCGCCCGAAAAAAATTACGAAGAGTGCCACTCTCCGCTGCTATAAATACCCCCCTCCCCTTCTCATTTCAACATCCCTTCAAGTCCAGCCAGTCCGGGTGCGGTCCGAGTCCTTCTCCACCCCTTAGCCCATTTTTCCACCAAGGAGAGCCCGAGTGAGGAGAGTCTAGCCCTGGTCCAAGCCTCCCAAGCCATCCAAATCTTGATCCAGCCACTCGAAGCCAATCCTTGCGACACCTCCGTCCACCCAGCTACTCTTTTCCAGCATCATCTCATTTGCATCTAGCATAAGTGCAACATTTACTTTTCTTCCAACTCCCCTACTTCACTACAAGCACCTTGATTATTCAAGCACACTGCATATGTCTTTATATTAAGCACCTGTCAGTTCGAGCGTATGCTCTGGGCTTGCCCGTTGTTGGAACCTGCCCATCAGAAACTCTTACTGTTCAGACCTGCATTCACGTACATATCACTATAAGCACTTTGAATATTCCAGCACACAGCATGCATCATCTCGCATAAAGCACCTGTCAGTTCGAGCGTACGCTCTGGGCTTGCCCGTTGTTGGAACCTGCCCATCAGAAACTCTTACTGTTCAGACCCGCATTCATGCATCATGTCATCCATAAGAATATACGAGGATTAAACTAGACTTTCAAGTATCCGATCGATTCTGTGAAGTAGAGACCGTACTTCGGTACGGGCAGTGTGTGGGGTGCTTAACCTCTTCCCACTCTGTAACCGTGATCCCTTACCTTGAATATCTGATCGCAGATCAACAGGAGTCATTTTAGAGGAAGGAATCTTCGGATTCCCTTCTCTAACGTTTCTACGGGGTCTAGCCGACTGTAGATTCGAAGTAACTGGCTAGTGGCGACTCTGGTCTTATATAAACTCATTTAAACATATCCAGCTTAACATGACAACCAAACGAAGCCCTCGAGAACGAGGTAAACCAGTGGCACAAACGACGATTTCGCACTCACGTATCCTCATCTCCTTCTTTTCCGAAAGGAAAGGAGAAGGGAGAAGAACGTCGTCGTGTGGGAGCGCGGAAAATCGGAGAGGGTCCACAAAAAGCAACCAAAGACTTAGGGTTATTTTACTCAGAATTTACAGCTGTACTGGAAGGATATACCGATGCAAGTTGGATATCGAGTGCAGGTGACAACAAATCCACTACTGGATGGGTTTTTACCTTAGGAGGTGTAGTTGTATCTTGGGGATCCAAGAAACAAACTTGCATAACTCACTCAACTATGGAATCTGAGTTCATAGCCCTTACTGCAACAGGTAAAGAGGCTGAATGGCTTAGGGATCTTCTTTTAGAAATTTCATTCTATGCGAAGCCGATACCGGCTGTTTCGCTACATTGCGATAGTGAAGCCACATTAGCTAGAGCCTACAGCGGCACGTATAATGAGAAATCCAAACATATAAGTCTGAGACATGACTATGTAAGACAACTGATTCAAGATGAAATCATTGTAATATCTTATGTAAAGTCAAGTAATAACTTAGCTGATCCTTTTACTAAACCTCTAACGAGAGAGGTAGTACGGGCAACATCCAGAGGGATGGGGTTGAAACTCTTTTCAAAAGATTTCACCGGTGATGGAAACCCAACCTAAAATTAGAAAATCTCTATATAAGGGTTCAATGGGTAAAAACAAGTCACTGATACGTGAAAAGTTTCAACACTAAATTATATATATATATATATATATATATATATATATATATATATATATATATATACACACTTCATCCAGGATTATATATATATATATATACACTTCATCCAGGATTATAGTGCTGGCTGTTACAGACGGAGGGTTGAGTCTTAGAAACTCTTAATGCAGTCCAGTCTTAAGGACAAGTGTCTGAAAGTAACGAAGGCACTGGAAGGACTTCACCTATATGAAAGTAGAGGTGGTGCCGCTTCTCATGAGAATGCGAGTTTTCTCGGGATCGTTCATGAAACAGGATAAGCACAAGGCCATAAAATGTGCTGAGCAAGAATTTTGGGAACTCAAATAACACTTAGAAAGTATATGTGTGGTATTTCTGGTCCTGTTATCTAAAAATAACTGGTTTAAAGCTGCGGCTACCAGTAATTTCGATGGGTCTTTGAAATACTTATACTAAGGAAGGATTCAAATCGAAAGATATCTTTCTTTATGCATATAATCTTTTATACTCTGGCAGACATCCATTTTTCTATTTTAAAATTATTTTTTAAAAAAAGTGGGGGATTGTTGAAAAAAGGTTATTTTTTTGAAACATTTTTAAAAGAAAAAAACGTTTCGTTTTTTTTTTTTTTTTCCCATATCGGATGGGAGAAATGATTTTTTCCTCTTTATAAGTAGGGTGTTATGCACCTTACTTATTTATAGTGGAAGAGAGGGAGAATGGTGGCACGCGCACGCACACTGGCACGGGCTCGGGCTCGGTCTCGGTCTCAGACTCGGACTCGATCTCGGGCTCGGGCACGGGCACGGGCACGAGCTCGGGCTAGGTGCGAGGGCGTGGGCACGTGAGGCAATGTGGCTGTAGAGGCGCTAATGGCGCACTTGGCACCTCCCTTGCCTATATAAACCGGACAGGTCTAGTTCATTCCAACACAACAACAGCAATCACGACCTCGAATACTGAACCAGCACCTATTTTAGTCTCTTAGCCTCTCGGTTTGGTTGAAATAAATCAAGCCACTTAAACCAGTGTAGTGGTCTGCTGTTGCCAGAAGAAGACCGACATTCTTTTCTCTCTTTCTTTTCCTTCATTTGTCAGAGTGTGTTACTGAGTTCCATAGTGGTTCCTTCGTTTTTGCTGAACGCAGAACCACATAAGGCTCGTCGTATCCTGGAAGCAATCCGCCTGCAACCTATCAGCAGACTCAAAATAATTTGAGTAGGGGCGAATTACGCTTTAAGGACAGCGTGTTTTTCACGTGCTTCAGCCTGTACTTATTTCTCGTTTTTTCCAATTAATTTATTTTCTAAGATCAGAAATTTCTCAACAGAAAATGGATCCGAGAGACTTCTCGCTGCATGCTAACATTTTTGGACATTATTCCACAGTTGAAACATAGTTCTTGGCAGTTTTGGTTTATGAACATTTGGTCATGTATTTGCATTATGCCGTTGGACAATGTGCTTTGACGCCTGTTAGTATGACTAATATTTCCATATTTTTCATCTTTTGCGTGGTGTAGCTGGTATGTATTTGCCAAACTGTATGGGCGGGATAGGTGCAACAACAAATGGCAAAATGAATATATGGCATGAATCATGATAATATGTGATGTTAGGACCCTCTACATACTTCACGATGATTGTGCGTGCAAGAGGTGATGCATTCGGTCAGAGTCAAGCTCACCACGTATATCAGTTTCGTGTTCCACATACAATTCGAGGATGGATATGTACGTCATCGTCAGTATCCAATCACCTACTTTTACTGTGGTCTAGAATAGAGAGTTGCAATATACAGTTTGAAACAGGGTTGTAGTGTAGTTGCAACAACCCATGTAAATCCATCAATCTCAAAGAAAAGACACAATAATAAACAAAATACCCTCCTTTACCACAGTAATCAACAATCCACCACAAAAGTTTTGGATCAAGCAGATATTTATGTTTTCCCTTCGCCTATGTAACCTTATGAACAAGTTGGATGGCAAATAAACATCACGGGTGGGTCTTAGGAGGTTTTCAATGGTGAGAGCTTAATCCCCGCTGCTTCACGTGGTGTGGTCCACTTGAGCCTCCAATCTGCCTACTTTTTAACCTCATGTCTTAAAATGATCTATCAAAATAGATGGACGGCATGGATAAAACATATACATCACAGTAGTCCCCACAGAAACCCTAACATGACCCTCCGATCTCTAGCTAGCTCCTAGTGAGATACACGGTTTAGATCTTCTGGTATAAAAATCAGGCCATGTTGCACCTAAGGTGGGCCATAGCATGATCAAACAAATCGAACGGCTAGAAAAAAAATCTGACCGTCAATTTACTTTGTACCTCGTGGCCCACCTGAAGACTGAAATTGTTTTATTAAAAAGATTATTTCCAACCTTATTCCAGGTGTGCCGAGTCGTGTGAACGTGTGGGACTAAAAGCATTCGGAAGTCAAACGTCAATTTGGTAATTTAGACGGGTATAGCGACGTGCTTTGAACGAGTCATTAAAGGGCATTTCAGTAATTTCAACACGACATTTTTCTCTCCGGGGAGAAAGCTCCCGGAAAGGAAATCGCTACAAGGTTCCTGTGATAGTCAACTGCCATCTTCTAAATGGTGGTGATTAATCCACCTCGTATGTGGAGCTCATTTACGGATATCCAGACCATCCAAATTGTGGGGCCCATTGTGGATAGAATAAAAGTAAAATAATCAAGAAATCTAAACTTCTGTTTCAAATTTGAAATGATAAGCGGCCCACCCAAATTTCAAGGAAATAATCGAATGGTTACTATCATCTGCGGGTGTAACTTTTGGATCATGGTCCTCTACAATTGGGTCAGCAATTTAGACGGTCTGGATTGCAGTGAAACTATGCCATGTGAACGTTTGAGGAGTCACCACCATAGGAGTCTAACCCATCTCTCGCTTAAAGAGTGTGTATTTTGGAAACTTTCTGACATGTCTGAACCTTGCCCAATAAGGAAAAATGCCCATATTCAACCTGTTGGATGAGAAGTTAACGTCCAACAGTTTGTAATTTGCAGTATTTCAAGATTTTAAGAAATCCAATGCGTTCAATTTGTTGGTCCCACCATAAGAATTTCCAATCACAAGAATCGGACCATTTAATCATCATGTGAGACCAAAATAGAAACAATGGATAGCAGTTGATATGAGAAAGAAACATTGTTGTGGCCCATCTAATGAAAATATTAGGATGATTTTTATTGAGGTGATCCCTGTGGTGGGGCCAACCTTTTTTACGGGTTGGATTTTGTAGAAACATTATAGAATCAACAATATCTGTTGGTTGGACGAAAAATCAATCATACAATCAGTTGGATGTCAACATCCCAAACTTGAGGTGGGCCAATTTCCAATTAAACTCAGTGGACCACATGAAATTGAGAATCGTTGATGATCTGAGATGGGTTTTTCAATTAAACTAAGTGGGCCATCTTTCAATTTCCCAATCAATACCTCATGAGAGGGGATTTTCAACTCAATCAAGTGGGCCATCTTTGAATTTCCCAATCAATGACAGATTACAAGTCAATGAGATTGAAAACTAATCTTGTGGGGCCTTAAAATGTATCGAATTATTTGGAAATTTTTTTTATCTCTCCACAGACATTGACTTTGATTAACATCTGATGGTATTTGAAGCGATTTTGGGTTTCCTACTTCTCATGGAATGGTTTGGATTTTTCTCTCATTGAGTTTGAAGGGGTTTCCATGGGAAATTGCTGTACTAGGCCTACCAGATGTGCACATGCTTCTTCTGGTGACTTCCATCTCTCGCATTTTTTCAATCAATTTATTTTTTATTCTGATTTCTTTGGTATTGAATTGTTTTTTTTTTTTTTTTTTTTTTTTTTTAGATTTTGGTATTGAATTGTGTTCATTTATTTGATAAGATATGTTTTTTTTTTTTTTTTTTTTGGTGAAATTTTGATAGAAGTAATAAACTTGCTTTGAAGTTTGTAGCTCTTGGAATTGAGGTCCTTGGAGTGTAATTTTCATTTTGAATTTCTCTGTATTTTTAGTGGATGAATATGTGAAAGTTTGTAGATGGTGGTATTGAATTATGCTTAAGATATGAAATTTTGGATTTTTGAGTCATTTGAGATGTTTGGGAGTGTAATTTTGATATGAAGTTTCTGGGTTTTTTAGTGGTAGAGAAGATATGGAAGTTTGTAACTCTTGTTATTGAATTATGGTGCTTTCTGGGGTATAACAGGGCATGAAAGATTGGATTTTTTGAGATACCTTGATTGTAATTCTTTTATTATTATTATTATTATTATTATTTGAATTCATGGTTTTTTTTTTTTAAAGTAGAAGAAGCATTGAACTATGTTTATTTCAAGAATTTTCATGTTGTTTGAACTGTTTGGAAGTGTAATTTTGGTATGAAGTTTGGGTTTTCTAAGTGGAGGAGGAAGAGATGGAAGCTGCAACTCTTGGTATTGAATTATGGTTATTTCACGGGTATGCAAGGGCATGAAAGATTGGATTTTTTATTCTTTTTTAGGTACTTTGAATTTAATTTGTATATGTTTTTTTTATTTGAAGTAGTAGAAGAATATATGAATGCTTTGTAGATCATGGTCTTGAATTATGCTTATTTCATGGGTATCAGAAGATGTGAAATTTTGGATTTTCGAGGTATTTGAATTGTTTGGGAGTGTAATTTTTATATGAAGTTTTGGGGTTTTCGAGTGGTGGAGGAATATATGGAAGTTTGTAAATCTTGGTTTGGAATTATGGTTAATTTTCATGGTATTTTAATTGCTTTTGGGGTTTTTCAAGTGGTAGAGGAATTCGGGGTTTGAAAGTTGGGATCTTTCAAGACAGTTGGACTATTTTCCTGTGTAATCCAGATGTGGAGTAGTGTGCCTTTAGGTAGAGTCTATGAAAGTATGCCACACCTGGTATTGAATTGTGGCTTGTAGAGGAAGATGCAAGCAGCTCAAAAAACTTGAAATTGCATCTTCCTCTCAAAATGGTTTATGATAATTTTCATCAGAAGACAGCGTTTGGTTGCTCAATTGTGATATTTAGTTCAATAAAAAGGAAATGACCAACATGGGGCTAGCCCTGCTCCTTTCTATTGGACTGCTCTTCAAATTCAAATTGCAATCACTACAGGTCCAGGCCTGGGGCCCATTGTGGATTGAGCATCACGCGGATCAAGCAAATCTAACCACCAAATTGATGGCTATCAAATGGGTGGTCAATAGTAAAACAAAAGGTGGTCCAAGTTCCAAGGGAATGATCAGATGGTTAGGATCGTCTGTGCTGTGTAACTCTTGGCTTATGCTCCGTCTGCGATTGGGTCAGCTATTTGGTCGGTTTTTCCTCAATAGTGTGCCTATTTTCAGAAATTATTGACATTTCTGGCCACTACCCAACATAACATGAGATAATCAATAACTTGTTTGAACATGCTTGAAAAAATGAATCATTTTTTAGCCATTTTTATATATATATTTTTTCTTTTTTTTACTATTTATCATATTTTTCTGCTTTTAAATTAAAAAATAGAAGTATCATGTAACTTACACCATGCTGTTTATGTTACACACTACAGAAGGCTGAGTGCTACGCAACATGCTACTGCTATTTAAAACACTGCTCTTGGCTTATGCTCCATCCATGATTTGGTCAACTATTTGGTTGGTTTTTCCTCAATAGTACGCCTATTTTCGGAAATTTCTGACATTTCTGGCCACTACCCAACAAAACATGAGATGGGCCAATTACCATAAATGGCATGCTTTCAACTTTTGTCACAAGAACAAATTCAAGAACCAAACCTCAGAAGTTTTCACATGAATTTGAGGAATCTCTGACAATCTAAGATCGGTTTTCAATTAAATTAAGTGGGCCATCTTTGAAGTTCCCAATCAATGACATATTGGTCAAAGAAATTGAAAACTAGTCTTGTGGATCCTGAATTTATTGATTTTTTTTTCCCTCAATAGAGATTTTGACGTTAGTTAGCATATGATGGTGTGTGAAGCTCTTTCTTGTTTTCTGCTTCTTATGGGATGTTCTGGATTTTTCTCACACTGAGTTTGGGGGAGTTTCCATGGGAAATTGCTTCAAGAGATATTTGAATTTCCAGATGTGCACCTGCTTCTTCTTCTTCTTCTAGTGACTTTCATCGCTTTCCTTAATTAACTATTTTTTATTTGAACTTTTATTATTGAATTATGATTATTTTAGTGCTATGAGAAGTATGAAAGTTTTGAAATTTTCTCTATTCTGAGATACTTGAATTTTTGGGAGTGCAAAGGAAGAGATGGAAGTTTGTAGCTCTTAGAGTTGCATTATGATTATTATAGGGGTATAAGAGGGTGTGAAAGTTTGGATTTTTGAGGTCCTATTAGTGTAATTTTTATATGAATATATGGGTATTTTTAAGTAATAGAGGAATATATGAACATTTGTAAAAGTGGCATTGAATTGTGTTTATTTCAAGGATATAGGAAGAAATGAAAATTTAGGACTTCTGAAGTAATTGAATTGCTTGTCATTGTAATTTGCATATGAAGTTTCGGATTTTTTAAGCGATGGAGGAAGATATGGAAGTTTATAGCTCTTGGTATTGAGTTATGGTTATTTCAGGATTATGTGATGATTTGAAGGTTGGGATCTCTCAAGATGTTTGAACTATTTTCTTCTTTAATTTCAATATGAAATCGTGTCTTTAAAGTAGTGGAATGTATGAAAGTATAAATGGAAGATGAGAACAGCTCAAAAAACCTGAAATTGCATATTCGCAAAGTGGTGCATATGACCAAGGGCTTTTATGATCATTTTATTGAGAAGGTGCTGTTTGGTTGCTCAATTGAATTGACTTGTGATATTCAGTTCAATAAAAGGAAATGACCAACCTGGGGATAGCCCCACTCCTTTCAAGTGAAGGACTAGTCTTCATATTGAAATTGCAATCACTTCAGATCCAACTTGAAATTGCAATTAGGAGTTTGGTTTTCATTGTGAATTAAAGTGGTGTCACTCCCACTTTGGTCATTACTCGAATTGTATTGATGAAGTTCAGTTCAATTGAACGTCCAAACACACCCTAAATCTAAATTCAGTCTTTCTCCAAATGAAAAACATATTTTGCTCATTCCATGATTTTATACGAGTCTGCTATTTAAATTCTATCGATGCGTTATGTCTTACTTATCTGCCATCAACATTCGAAGACTCTAGATTTGCTTTAGCCCCATCATATCTAAGCATTCGATGGATTTGTCGTCTAAAAGGAACTCTCTCTATTTGTTTTCTTTAGAGATCCGAAAGCCTACAAGTTGCACGAGTTTGCCCAACTCCAATCAAATAGCATCTGCTAATGATACCGAAAAAAGCGTCCTTCCAACATGCAAAAGCGTCCTTCCGGCATCCAAAAGCGTCCTTCCAACATCCAAAAGCGATGCGTCATCCGTGGCCACTTTGAAGTCTTTCATTTTCAGTGATCTCAAAATCGCCTCAAAGAACTTCCGTTCCGAGACGCTTCTCGGCGAAGGAGGATTCGGGTGTGTTTTCAAAGGATGGATCGATGAGAATACACTTGCTCCTACCAAACCTGGAGTCGGCATTGTTGTGGCTATCAAGAAACTCAAGCTGGAGAGTTTCCAAGGGCACAAGGAATGGCTTGTATGTGTCACGACAACCTGTTATACCGCTTTTCTCTTTTGGCCTTCCAACGAGGGTGCGTTTGTTTGCTCGATTGAATTGAATTGAAATAATCTAATTGAAGAAGTGACTGAAGTGGGGGTGTCACCATTTCCTCTTTATCGGACAGAAGTGTTGCAATTCAATTCAATTCAATTGAGCATCCAAACGCGGTCTAAATATGTGAACTTTAATTTGTTTAACCATTTCACCCTGGCAGGCAGAAGTTAACTACTTGGGCCAGCTTCGCCACGAAAATCTTGTGAAGCTGATTGGATATTGCATAGAAGCTGATAATAGACTTCTGGTGTATGAGTACATGCCTAAAGGCAGTTTGGAAAATCATTTATTTAGAAGTAAGCTACTCGCTCCCTCAGTCATTGTTTGAAGAATTTTTAAACTTTTTATGTCGTTTGGTTGGTTTTATCCATGGTGTGCCATAACAGCCATTACGGGGCCCTAAAGGCCGTAACATAGAGGTAACGGTGGCAACCGTTACACATTACAGGATCGTGAAGGTCACAACAGTCGTTATGGAAAAAATGACCAGTAAAGACCATTACAACCCCCATAATGGCCTGTTTAGCAATCCATAAAGGCTGTAATGGCCCCGTAACGGTCCATAACAGGGCCGCTATAGGTTTTTTGGGTTTTGTTTTTCAATAAAAAAAAAGAGACCATAACGTCTGTTACGGGGGTTGTAACCACCGTCTCAACCCATATCCTTAAGGTAATGGTAGCGGCTGTTACAGCCACCGTTACCGCTGTTTTATCCCATCGATGGTTTGCATCCCAGGAGCATATTTAAATTGTTACAGCTCCGTTTGGATGCTTAAATCAAATCGAACTGCAACCATTTAATTCAATAGAAACCAAAGTAGGGATGGCCTAGCCCCCAATTTGCAAATAGGCGTTTCGGTGTCATTATGAATTAAAACAGTGTCAACCAACTTCTTGTTTCCTCTAAAATGAATTGAATGAATTGCAAACTAGTTTAATTGAGCATCCAAACACACCCTAAATCAAGGGTTCTAATACTCTTGTTATATAGTTTTTTCATGAGAATTACATTGGAACTGAGGTAGTTTCTCAGCTCAGATCTGTATCATAAGCATAAGCAAAGGAGCACACACAAGAATACGATATCCCCAACAACAACTTATTGGGAACCTTGAATCCGCATTCGAAAAGATCTTCTAATGTTGTAGATGGCATCGAATGTGTGTTGATGATTTAGGCTGCGTTTGGTTGCAATGAGTATCATGATATTCTGCACCAAATTAGACTAATTAATCATGAAATTTCACATTATCTGTTGTGACCAAACACGGCCTCAGTCTGTATTTAGACACGAATGAATTTGCGATAATTAATTCATTTGAAAATGACCAAAATGTAGCAACTTAGCATTAATTACAAGGTCATATAGCACTCAAATTGCAGTCGCATACTCGAAAATAACATGATTGCAATTTTAAGATTGTGATTCAATTCAGTAGTGGATTCAAACGTGGCCTAACACAAGAGGGTATTTGGTGATTGTGACAGCTTTTTCTTGTTCAAGGAACCACGTGAATGTGGGGCCCGCTTAACATAGCATCATTATTCTATACGATGCAACAGTGTCATGCCGAACCAGCAGCACTATATATATATATATATATATATATATATATATATATATATATATATATATATATATATATATATATATATAGTTCCCATTCAATGATTGTAATCCCATTATAATGGGTGCAAATCAGTTCCTGGAAGAACAGTTGTGGCCCATATTCTTATCATATCAATGTCAGCACATTAGTGTCCGTTCTTTGAAAATTCTGTATTCTGCTGTTGAGAACTTGCAAAGTTGTGAGTTCCACAAGCTGAAGCATTTGTTGTTGTGCAGGAAACGTACAGCCTATTCTGTGGCCCACACGGATCAGTATCGCCATTGGAGTCGCCCAGGGACTGTCCTTCTTACATAACTTAGAAACCCATGTAATCTACCGTGATTTGAAGGCTTCAAACGTTCTCCTTGACTCGGTATGCCAAAATAAAATAGACCCAAAAAAAAAAAAGACTTGGGGGGTGTTTGGTTGCACCAAATTTCATGAAGTATCATGAAATTTCCCATTAAATTGGACTGATTTAATCATGAACTGTCATGATATTTGGTGCAACCAAACACACCTGTAGTTTGGTTCTGATGGACTGGTCTGTTACATGCTTGATGAGGCTTATGCTCTAAACTACAGGATTTCAATGCGAAGTTATCGGATTTTGGCTTAGCAAGGGACGGTCCTACCGGAGATAACACTCATGTTTCAACCAGAGTCATTGGAACTCGCGGTTATGCCGCACCGGAATATGTCGCCACAGGTCTCCCTCTCTTTCATTGAATTTACAAACCATCTTTTTTCTGTGATTTTGATTGTATGAAAATATAGAGGAATTATTTGATCCTCAGCCCATTGATATGATTGGTATCCTTAGATCTGTTTGTACAAGTGGGAGCCACCGAATTCTCCCAGATTGGAAGATTCTAGCTGTCCAGTCCATGGCAGGCTTTTCTCAGTTGAATCTGGAATATTGCTGTTTTTCTTTTCTTAACAGTCTATTTGTAGGCTAATGATCTGAAGGTTAGGAGATAGGATTTGCTCCATCAGGAAATTTTCAGGGCTGTCTACGTCCACCGCATGGCCCATCATATCAACAGTCTAGATGTATAAACCAAGGACCAAAAGATTCTATACTGTTCACAATCGTCCATCTTTTTATACGGGCATAGTCTGCCTGTTCCTCTGATCAGACTTAATTTTTCCGACATCACACATACACTATGGGACCCACCTGATGAACGGCCGAATCTCACAACACACAAGTGCAGCTTGTAGGATTTGCTGGCTTCCTTATTTCTCGTTTGAGTAAACTCACCTGTGAAATACTCAATCATGTTTTTCAGGCCATTTGACTGTGAAGAGCGACGTGTACAGCTTCGGAGTTGTCATGTTAGAATTGTTGTCAGGACGGCGGGCCATGGATGAAGAAAGAGGTGGCTTCGAAGAGACTCTAGTCGATTGGGCAAAACCGTTTTTGAGCGATGGCCGGAAAATGTTGAGAATCATGGACACAAGATTGGAAGGTCAATATCCAAAGAAAGGAGCCCAAACAGTAGCTGCATTGGCTCTTCAGTGCCTACATACAGACCCCAAGTACAGGCCTCCCATGAAAGAAATAGTCACCACATTGGAACAGCTCCAAGCACCAAGAAGCGCACCAAGAAGCGCACCGAGAAGCGCACCGAGAACACCACAACATGAAATCAAGCATTCCAGTTACAATCTCAAGGCAGTGGGAAAGATCCAAACGTCAGAAAGCGTGCCACGGACCCCACCACATGAATCCAAGCATTCAACTCACAAGCAAAAGGCAATGGCGAGCCCAAAATCGATGTGAAATGCCTGTGATTTCAAAATGTTTGATAGGATGCATCGATGCGGCAATGCATGGAGCGTTACAGCTTTTTGTTCACTTGAGAGAAATGTATGTATCAGATACAATATGGTAGTGGGCGTTGCACTGGTTTGAACGTCGGAGATCATGTGCGTCCCAGTCGAGTGTTGGACACTTTTATGATCCATGGTTGAGCTTGTTTTTAGTTGCATGTATGAGGCGATGAGAGCTTCTATGTGAATTTTCTATAATACATGCATCATTCATATGTTTTTTATCATCTGATTCATGTTAATTTTCAAGGGTCGAGATTAAATCCATTTACAGGGTAATGGTATGATAGAGATGGTAGAGCCCTCTATCCGCCGTACATGTGGCAGGGAGACAAGTGAATTGGGATGGGCCATCTACAGGGCCCTACTGGGGTGACCCATAGTTCAAACACCATTACTCATTTGATGACCCTGCTGTCACCTCATACTAATCTCAACTAAATGTCAACTGTTCACCATATTGGTTCCCCACATTCAGTTTGAAGGCCGCTGATCGGACGGCTAGGAACATCCCCAAAGCGTGGTTTTTGAAGGACAAGCCATCAATGATAGGGTCCATTACATGGACGGTCTAGATTCGTACATACCTCTGCCACGTGTACAGCGGTGAGGGGTTCTGCCATTTCTACGGTATCATTTCCCCTCTGGGTTTTCCTCGCTCACAACAGAAGTGTGTGTGTGTGTGTAGAGAGAGAGAGAGGTCTCCAGTCCAACCGGTTGGACCACAAGTTATGGTCCACCCAAAGGATAATTTCCAAACTATTCAGTGAATATGACATCCAACCCTTCCAATTGGTCGGGGCCACCGTTAGGATCATGTGGCACAAAAACCAGCCACATCCGCCCATCAGATGGGTCACAACAAAGAAAAATAATACTATCCATTGATAAATAGAAAAATACAAGTGTGGTCCGCTCAATGAGTGGATGGGGCTGATTTTTGCATACAGAAATCCTCATGGTGGGCCCAACTTATTGGATGGATTAGATGTTGCACTCACAGTGAAAGGTTGGAAGTTATCCAGTAAATTGCAGTCCAACCAGTTGGACTTGAGACCTCCACTACACACACACACACCCCTTTTGATACAAACACCCTTTTTTCCTACTTTTGTATAAATCTCATTTCCAAAATAAAATAGAAAATAGAATTTCCAAACTTATTCAAACACAGATACTCCCAGTTGCAATATGAAATTTCTACTCCCTTAAAATAATAACAATCCTTCAATCAATGTAGAAAACCAAAATGTATAAGAATCCATGTAAGTACTACAATCAAGAAACTTTCAATCAGAGCCAACCCCAAATGGGGCCTACCACATTCACGTGCCGCTCGACTATTGCATGCTCTTGAAGCGTTGGATGGTCAACATACTCAACTCCATGAATCGCTGGGCACAATTGGATAGGCAAGTGGCTTCGCTATGGCTGATGCTGTTCCCAATGCTTCCAGTGATGCATTTATCCCAGCAGACATTGGTGAGCTTCGCTACCATCTGATTGAGCATGGCCCGCTGCTTCTCTTGCTGCATATTTCAATTCGGGTCGCAACAATGCAAGTTAGAAACCTCAATTGGTCAAAATATACTCTGAAAAAGAGAAGTGATTATGTGAGATAGGCAGGCAGTCGTCGAACTTTAGCCAAGCAACCATTGATCTAGTGGCTTGCAGCATGGATGGGCTATAGGCTGCAAATCACCTTGATTGGACGACTCTGATCATCCAATTGTTGTGAATTTTGTTGGTTGAATGTCGGCCGTCTCTCTGTTTAAAGCTGAGCTAATCATTTCCTTTGCAGGCCATTGATTGGCCAGCTAACTCAGTCCCATGTCCTTGCTTTTGGGCTATGGCCTTCCACAAGGTGGCCCACCAGATCAACAATCTGATTGCCAGACAAGTTTCTCCCACCATGTACAGTGCAAGGGGTGCTGCATAGAACCTCTAAGACACAAGCTGCATATTTGCACTTCATTTCACAGATGTTCCACCCGATATGCATAATAGCCTTCGTTGGAAAATCCACTACTTACGGGTTCCAAGCAGACCCAAAAGAGATAACAGAAATAAAGAAAATTAAGGACAGGCTTTGCGCAAGATTGAGGGGCACATTGTGGCATGTATGTTGATCCAGACCACTAGTAAGCACAAGAATCAGGTCAGTTGGCTCATTAGGTGGACCACACTTGCATGTCGAACGTGGACCATCAGTCATATTTTTCTAATAAACATGGATGTGGATGACCTGCCCTGATTTTGGGCTACGGCACTGCCAGATGAATGGCTTGGATCTTACACATGCGTGCTTCAAGAGAAGTAATTGGACCAAGAAACTCAGGTTCAACCTTATCAAAGAAGATCCAAAGGTTAGAATTGGTTGCTATGATCACAAATAGAAGCTACTTACTTGGAGTGGTTATCAATTTACTAATGATATCCGATTCACTCAGACCACCGTGGACCATTTGAAAATCTTCAAGGTCTAAAGAAATGGCTGCTTCTCAGTTTATCAAGCCAATGGGGTCTGGCTCCATGGCTCAGTGGTAGACGGACTCTGTTTCAACACTGAGATCATGGGATTGAGTGCCCACGCGGTGTGGGCATGTGGGTGAGTGTGGGCGAGTGTGTGAAAGAAAAAAAAAAAAAAAAAAGCCAACGGAAGCATTCAAAGGAAAAGGGAGAAGCCATTTACGCTGCAGTTGGATGCACAAGCAAATTGGATTGTCAATTCAATCAAGAAGAAATGACAAACAACCACGATATGGTGTCCTAGCATTCATAACGAGGAAGTGGGCCCTCGCATTGCCGCTACATTCCTTCCTATTGCAAATGTAAAAGCATTGTTCAAAATATCTCCGATATTATTGAAATATCACTGATATTATCTCTATCTTCAACTCAACGATAACGATAACACTGGTAGTGATACTGATAAAACCGGTAGTATTAGAAATCCTAGGTATCGGCGATGTATCGCTAATCTATCAATATCACCAATGTACTATCACCAATATTTTCGACCATGTAAATTCCAGGTGTCACTTGTATCGCCAATGTATCGATATCTCCAATGTATGGCCAATATTTTCAATTGTGTAAATTCTAGAGGTCGCTTGTATCGCTAGTGTATCGGCGATATTTCAATAATATCACCAAAAATCTGTTTATTAAAAAAATTCCATTTCAAATTTTTTTTATGGGCATCTGGTTGTATGTAGTTATCAAATTGTTGACGATATTATCAATAACACAACATGGGCAATATCGAGACCACGTTCTTTCGTCTCCTTTTCAATTGTCGATGATTTCTTGGCGAAATATCGTACATTGTTGATATTCTGAAATACTAATGGATGTTTGGATGGAAGGTGGGATGGTTGGATGGATAGATGTAGGGCTGTAAATGGGTCAACGGACCCGATGGGGTACCCAAACCCAACCCATTTAGACCCGACCCATTTGTTAAATGGTACGGGTCTGGGTCCAAGAATAGACCCATTTGCTAAACAGGTCTGGGTCTAGGTCTGGTTTCCTTTATATTTGGCCCGACCCGCACCCATTTAGTAAGTGGTGGGTTTGGTCTATGTTTCAAGGGACCCGTCCAGCCCAGACCCGGTTTTAAGCCTTATAAAAATGCTTGCATACTAGATCCAGACCCAAACCCATTAGACCCGACCCATTTATAAATGGGTCTGGGTGGATCTCCCTCTACCAGACCCGGACCCGAACCCGGGGCCATTTATAAATGGGTCTGATGGATTGACTTGGACCCGACCCAGACCCGCCCATTTAATAAAGGGGTCTGGTTCTAAAATTTGGACCCAGACCCATTTAGTAAATGGGCGGGTTTGGTTTTGGCTAAACCCGCCCTGAACCCGACCATTTACAACCCTAGATAGATGGGATTGATGGGATAGTTGGAATGATTTCTTACAACAACACATACTTTTAAGCCCCTCATTAAATGACAACTTATTATGTAAGCATTCTTGTTGCAATTTTTTTATTCTAAATATGCAAATGTGTGTATTTTAGCATCTCTTGAAGTTTCACTGAAAATTTCCACCGTTTCCCATGTTTCTCCAATGTTTCCCCACATTTCTGGTTATCAGCAATATTATTGGCGACATCGATATTGTTTCTACATCCCTAGCTAGCGAAACTTGTAGCGATACCGATACTTCAAACACTGTGTGAAAGTAACATAGTTGCAATTTGGAGCGCAGATCCTTAATGTAAATGCAAAGGAAATTACAATTTGTTCCATTCAAGAGCATTAGACTAAGAATTCTAATTCAACATTAGTGCATCTAAACACACATGGATGTAAATTGTTAACAGTAATCATGGAAAAATACCCTTTGGCCCTGTTTGGGATCAGGAAACTGAAAATATGAATTTGGTAAATCCATGAACTTGTGAAATTCATGGATTTTCCTTGGATTTGGATTTTTCAAATCCAAAGTTCATAGTCTGGGAATCAAGCTATAGATCCATGGATTTGGGGAGCATTTGCTGCAATGTCAACATTTATTACAAGGGAATAACTTTTATTACTTCTAAAAGAGTCTCTCGTTTTGTGGACTTGTGGGGATTTGAATTATAGATTTGGGAAATCCACAGATTTAGCAAATCCCCAGCGAAAAGAAAACAAACAAGATTTGAAATCCGTGGCTTTCAAAAATCCCTCATCCCCAAACAGCCCCTTAAGAAAAATGTTGCATGGTCCTACATTTTTGCATGCAAGCCCGTTTTGGATGAATAGCTGTTACTAATAGGTATGCATCATCTCAAGGTATTCTGGCTGGTGCGTGTGCATACTCCAGTGACTGCTTTATGCACCTACGATCTTGTAATTTCAACACGGAACTCTGAAAATATGGGTCATATAAGACCATAATGGGACAAGAAATGCTAAGATCGTTCATGTGAGAGACCAAAGACATGCCAATCTGTAACATGGGTGTGAAAACTGGCCCACTTATCACGCAGGACCCACCATAAACATTCCCTGGACCAAAATCAGGCTGGTATGTTCATCAGGCCGGCCAAATGTGTACATTGAATATCGAATGTTAGAGTTTTATCTACCCATCCATTTTTCTCATACACGGGTTGCTCACCAGATGAGCGGATTGGCATGGGGCTTTAGGACAGGCCATGTTCATGATGGGCCCTACCTGATAACCTCTTCAATCTCTGAGAATCACCACAGCATCTCTCTTCGAAATACATGCATGTTCATGTTAGTCTTCATAGGAGCTATGGAATTCGAGTATATATGACTGAGTATGATACTGATACGGGTATTTGGAAAAACCAACTTCGGGGGGGAGAAATACATGGGTAATGATAGATCAATTATCTTTTGAAATAGAGTATGGTACATAAAAGATTAGCTGTCTCTTGAAATCTGGTAAGGTTATAGAATCAGATTGCATTTGTAAATGCCCACAAATCAACATTTTATTGAATATATTAAGAGCATCTTTGGAAATAGAGTAAGGTTATAAAATACTAAAATTAGATAGCATTTGGAAGTTATAAAATTAGATAGCAATTGGAACTGCCCACAAATCATCATTTGGTCAAACACTTTAAGATTAGTTATCTTTTGAAATTGAGTAAGGTTGCAGAATCAGACATTGTTTGGGAAGTGTCCACAAATAATCATTTGGTCTAATACATTAAGATTAGTTATCTTTTGAAATCAAGTATGGTTATAAAGATAAGATGGCGTTTGGAAGTGCCCAGAAATCATCATTTGGTCGAATACGTTAAGATTAGTTATGTTTTGAACATAGTTGGGGTGGCTAACATTGTGATGTGATTAACAGGGGTGGGTGGGTGTACTAACAATGGGGTGTGTGAACTAACCCTTAAAAAAAAAAAAATTTAAAAAAAAAAAAAAAAAAAAAAGTTATCCTTTGGAAAAAAAGTTACAAAATCAGATGGCATTTGGGAGTTCCCACAAATCATCATTTGGTTGAACAAGTTAAGGGTCTGCTCGCTAGACGCCAAAAAATGAGTTCATCTCATTTTAGTTAATCATGATTGTGTATTAGAAATTTAGAAATCATGATTGTTGGTTATTGAGATTATTTTTTATTACATAATTACGATTAACTAACATGAGATGAAAGCATTTTTAGGCATCTACCAAACAGACCCCGAGATTAGTTATCTTTCAAAATTGAGCAAGGTTATAAAAATTAGATAGCGTTTGGAAGTGCCCAAAAATCATCATTTGGTCAAATAAGTGAAGACTACTTATCTTTCAAATTGAGTAAGATTGTAAAATTAGATAGCGTTTGGAAGTGCCCACAAATCGTCATTTGGTCAAATGCATTACAATAAGTTCTCTTTCGAATCGGTAAGGTTATAAAATTAGATAGCTTTTGGAGTTGCCCCAAATTGACATTTGGTCAAACACGTTGACCAGTTGACTGTGTTTCGAACTAATCAACCATTTGGAAGAACAGAGAACGGAATCCTAACGGGAAGACTATATGTTTTCTGCATTTCCACCCCCCAATCACAATTTCCTTAATTACTAACACCAAATGAAACATTAGTTTGCAAAGAAGCATTCTGCCCCACCCCGACTCGTTGGGGTATTTCCAAGTTCCAAGTTCCATCTAGTTCTCAATTTGCAGAAGTAAGGCCCACAGTTCTTCAATCCAGACCGTCAATCTGGTCTCCCCCGCAGCAGATGGACCTCACCCCAAAAATGTCATTCATGGAACAATCGCAACCCTCCAATCAATATCAAGCAAACAGACGGTTAAGAAGAAATGCAGCAACCGCCCACATTCATCTGAACAAATTCCAACAACTGGTAATGACTAGGATCTTCCAATCTAAAACAATTTTGGGTCATCATCATCCATCCCACCAGGCATCAAATGAACGGCCCAGATCATTCATAGGAAACCCAAAACTCTAAGAATCACATAATCATCCAGCACCCAAATAAACAGAACTACCCAAAAAAACCCATGAAATCTCTACTAATTTTCTGACAAAACAATACTGATGAAAGGTAATTTTACAAAGATTGAAGGCTAAAACTGGAAATATTATAAAAATGTTTACAGAAAAAAAAAAAAAAAAAAAACAAATAACTGTAATTGGATAAAGGACTTACCTCAAGCAGATTCTGAAATCTGGCAGCATCAAGAGAAGAAGAATCCATTGCTTTTCCGGTCTGTGGAAGGAAGTCAGGCAAAATCTACAGGGTCTATAAAAGATGACCCGAGGAAGTGCATGGTATACTCGGGTTTTTGGTTTGGAGAAGTGGGACCCTTGGTCTGTTGGATCCAGAACGTTGGTCTGTTGGACCCCATCGTGGATGGGCTATTCTGTGAAAATGTGAGTGATTGGAAGATCCTAACCACTTTTTCAGTTGGATGTGGACCGGCTTTTGCATTTTAAGAAGGGTTCTGAGCTCTGACATGTAGGGCCCATGGTTTGGTAATCCAGACCGTTGAAATCTTCCAGATTGAAAGATTAGAGAGACCCATGTTATGAATTTTTTTATTTGAATGTGGACCGTTGTGTTTCTGTTCGAGCCCAAGGATTTGCAAACTATACTCAAGAGGTTTTCAGTTTAGAGAAGTGGGGCCTTTGGTTCAGTAATCCAGGACCGTTGGTCTGTTCGATTCTCACGTGGATGGGCCATTCCCGAAAATTTTCAGTTGAATGTGGGCCGCTTCCGTGTGATAGCTCTGTTTTCATTTCTGAGGGCCGTGGTTTGGTAATCCAGACCATTGGTTTGTCAATGCTGTGAAAATATCCCAGATTGGAATATCAGAGTACGCCGATCTTATGACCTCTTAAGATTGAATGTGGACTGTTGTTGTGTTTCAACCGAAAGATCGAACGGTGAAGATTGGCCTGGCATACTGGACCATGTGCACTAGTGGACGGAATTGAAAACCCATGTATCATTGCGTCCTATACAATTCCTTGGGGAACTAGTAAGGTACTCGCGCATTAGAACGTGTTCATTTTGTATGAGTGGGCCCTATGATTCTGTGATCGGGACCGTTGATATGATGATTCCCAGCATGGATGGAATATGCTTGAAAAGATTTCGAGATTAGAGTACTCTCTCTATGATCGATAACCATTAATTTGGACCGTTGATACAAGTGTTAGAATAATCTACTAGCGATAGTTTCCAACGGTCACTTTTCCTCTACGGTTTTCTTCAGATCAAATGCTAGGATTTTCCAAGCATGGATCCTACAGCGGCTGGCGATGGTTCGCAAGGACGCCGATTGGATACTACCCCCACCAGGACCTAGCTAGAGACGGACGGTCCTGTCAGGGGATCTGTGTGGTCCACCGTGATGTATATGATTTATCCACGCCGTCCATCTATTTTGAAAGATAATTTTAGGGTGTGAGCCGAAAAAGAAGGTAGATTAAAGACTCGAGTGGACTACAACACAGTAAGCAGTGGGATTGAACTCTTACAGTTGAAAACTTCCTAAGGGTCCACCGTCATGTTTACTTGCTAATTCTCAGTTCTAAAATAAGATTGGTTAAACAATGCTAACCTCTTATTCATGGACACTTGTTCGTTGAATTAGGACCATTGGATCTTTTTCCTTCTTAGCTGTCCAATTAATCTAAGCCATTGGATCTTTTTGGTTCATAAGACATCTAAACTGGGAACTGTTAATTGGACCGTTTAATTTGATTTACTTGCATGCCACCACGTATGAAATTTTCAAGTAATTTTTAAGTGTATTTGTGTCATCCATCACACTCTTTCAGGTCAAGGATTATATAATTCCTCCGGTTTCAATGCTTATTACTAAGGTAAAATGTGCTACAGTGGGGTTTCAGTTACCACAAATGGCCCTTTGATATCCTGATCCACTCCATTGGCCCATTGGCTCTGTCGAGATGTATACACACCATCCACATGTGGGCCCCACCTTTGTTGTGGGCCATCTATCATGTGGGGCCCACTTGATGTGGATAGTCCATCATGTGGGACCCGCCTTTGATGACCACAAGCCATCATGTAGGTCCCACCTTTATTGTGGGCTGTCCATCATGTAGGGCCCAACCTTCAATATGAGCAATTCATCATGTGGGCCCTCCTTTAATATCAACCTTCCATCACGTGGTCCCACATTCAATGTCCACCATCCATCATGTGGGCCTTTGATGTGGACCATAAATCAGGTAGGGTCTACTTGATGTGGATTGTCCATCATGTAGGGCCACACTTTCATGCAGGTCATCCATCATGTGGGGCTCACCTTTGATGTAACCGTAGCATTATGTGGGCCCACCTTTGATGTGGACCATTCATCATGTGGGGCCCACCTTTAATATGGGTCGTTCATCATGTGGGCCTACCTCGAAGAGATTGTAAAGAGAAGCGAAGAGGGTAAGATGGGACTTGGAAAGTTTAAGGACAAACTTGTCAAAATGTCTACTGGCTTATGCCAAATAAGCTCCGTTTCTAAAAGTAACCCCTCCCCAACTTATAAAATCAAAGCTTATTCGCTACTTTCTAAACAAATAAGCACTTTGATCAAACTTTAACCAAACAGTTTAAAAGCTTATTTTTTTAAAAATAAGCTAATAAGCTCTTATTTGTAGAGATGCCAAACGCCTCCTAAGACAACTCAAGGTTGTTTTTCAAACCAAAAGAAAACAAAAATACTATAAAGGCGCTCGTGTTATTTTGAAATACACCAACCAAACATGTACATTGAACATGAACTGTGAACTGTGACCAAACTCCATTTCAAAAATCGAACATTGTTTTTGAAAAAGGGACAGTGAGCCTGATGGGCTGGGCCAACCTAGGCACCAGGTTAGATGTCCACCTACCAGCCATGTTGGCACATGTGCTACGGACCGAGAAGTGCGCCCATGGCACCGGCAAACCTTCATGAAGGTCAATGAAACAACTATAGGCTGCCTTTGGATGCTCAGATGAGTTGATTTCTCATCGAGGGAACCCCCCAATTGCAATTGCTATCATTTCAAGTCAGAATCGAAATAGAGTTGGTCACAGTTATTAATTTAAAATGCCGCCACCCCCATTAACGAATTGAAATAATCGCAATTCAGTTTAATGGAGCATCCAAACACACACCCTTAACAAGTCTCTGTCTGCAATTACAGAACTGCAAATATGAGGATATACAAGGGCCAAGAATGCAAACCACAGAACTGTAGTCATCAATCCAAGGACCATGGCCCACCAAACACATCGTGTAAGAGGGTATTTTCAGAATATAATCATTGTCTGTACAGAATCTAAACATAGAGAGGGAGCTCGACTTCGATGAAGATTGAAGTGAGAAAAATGTAACGGGCATAAATGACTATAATTACAGGAGGTAGAAGGTCTCATTTCACCTGCTCGCCGCTCGCTAGCCGCTGCTTTTCCTCCTCGACTTGCTCAAGCAATGCTTCCAGCTCTGCTTCTGTTAGTCCTTCTAACCGCTTCTGTGGAAAGGGAAAGGAAGAATCGGATATTTCTTATCACAAAATGGTAAAATCATAATCTCAGAGGATACTGTCACTGATTTTGCAATTGGAGGTTCGCCCATCCCAAATGCATGTTTAAGGCAGCCCCTCTGCAAGGCACCACAAATGCAAGATCCAATACACCCATCAGGTGGTTCCCACTGTGTTGATGCACTGGGCCACACATCAGATGGGCCACATACAGAAGGACGGCCAAACCAAGTATTCATTGCCGTCCATTTGTTTCATGCGTTGTTGCCCAGCTGTGAGTGGGACAGCCAAATTTCTGGGCCAGGGCATCTGCATGGTGGGACCCACATGATGAGTGTCTTAGATCTCGCAATGAGACAGAACTTAGAAGACAGCCAAGTTCACCCAAAAAATTTGTATTTCTTAGATGTTTTTTTTTTATACACACCCACACCACACACGCACGCAGTGCGCGCACACACCCCACATGGGCACTCAATCCCATGATCTGTGTTGAAACAGAGTCTGTCTACCACTGAGCCATGGAGCCGGCCCCCCTTATGATGCTCTTTTGATAGAAACTGCAGCTCTTCAACCTAGCATTGGGAAAGGGTGGACCAAGCAATCTTAACCATTCAGCTGATAGGTTCCACCATGGGAAGGGTCATGACCAAACATCTCCCATATCAGATGGTCCTAGACATGTCATTGGTGGCTCGCAAATGGACAACCAGTGCGAAGTCCACATTGAATACGTGCCCAAATAGGCAGTTACCTCCCATCAACGAAGAAACCACAGTAGAAAGTGGTTTCGATCCATGATTAAAAGACTCGCGTCTTGGACCAACTCATTCGTTCCTGAGTTAGATTCGAGAGTTGCCCAAGTAGAGGCTGAATCAACCCAACTCGCCCGGCTCAAGGGGTAACTTGTGGCATCGATCCAGACAGGGTACTACCGAGTCTGAGTCGACTCAGACAGGGTTGCATCATACTCATCCATCTTAAAACAGCATTTCAATTACCACAAGGCCCACATCTAGATTCTGTTAGACCAAGCAACATGCTTGACCAAACAATGGCTATTTCGTCAGAAAAATGAAAGGTTGTTTGTCATCGATCTAGGTAAAAAGTCATGCTATAGAAACTAGAGCTGGCATCAGTCCAAAGGAATTCAAATGCGATCAAGTATGCATACCTCCATGACCTTGTTTTCATAGTCACGCAGCTGCTGCACGTACGTCATATCTTTGTTCGAGACTCTGAAGATGTATGTAGCAATCCATCCCACTGTTAGTCCCAACACCATCACCAACTGAACGACATTGCCCGCCTGTAAAGGGTCAACTCCGACAAACTGCACAAGACAGGAGATGAATGGAGGAGTGAAATTTTTCAGAACAATGCAGTTATGAGATTAACAAGCAACAAAAAGTATTTCATCTCAAGACAAGGCCTTGAATGTTTTGAATTTTCAATAGGATCTTTTGCCATAAGGATGGATAGCACAATGACCAAAATGCCCTCGGTCAGTTTTTTTTTTTCAAAAAAAAAAAAAAATAGTTTGGTCAAGTATTGTGGGGCTAATGCAGTTTCTGTAGGACATCCAGCCTGTTCAAAAGGTGCACCCTACCGTGATGATCAAATGCCCCAAAAGATTGAGCTGATCCAATTATCAGGTGGTCCACGTGGAATTGGAGATTTTTGGGAGGTGTATGTTGTTATCTATGATGTGGCCTACTTGATGATTGGATCGGCCTAATTCTTTTGTTATATGATAATCATGGTGGGTTCACTTATTTGACAGATTGGATGTCATAAACACATTACATGGGCCCTGCAATGCTTGGCCTTTGCCACTTTTCTTAGAAGAAAATAAATGAAGAGAATTTTTGTCAATTTGCGCTCCATACATACATATCCTTCTGAAAATTCAAAATAGTCGAGGCATTTTTTAATAAATTCATTTTTTTATGATTTTTCATTAAAAATTTCCAATAAATAAGGATGTGTTTGGATGCACTATAGAACTGAATTGCAATACTTAGTTCCAATCAGGTGCGACAAACGAAATCATGATCACATTCTTTAGCATTCATATTTGAGGGGCTACAATAACAAATGTACAGTCTGCTGACAAGCATGGGCCCATGGTTTGGTGATCCAATACAGGATTCTTTAGAAGATCCCATCCTTCGATATGGTGGGCTGCAAGTAGATGATCAAGAGAAAAGAAAGTATAGCAATGTTTTGCATTCAATAGAAAAAATGGCCATATATCAAAGGGTTAGGATCTTCCTATCTGGGAGGTTTCTGGGGCAATCTGGATTACTAAATCATGTGTCCAACATGCATGGATTGAAATCCTGTGTGTTAAAATAAAAAAATATTACATTTGCTAATGAGCAAGTCTCAATTCTTCAACTGCAACTGCAATCGCATTACTTTCAAGTTTGGCCTGAAAGGAATGTATCTGCAATTTGAGGTTACATAAACATGTTATGATTACTCACTGTAATTTGGGTATTTCTCTTGTTCGAACCGACTATTGCAAGTCACTATAATTGTACATCCAAACGCAGTTCAAGAGAAAGGCAGAATTATACCTCCAATCCGCTTTTCAGACCAACACCTATTACAGTCACCCCAAGGCCAATCAGTAACACATCTTTCCTTGTGTATCCAAAAGGAACCTACAGATTCGAGCAAATAACGTTTTAGAACGTCAGGCGTCGGTTTAAGGATAATCTATCAAAAAATTAGCAAAACAATAGAAGATCCTTTCTTTAAATAATAATAAATAAAAAAAAAAGATTGAAAGCCAAATATACTACAAGCAATGTTCAGATTATCTCTGATACTATCGAAATATCCCCAATATTATCTCTATCTCCAGCTCAACGATAACGATAACACTGGTAGCGATACCTGATAACACCGTTAGTTTCAGAAATCCTAGGTATCGGCGATGTATCGCTAATGCATGGATATCGCCAATGCATCAGCAATATTTTTTACCGTATAAATTCCAGGTGTTGCTTATATTGCCAATGTATCGATATCTCCATTTTATCGCCAATATTTTCAATTGTGTAAATTCCAGATGTCGCTTGTATCGCTAGTGTATTGTAGTATCGGTATCGCCAAAAATCTGTTCATTAAGAAAAATTCCATTTCAATTTTTTAAGGGTGCATGGTTGTATGCTAGTGTTCAAATTGTCGATGATATTATCAATAACACAACATGGGCATTATCGAGACCACATTTTTTCGTCTCCTTTTCAGTTATCAATGATTTCTTAGAGAAATATCGTGCGTTGTTGATATTTTGAAATATTGATGGATGTTTGGATGGAAGGTGAGATGGTTAGATGCATAGATGGGATTGATGGGATGGTTGGACAGATTTCTTACGACACATGCTTTTAAGCCCCTCATTAAATGAAAGCTTATTATATATGCATTCTTATTACAATTTTTTTATTCCTAAATATGCAAATATGTGTATTTTAGCATCTCTTGAAGTTTCACTGAAAATTCCACCGTTTCCCCACAGTTTCTCCAATGTTTCCCCGCATTTCCGGTTATCGGCGATATTATCGACGACATTGATATTGTTTCTGTATCCCCAGCTAGCGAAACTTGTAGCGATACCGATACTTCGAACACTGACTACAAGTAAAGCATGTTTTAGGGTGGTAAAGGTGGGAAAATGCTAGCTTGCCTAATGTGATTTCCTCGCCTCCCCAAAGACCAAGTTAAGTAAGTTGTCTCAAGAAGCTTCACAATGTGTGATTTGGTGGCAAAACCATATGGTGTGTAGATTTTATGAAAGTAAAACCAAAAGGCATGGCATGAAGCCATCAATGAAACCCGTAACACATGTCCACTGCACTGGGGTGCAACTCGGGCTGGTTTGGACGGGATGAGGGTTAACCCCAGCCCGATCCAACCTCAAGAGTACCCAACCCGCAACCTGATCCAACCCGAGCTTCCCAACCTGAATTCCAATAAATACAATTTCGGGCTATTGCGCCATCTACAGTGGACCACAGTTTGTATTGAGGTATTAGGTATGCCACATGTACAGTGACTGTGTACTTTCTACTGGTTCCCATACTCATCCAGAGTATCAAACAACGCTTTCGGTCTATCAGTTCTCTCAAACTCGGACCAGACCAGGCGGTTGGACCAATTTGGATTAGAACCAACCATAAGTAGAGCTCGGATCACCTAGAAACCCTTTTTGGGCAAGAAACCAATCAAACCATCCACTCCAAGTGGTCCACACATCCAGATCAGATGTTTTTCCTGGTTCGACTTCTATGACAATCAAATTCAAAATGCATTACGGTGGTTGGGACAGATGACAAATTTATACAGTAAAAGCACACTACTAAATACACTACATGCGTTTAATTGCTTGTTTTGAACCATTTTATTTATTTATAATGTTAGGAGTTGAACCAGTCAAACTGCTGGTTGGACACATTTGGACTGAAGCACCATTGAGAAGGGGTTGAGGCCTAGTTCAGGCTTTAAAATGTTGCTTTCTATAGTTCCAAGGACCAGAATCGTCTACAAGACCTGTTTTAGGCAGCCCACAAAACACCCAAGCTTTGTGGAGCCTAACATGGGTATGTGCAAACCCCACTCCATATATCAGGTGAGAACATGTTCACCTTACATGCAAAAGATCTGCCCAATAAAAAACTGTGACAGGCCACACCAATGGGAACAATGTAAAATTGTTCCTAATAAGTTCATGTGGAGTGGCCCGCCTGAGTCTTGGATCAGGCTGATTTTTGTATCTTTGCTTCATCCTAGTGAGGTAAACTTGCTTAACGGGTTTGATGAAATATGAACACCATGGTGGTCCCACAAACAACCCTATATTGGCATCCATCTCCATTGTTCTATGTGGCATGGCCCACCTCAGCTGTGGATCTGGCTGAATTTTGTCCCTGGGGACTAGCATCAAGGAGAACACCTGATAGATGGAGTGGATTTTACATATAAAACATGGTGGTCCCTGAAGCACTAGTGCTGTGTAAAACAGGTGTTGTCGAGGATTTCAGTCCTAGTTCTAACATCAATTCCAAATATATTACCATGAAGAGTTACTTTTCAGCTAACTCAATAAGAAGCATGAACATGCAGGACAAGAAAATTCAGGAGCATTTACACCAGACTTAGTTGCTTATACATGCCTTGTCCTCCTTGGAATAAGCTTTGGAATCATCTTGACTACCCTCAGATGATGATGACGAATCGGTGCTTCTGGGGACCTTGGAGGACAGCCTCCTCGAGGTTATGCTAGCGGCAACTTTTCTTGAAAAAGGGGCGGGATCTGTTGGATATTGGCTTTGGCAAGTAACTCTGCCTGTAAAAACAGTTATGAGGTATCTGCGTCATAGTTCAAAAAACCCAAACTCAACTTGATGTCCAACTAGGTCAGGTTGACTGAAAGACTCGACTCAGTATTTAATAATTAGATTCAAATATTTGTAGTAACAAATACAATATATAATGTAATAGCAAAAAGATAAAGCAATTCACATTTACTGCATTAGTTAAAGGTTTTTATTTCCCAAACAAACGTCCAAGGTTTGATTCTCGCCCTCAACTAGGGCCGGCAATGGATATCCATTTACCTGATTACCTGCCAGCTCCAACCCAAGAAAATCGTATACATATATGGGAATTTTACCCCCCCCCCCAAAAAAAAAAAAAAAAAAAATTACCCGACTTCTAAGTGGGTCGTGTCCAGATATTACCAGATCTATATCCGCTTACCAGTTTACCCAAAGGCGTTTCATAATTTACTCAACCAATAATATTTTTAGTAAAATATTAAATACTTATCATCATCATCTAAGTCTTATACCAATGAATTGGGCTCCGCTACACGAATCTTGTTCTGTCGCGTTTGGATTCATGATGAAAGTTATGGCATAAGTTTGACACTGGCTGCCAACCTGAAAATATCAAATACTAATATAAGATAGCATTAAATTCTATCAAGTTGACTGATGTTGACATGGATGATAAGATTGATATGGTGGCCACTGCTATTATTTATTTTATTTTTTGTCAAAGCCAATGAGTTTTTATTTATATGTTCTATGATTTGTAGCTTGGTATTAGCTAATTATGTTATGGAATTTTTTTTTTTTAAATTAGGCATTTTTATTAATTTTATTAGTATTTGACTTTTTCTTTTAGTTTTTTTTTTTAATTAAATAATGGAGAGTTGCACTGCTTGCTGTTCTTTGCTCCTTATGGGGTGAGAGGAATGATCGCAAGTTTCGGAATTAGAGATGTTCTTGTATTAGGGTTATTAGCAGGTTTGATCAATGTATTAGGGATTGGTTGCCTTAAGAGGTTGTTTGTAGTCTTTTCCTTTCTTTTTTTCTTTTTTCGTTCTTTTTCTTTTTCTTTCTTTTTTTCCTTTTCTGGCTATTTCTGGTCTTGAATAAATTCAGTTTCTTTGAAAATTATATAAACCAAATATCTGATTACCCGACTATCTGCATCATACCCAACTTCTTTGGATAATATTCGTAACTGACTTCTTTGGAGTTGGACAACATCCAAAACTGTATCCATATCTGATGTCCAAGTTGGATATTGCAATATCCAACCATATCCGACATTTACAGCCCCACCCTCAACCTTATATATTCCCTCTTGAAAGAACATTTGACTGGCAAGTGACTCAACACAAGTGTTGCCGAGTCAACCGAGTAGACTCAACGAGTACTCCTGAAACTTGGCCGAGTCACACTTACAAGCAAGTTTCTCAATGACTCAGTGTATGAGGGAGATCACAGATATAAGAGTTATTACACAATGCTCCGGTCGAGAGTTCATACAGTACATTTAGGATTCTTGGTTTGAATATGTGGAGCCATAGTTTAGTGCTTTCAACTACTGATACGTGGGCACCACCAAAGTTGGCCCCTAAATGTCAATTTTTCCTGTATTGTTCTTCTTAACCATCTATTTGCTGGCCACCCATTGAAGGATTAGAAAAGTTTCAAACTGGGAAATTTTTGGCACATGGGCCATCATATCAGTGGTCTGAATCACCGAACAATGGCCCTTGCTAGTACAAACTGAAGGCCTGAACAGCGCATCACAAGCTTTCGGCCCGAGCATCATACAGCCAAAATCCAATTTCCATTCCAGATGAATTATGTGATCCTCAGCAAGAGAATATGCAGACATCTTTCAGCCAGGAGTTTGTATGACAGTACAAGTGGACCATGTTTCAACGATCAAGAGATTCAAGACTTTGTGATGGGTCCCCCTAAAACCTCAGTCAATAAATTGATGATTAATAAACAAATACCACAAGGGTCCTCATTCGATGGGTAAAAATCAACAAATAAATGGCCAGGACTCCAATCTGGGAGATATCCGGGGCATCCCATTTTCACTGTGGGATGAAAGAAATCTACGAACAACAGTCCTCAACAAGATTTCATTAGTAACTTTAAGTGATAGCACCAGATACTTTTCCTCAACGAAAACCACACAAAAACAATTGAAAAAATCAGATTGATTAAGTATTACTCTAAATCAAAAGTTCTAAGAGAAACCTCCTCAATATCAGTGTCTGAATGACGCCCATATGAGAAATCTTCAAGATAGTAAAATTGGCTTTCTCATTGATCTACATAAGAAAATGAAAAATGCATCCTATAAATGGCCTTTTCCACTCTAAAAAGGAAAGCCCATGAAGGAATTCCATTAAAATCAGATGAAAAAACCAACTGAATGGGGTTAAATAAAAAATCATGACCATTTCACAGAATTAACCTTAAGTGTTATTCCATGAGCTGAAAACATCATACCCAGATGAAAATTCTTCAAAAAAAAAAAAAAAAAAAGGTAAGGAAAGGAAAGGAAAGAAAACCTCTATATGGCTAATTCTGCTACCAAAAATAAGAAAGGAATTCCAACAGCATCAAAAGGAAAATTGACAAAATAGGGAAATTAGTTCACTCAATCTCACTCAATTAGCTCTACGTCGCTGTTGAAAAACATAAGACATGAGACCCAATTTAAATTCTTCATGAAACTAAAACTAGATTATTCTTTAATTAATCCTCCTAAGATAAATATCTGAAAAGGAATTCCATCTAAACCAAACTTTAAACAACAGAAAGTTTAGCATCCTTCCACATAATCTCACTTATTTAACTCATCATCTAAACCTCATCCCAACAAATTGGGGTTGGCTCTTTTTCCTGATGAAAAAAGTCATGGCAAAAGTTTCATGTCAGCTGCCTACCTGATGTAACAACCCTCCTATATCCGGGCTTGGACTGACACAAAACCAAAGGTATTACAAAACGGTTATGTAACAGTGGTAACTGTTGTGCCTTACGTGGCTGTCACAGCTGTATGGGAAAAAAAATCCCATAACGGAATGTTACGAGCGTGAAACATGTTTTTTTTCCAACAAACAAAGGCACCGTAACAGCCATTAAGGCTTGTATCGTAATGGCAACGGAGGTGGCTGTTATGGCCACCGTTACTGTTATGAATACCTTGCAAAAAACTCCCACAGGCACTATGTAAGCCTTATCCCAACTCTAAAGAAAAAGAAAGTAAGAAACGAAGAAACAAAGAAACAAAAACTAAATCCGGATAGTGCTCTACAAGAGTACATCAACAACACAAACAATTACACATATTTCCCTACACTCCCCCTCAAGCTAGAGAATGGATATTGATCATGCCCAACTTGGAACACATAAAAGATGATGATGACAATCAGTATGAGACACCACTCCCCCTCAAACACAGGCATAGTGGGACCTAAGATCTTCTATTGTTGCTTGTTCATAGAATGTGCACTGAGCTTTTCGTTGTTTTTTGAATTGCCTCTTCAAATAAAAGGCCTAACCAAACTCAACAACCATTGAATCATCAAACCACCATTCACATACAAAATCCTCTCAAAAACATGTGCAACATGCACAACAGGTGAGTGAACTACACACAGCGGTTGAGAGGGGGACAACACCCAAAATGGCATGTGAAGACACACGTGCAACACCACACAACTTGTGAGTGAACTAAACACACAACTGATAATAAGGGCCTAATAAAGGAAATGATGAATGTACAAGGAGAGCTCCAACGCTTACAGAAATCTTCCATGTCATGTTGATCGAGCATTACATCAAATGGTTTGTGTGCATAATAGCTCAAAGCATAAAAGGTGAACAAAAACTGCACAATCACCATCCTTAACATGAATCTCACCTCATTTCACAGCCTCACAACATCAGAACATGAAGACAGGAGAAAAATTCAGCAAAAGGTCCCAAAACAAGGGCCGAACCCGAATAGCACCCATTTCTCACCAAAAAAAAAAAAAATCATAGTTCCCTGATGGAATTTCACGCCTATTGTTTTTAGTGATTGCTAATGATCAACTGCACCTAATCCTATGAAAAATCTCCACACAATAATACAACATAAAAAACAAAATCTGGACCATTTCCCAACATTTTCTATTCTGTGTGAAACACCTCTAAAATTTCAAAAAATCCCAAAAAAAAATCACCATAAATCTTCTAAAATTAAGCTCTTCCAGATCCCATACTTTTTGTTTCAGATGGCGACCCAAAAATTATGTTGATGCCGTCCGTACGGCCAGATGACATTAGCTATGGGCCCCACTATCATAGAATGTGATGAGGTCCAAGAACTTGCTCTGATACCAGGTAGAGAGTGGAAAGATTGAGAGGGGGGGGGGGGGGGGGGGGGGGGGGGGGGGAGAGAGTGAGAGAGATTAGATGGTCAAAGTAACACAATTATATTTTCCTACAGGATGGTTAAAGTAAAATAGTGAGAGGTCCAAATTCAGCAGGCAAAAGTAGATGGTTACCATCATCAGTTCAATGAGATTTTGGGTTATGGTCCATCCACAATTGGGTCATCGCTTGGGACAGTCTAGATTGCCATACAACTACACCTTGCATAAAAGGGATGAGTCGCCACCATGTTCAAAATGGCATGTCATATAACTAAATTCTATATAAAATAAATAAATAAATAAATAAAAAATGGTTAAACATTTAAAACTCCCTATATTTCAAAAGATAAGAAAAAAAAATACAATTTTTTTCTTTGGGGGGAGGGGGGACCGAATTAAACATGCTTTGCTTTTCAAAAAAATAAAATCATTTCATTCGAGGAAAAAAAACTCGAGGGGAATTCACATATATAGATTGATCGTTGTCATCAATTTTTATATATGAATTACTTATAAAAAAAAAAGGATTTGATAAAATCAAAGAAAAATAATAATTCGCTATTTAATTAGCTATGTACATTATTGCTCATCCTCATAGAAAGTCTCACTATTTTAATTTTATTTTTAATATTTTGGTCTAATTTATATGCAATATATACATGCATATGTGCATATATATAGCTGTTTTTTCACTGTAGTTTTTTTAATTGAAACCACATTAAACCAAACTTTTTGTTCTCCAATTTTTAACGTTTTCATTTTTTTACCTAATTTTTTACCACCCTTTTGAAGGTTGGAATCAAATTAAACACGAATATTTCCCATACTGCTTTTTTGCCATATGCCATTTGCTAACTGTGTTCTCTCCCAATCTCCAAACCCACAGACAAAATCCATTAAAATCAAACAAAAAAAAAAAAAAAAAACAGTGATGGAGAATTACCACACTGAGTCTCACTCTATTAGCTCTAAAGCGCTACTCCAAAACCTCAGACTAACTAAATGGTTATTTCATTCCTTAGCAACCATATCGAGAGACCGAGTTCCGAATAGCAATTAAGTTTGTTTCGAGTTCGACATGAAAGGAAAGTAACTACAACTTGGGGAATACTATCGAATCATGGTTACAAATATCATAATACTTGGCTGTTTCCTGTCGATTCAACTGTATATTACAATTCAATTCACTTGTAAATCCAAAAGCAGCCTAAATTTCTGACTAATCCTTCATAAGAAGGGGGAAAGAACCACAACAGAATTCAATCAAAATCAAACAATGAACCTACAAAAATAGAGAAATATTTCATTGAATCTCGCTTCATTCTAAATTGCTATCCAAAACCCTGTGTGTGTGTGTGTGTGTGTGTGTGGTAGGTAAAGTTTCTAACTAATATAAATAGAGGCCACGCCTTTGGTTGTAGTGCGGGAGAGACGGCCCAGCTGTTCTTCAAACATGTTGTTAAGTATTGGGCCATGGCCCAAACTATAATAATTGACCGAGACCTTTGCTTCACAGAACAGTTTTGGACAAAGATTTTCAAGCTCTTAGGATCGAATCTGAACTTCTCTTCAAGTTTGAACCCTAAGACTGATGGCCAGACTGAAAGAATAAATGCATGACTTTAAGAATAAGTTTAGCACCCAGTGAGTGCCAACCTAAGGAATTGGTTTAACTTTCTTGACATAGCCCAGTTTTGTTATAATCAGAGACCTATTTCCAATCAGAGTGAAATCACCACCAGCCAACAGCCGTCAACACCCCATGGTGGAATGGCCAGGCATAGCTCACATGTGTACCATGGATCCAATACAAACGCTTCTAGAATAAGCTTAACATACAAATCAGGAGAGGGGGGGGCACCACTGATGTTCTCATTGGGCCGAAAATGAGGTTAATCCAAAACTCAGGTGGGTCATACATGTAAAATCATGAGTAAAACCTCTAAAATCACGTAATGCGACCTAACTGTGTTCTGGAATGGCCTGATGCATCTTCTGATTGGATTAGATGGTATATACAAAACACGGAACACCACACATACAACCTGGAAGATTTTTAATGGTGGTCGTCCCCATCCCAACTGTTCCCTGTGATGTGGCCCAGCTGAGTCTTGGATCGTACGGATTTTTGGGTAGCAAGGATAAGATTAGGGAGCACACATGATGGATGGATTGAATGTCTTTAATACATCACGGTGGGCCTTGTACATCAATTTGTATGTTAAGGTTATCCTAGATATGTTTGTATTCAATCATGCCTCATATCAATAAATAAAAAATAAAATAAAATAACCAAGAGGGAATTCCAACAGAACCCAAGAAAAGACTCTAAAAATGGACAATTCTTGCTTAATTACCCTTCTTAATCCCACTTAACTAGCACTAAATTACCATCAAAGCTACCCAAAATGAAAATAAATCAAAACCCGGAAGTAGCTAATTTATAACCAATATAAATAAAACAAAAAACACCCACAAAGAAATTCCAAAAAAAATCAAATGAAAAGCACTTAAAACGGATAATTCTTGCTTGATTACCTTACTTAATCTCACTTAACTAGCACTAGATTACCATCAAAGCTACTCAAATGAAAATAAATCAAAACCCAGAAGTAGTTAATTTTATAACTAAGATAAATAAAATAAAATAAAAAAACACCACAAAGAAATTCCAACAAAATCAAATGAAAAGCACTAAAAATGGATAATTCTAGCTGAATTACCTAACTTAATCTCAATTAACTAAAAATAAACTACCATCAAAGAAACCCCAATGAAGATAAATCAAAACCCAGATGAAATAAAAGAATAGAATAAGAAAGAGAAATGCAGTAACACACTCACTTTGAAACCTTTGAAAGAGAGAAGAAGATTGATGGAATATGTTGGTTCTTCTTCTATTGTTGTTTGAAGAGAAGCCATGGGAAGATGAATGGATTAAAAACAACGGTGGTGGAGTAGATAGACTCAAATCCAATGCCATCAGAGAGAGAGAGAGAGTACTTGAATTCCAAGAGAGAAAATCAAGCAAATGAGAGAGAGAAAATCAAGCAATCTTTTAGAGAAGAGAAAATTCAGGTAGTCCTCCGGACTACTGAATTGAAATTGTAGTCGATCTGGGTCATGAGGATCAGTACAAGATCCACTTCAGGAAGTGGTACCAAATAAGGATAGCCCATGGTTTCCTGTTTTACTTTAAAGATGAACCAACCATTCAAAAAATGAACTTGAATTTTAACCGTTGAAAATTCTCTAATTTTGTATCTCCATAGATCGAACGGATAAAAGCATTTATGGTAGCTCATACGTTGTATGTAGTCTATTAATGGTGCCAAATGCCTGTTGAACGGTCCCGATGATAGATATACGGGGGCCCAACTAGACGGTCTATGAATCTGCTTCAGTAGTCCGCGGACTACTCTCTATCTTTACTTTTAATCTTTTTGTGGCGATAGAACTTGAAAATCTAAGCCGTTCGTGGCCATCGTCCGTCCCACAGAAATATCTGCCGCGTAATTATCTTCCTCTAACTTGCGCCGGGGTTGCAGCGGTTAACACCCTCTTGCAATCTGCAGACGTCCAACGGCAAAGGCGCCAAAAAATGGCGCTTCACATGTGCCAAAGTGGCACACGTGTACGAATTCTAGGACATCCATCAGGTGGACTCGCTATAACATTCACTAGCAAAAAAAACTGCACAATTGGAAGTAGGTTCGCTATAATATTCCTGTACGAGTTCTACGACTTCCACCTTACTGTGGGGCCCACCTTGATGATGTGTTCTATATCCACACTGTCCATCCGTTTTTCCAACCATTTTAGGTTGAATTCCCAAAAATTAACCAGATCCAAACTTTCTAGGGCGCACCGTAATGTTTATTTGCCATCCAATGTCAAAAATTTTCTGACACACAAGATTTTAATGGTAATACACCACTGCTTCCAGTGGTGTGGTCCACCTGAGATTTGGATCTGCTTAGGTTTTGGGAGCACGTCCTAAAATGAGCTGGAAAAACGGTGGGCCCCACGCGGTCAGGGTGGGCCCACAATGATGTATGTATTTTATCCAAGCCGTCCATCCATTTTTCCGTCTCATTTTTGTACATGAGCCCAAAATTGAAGTATATCTAAAACTCAACTGGGCCACACCACACAGAAACAGTAGGGATTGAACGCCTACCATTGAAAAGTTCTTGGGGGCCACAGAAGTTTTGGGATCAAGCTGATATTTATGTTTTCCCTTTCGTACGTCTATGTGACCTCATTTAACGGTGGTACAATACGCTTTCACAGGAATTGCGGTCCCTCAGAAGAGCTGAGAATCCAACCGTCTGGCTATCCCAACCATTCAATCGATAATCCTGTACATATAACTATTGGGGAATGCTCCAACGAACCTTAGGGCCACACTAAATGGACGGCTCAGGTTTTATTCAATCATATGATGCCATCTGTTCTGGCTTCTCTCTAATAAACTGATTGATAGACGGTACAAAACGGTCAAAAATTAGATGTCCATGTATTTCATGGATAGAACCGTTTGAAGAGCCGCTCATGAAATGCACCCCATCCATCAGGCACATTGCCTCTTGTACCTGATGGACATGTAGGGCCCACCGTGGTGTTTATATGCCTTCTAATCCATTTATCTGTAGTCCTCGACACGATGAAAGAATTACCCACATATCACACGACCATACCACATGAATTCAAAGGTTTTTTAGGTGTAATTTTATAGGGTGGCCCACCTGACTGTTGAATCAGCCTGATTTTCGGAATCAAGGCTCAATAAAGTGTGATAACAGGGTGGATTTCATGCAAGTACAGTCGTTTTCCCATTTTTTAGATTTAGACAATTTATGAGCCATGCTACAAACCGAAGCAATTCCCATCGAATCAATGGCCTGGATCACCGATACCATGGCCCCCACTTGTAGAAAAATGGATGCACCAAACTGTTCACGTTCTGATGATACCATAAGAACATTACAATTCCTCACTAAAAAGAACAAACAACAAGCGAAGTTGCAGATTCCAAGCACCCAAATACAACAATCTCCATAACAGCTTCATGTGGGCCATGTGATGATCAATCGGTTTTATAAAAATAAAAAAAAAATTATAGTGGCCCCATTGGTAACAAAAACTAGCCTTTGGGACCCACATCTACGCCCTAAACTGGTGGAATTTTAGACCCCACATTTTGAACAAAAAAAAAAGACATACACTCAATAATAGCATATTTACACTCCACAACATTTTCTTTTTTCCTGTTGGATTCTGGGTTGAAGCATCTCTCTCTCACAGCCCCATGCACATCAGAAGCCTCTGGTCTTTTGATAAAGGACATGAAGCTGCCTCAACAACCTGCAGCCGCTGGATCACAAAGTCAAATGGTGTAGGTAAATTAGAGAAAAAGATGCAAGGGACCACCAATTTTTGTGGGAAATTTGGTCCAACTGATCAGAACCCATCTTGGCCTGTTTCCGCCCGAAATCTACTTGCCTCATGATTTATTAAATTTAAAAAAAAAGAAAGAAAGAAGAAAGATTTTTAGTCCATACGGGTAGGTGATACCGGAAAATAGGATTAAGCCCCATGCCCCCCAAGAAGTATTCGCTTTCCTCGGCGTAAATGCAATTAAGGGAGTTTTAAAAAAACAAAAACATCGCTAATTGAATTTATGCCAAAGAAAGGACCAATTTAGTGTCGCGAATCCAAGGTGGAGAGCATGGCGCCCACCAAAATTTGCAGGATTCCCTACCCAAAAGTACCCATAATAAGTCATCCGCTGTTAGTACGGCTCGAGTATTTAAGTCAATGGTTCGCTTTGACACCATGTAGTTTTTTTTTTTTTTTAATGTTTAGTGGCCCATTTTGATGGAATTTTATGATACCCATGCACAATGTCCACAAGCCTCAAGTTTGGACAATGCCGCCGATGGATCGCATATCCAAATCCAGACCATGAATCTGGTGGTCCTGCAATGGATGGGTCCTGCAATGGATGGTTCCCCAAAAAAATCCCTCTAATAGAACAATCCCAACCTTCAATAGGTGGTCTGCAAATAGATGTCAAGAACGCAACAATGGTTCATGATCAACTAAAACTAAATAAATAAATAAAACAAAAGAAAAGAAAGAAGAAAGAAAGAAAAAGCAAACAGCAGATAGGTACAAGCTTCCAGTCATGGAGATTCTGGAGCCATGGTCTACCACATTCGAGGTCATCAGATCATCACATCAACGTTCTAGAACATGGACCCTATTGTCCCAACTCAATGCTCGAGGATATTGCACACATCCTAGACTCAAGGATCATTTAAGTCCTCATGAAAAACAAAAAAATACAAAGCCCGGAAGGCCATTTATGTGCCAGAAGCAGAAAGTAGACATGAAACGTCTTTTACCCCCCTTTTAGTATGCATCATCAACTTCACAAGGGGACAACATTTCCGAAGAATTCTTTCGGAGTTCAAAGAGTCCACATGAATCAGTAACCTGACATTAGAGCAGACCAACTTGATCAATCAATTCCATTTGGCTGGCCTGGCCCTCTGATTCAAATTAGTGTGGATTGGCTCTGTGATTCACACAAAGATGATTTTCCCATTACACGTTAACACAGACTCTTTCAATCGGATGGCAGAATATTGAATCAAAGATCTAAACTCGAGACAGGCTGGGTTGCTCACGATTCGACACATGACAACATGAGATAATGAGATACACCCTGATCCATAGCTCAAGTGGTAGACTGAGTGAAGATAACCTCGTTTCAACACTGAGGTCTTGGTATCAATTCCCAAGTAGGAGTGGCTAACATTGTGGTGTGACTAACAGGGGAGATCAGGGGTGTTCTAACAGTGGGGGGTGTGCACTAACCCAAAATAATAATTAAAAAAAAAAAATGAGATGTCTTCAATAAAAAAGAAGAAGAAGATATTAAACAAGGGTCTTGAGAATCAAACCTCAAAGCCAGTTTTTCTGTACAGTTCTTGGGCGGGCTTGTTGTCCACATTGACATGAACAAATAACTGTTTCATACCTGTCGATCAGAACAGATAAAAATAAATAAATAAGCCTGTGATAGATATACGAACAAAGTTGATAGATCTCACATGAATAAAGAAAGTTTCTTTTAGGATTGATCCCAAAAATGCACCTGCTGAGATAGCAACATCAGTCGCCAAATGAAGCATATTAGTTGCAATTCCCCGACGGCGGGCATACTTCGTCACACAAACATTTGCAATGTACGCATATCTATGTGCATCATTGGCTTCGTGGCTAACAAGGACGCCACTAGCCCTTCTCACTTCCTGAAGATGAAGCATTATAATGTCACGGGAAGTTGATGAATCCTTTTCGTCCAAATTTCCAAATTAATGGGGATTAAGGCGGAGTTTTTGGAAGTAGACCCCAGAAGACGTCGTTGAATATGTCAGTGAAGTGAATTTGTTTTGATCTCATTAAACAAGAATGGGTCAGCTACTTCCTTTTTTCATTTCCTGCTTTTCCACCCCCGGAATAATATGAGCTGTGCTGCAGTTGTACCAGTAGCAGCGTAAGCTTACAGTGGTCCCAGGCAGATGTGGGCCCGCGTGATGCATGCAGACCATCCAACCTGCCCATCAGACGGGTCACCTCATATTACCTCTTGAGTGTCAAAAATATGCTCAATCCAACATTCAAGCGGTCATGACATGGGACAATGTGAGAGAGAACGCTCACCCTTGATTTGCACAAGGGCCCAAATGAATTGAAAAACAGCATAATGATTTTTCGTCTGACCCTCCGTCCAGTATGAAGGGTTAGAACCGCCTAGATTCCATATACATAACATGATCAACTCTCCATGCAAATCAAGGGTGCGTGTTCCCTCCCAACTTGTATCCCATGTCGTAACCCACCTGATTCATGGGTCAGCCTTATTTTTGGGCTCCAGTGGAAATATGCGCTGACATATCTCATGGATGCTTGGATATCATACATACATGACACAGGCCCACATCTGCCTGGTACCACTGGAGCGTGCCCCAAATAATATCGAACTCGAAGTTCATTGCAAGAACTACATAAATGGTAAAATGTGTATTTTGGTCGAGAATTCTGCCCACACCAATCTCAAGGTTCTTCCGAACACACCTTACAACATAATTCCAGATGTAAAGTGAATAATATTTCTCATTTTTTTCCCTCAAAAACAATATTGGGGAGAAAAGTATGTCCCACAAGCCAAAAAAGAGACTGCCTTAGGAAAAACCCATTACTACAATTATGTAATATTTTCATATATGTGACTGTGGCTCTAATTAGTTTCCTAACTCATAACTAGACAGGTTGAAAGAGAACTTCATCTTGCTGTGCTTACCCCTGGGAAGGTTTCCCCTTGCAAGAACTGCCGGACGCTTAGGTCGAGGGTTCCTACAACGCTGTTTAAGACCGAGCGTCTAACGTTCGCTTCTTCCTTCTTAACCTGAAACACACAGAACGGTCAGTACCAACCTGATATCATGTCCCACTCAAAGCACAGGCAGAGAAACCAATACATTACAGGTGATGCCAACCTTCTGGTAAATAATTGAGAGACGGTTTTTTGCATTAATTATATCTAAGCTGCTTGTGTTCCCAAATCTCCCACCATCAGTTGTGGTCAGGAATCAAATACACATTCAAAATCAGCTATAAACATTAAAAATATTTTCTTTTTACAAAATCCAATTTTGAATGTGCACAGGGACTCCCACCCTTAAGCCAATGGATGGTAGGACATTTGGAAACTTCGGTTCCCAACGGATGGTAGGACATTTTGAAACTTCGGTTCCCATATGGTACCCTAACCATACATTATGTGTTTGGTCTGTGATTAACTTAATATTGTTTATATAAATTTAAGAGTGTCGGATTCAATCCTACCTAGAGAGAGAGAGAGAGAGAGAGAGAGAGAGAGAGACTCAGTTTGGGTCTAAGAACTAAAATGGAACGCTCAATGATCAATAGGGGACCAGATCCAGTCCATCAAGAAACATGGTTAGCATGATGCTTCTGTGTCATTGCTGCAAATGTGGAACATGAACTAGATCAAAACGACACGAACTGAGCTAGCTCGGTTAACTTGCTCAGCTCAGATAAGCTCGACTCAGCTCGACTCGAAAGCTAGTTCAGGCCAAGCCGAGCTGATTTTTTTAGAGCTTGAAGCTCGGGCAGAACTCAACTCGGTTCAGCTCGGCTCGGCTCAAGTTATATATATATATATATATATATATATATATAAGGGCCCACCTGTATAAAAACTAAAAGGAAAGCTCAACTCAACTTGAAAGCTGAAAGCTCAAACTTGAACTCAGCTTGAAAGCTTCAGCTCGAATTTGGCACGAACTCAGCTTGAGCTGGCCCCAGTTGCTGACCAAATTGAGCCGAGCAGGCCAGTCAGGCTCGAGGACCGAGCCGAGCTAAACTCAAGCTGGGGTAGGCTGTTGGCCGAACCAAGCCGAGTTGTGCCAAGTTCAGCTCGGCTCGGCTCGTGTACAGCTCTAATCAAAACCATTCATTTGATAGGAAAAGATTATGAATAGGCCATAGTCCAAAAATCAAATTATTTGGAAAATCATGACCCTTTAATTGATGGCACACAAAGAACAAAAGTGATCAATGACTCGCATTTATTGAGTAAAGGTCCATTTATTAGATGTTTATGATAGTTCAATCAGAGCAATTTATTATTGGCCAATCAATGCAGAGCTAGCAGTATGTCTTCTTCTTCTTCTTTTTAAGCTAGAAGAGTGTCTTCTTCAGATCATCATACATTTGACATGTATGGTACACAACCTAGAGGCACAAAAATGTCATGCCTCCCATGTGGCAAATGAACTAGATCAAAGCCACTCATTTGATAGGAAGAATAATGATTGGGCCATGTTCCACAATCAAATATTTGGAAAATCATGACCCTTTAATTGGCGGCACACAATGGACAGTAAAAGACAATAGCAAGCAATGACTCACAAAGGTCATTTTCTTAGAGATGGTTATGATGGTTCAATCAGAGCAATTTGTTATAGGTCAATCAATGGCGGAGCTAGCTTGGAGTCCAGATATTCAATAATGGTAATAGTGACCATAACGGCAAACCTTATGGCCGTTACAACCCTGTATTGGCCTATTACGGCCATTGTAGGCTTCTTCTTTTTCTTTCTTTTTTTCAAAACGGGCATTACAACCCCACATCGCGGGCTCCCACCGTTACGATTGTGTAACAACCTTTATGGGCCTTACAGCCATTACATGACCATTTTTTAATACCATTATATTTTCATGCCTTAGGATGAAAGTACCATGTTCGATGCGGCACGTGAACTAGATCAAAACCAGTCATTTGATAGGAAAGATAATGAACGGGACATAGTCCATGTATCACATTATATGAAAAATCGTGACCGTCAATTGGTGGGACACATTGGACGGTAAATGACAAAAGTAAGCAATGACGCATTCAGTGAGTAAAGATCCATATATTAGATGGTTATGATAGTTCAACCAGAGCATTTTTTTTTAAGTTGATGATATTTATTAGAAAACTCACAAAAGCAAGGAAAGAATACAAAGGAGCCAGCAGAACAGAAGCCCCTACAGAGACAACCTAAGTCGGCTTACAACCGAAGCCCAATTCTCCAAAAAAGATCCAGCCCTAAAGATCACATTTGCCGCCTTGAAGCTTTGGTTTTTTAAGCATCGCATAGGTAGCATAGGACCTAAATTCCTTATAGGTTGTGCGGACATGCATTTAGGCATTAGTATGACATTTAACGGGTAATGGTTTTGATTTCCTTAGTTCATTACAAAATTATGTACAGCATGTGCTTGTACGTGTCACTGTATGCATCCATGTCGCAACATGTAATCGAAATTGACGTAGGATGCCCTGATTATGATGCATGCTCATGAACACATATGAATCAGCGAAATTAAAAGACAATAATAATATAAAAATCTAGCATCAATCATCATAAACTAAGAAAATCACAAGGAGACATGCAATGAAGTGGGCCATTCATCACAACCACGAAGTGTGAAGTTCAATTAGTGCTAGGGTTGGATCCGGCGAGAAATGGAACCTCCCAATCTTGCATGGTCATCACCCAAACAATCAATGGGAATCACTAATCCGAAATATCAAGGGATTTTCAAATGAGGGATTCGAAAAAATCTAAAGAACTAGGGTTTGGGATCAATTCTCATATTTAGGTCATATGAAATAAACAAAACAAGGATTAGAATGAAAAGAATAGATGAGAGATTACCTTGAATAAGGTGGAGGGGCACAAGAAGAAAAGAGAAGAAGAAGAAGTATCATGAGAGAGAGAGAGAGAGAGAGAGGAGGGAAGCAACCAAAGGCTTGCTTTTCATTAATTAATCAACTAAATTCATGTTTAGGGGTTAACCCACTTAAATAGACACTAAGAAAGAAAAAAATACCAAAATAACCTCAAAACTTAAGTAAAAAACAAACTAAAAAAAAAAATGGTTCACGCGATGGTCGAACGCCTGGTGGAAGTGAAAAATGTCCAACGACGAAAACAGCTAAACAGGTGAATTTCGAGCTCCTGGGTGACACTTGGTCGGGCGCCCGACGGTCCAGAAACGTTGGGATTGCCGACGGCCCAGAAGCGTCAAGAAAACCATCGAAATTTGTCTTTTATGTTTTTCTTGTTCCTCTTACACATGTCTTCCCATAGTGGGGCCTTCTCAAATGTCCCAAACCACATGTGTAAGGTCTTCAATGCTCATTCAATGGCTGTCAAGCCATAAGGAAGATGCTTGTGGTGTGCGCTTTCTTCGTTGATAAACTTGAAAGGGTCTTATGTCCTCATCAACTCCCCTCGGGTGAAAAAAAAAAACTTGACTCCGACGAGTTAAAGCTCTTGTGATGCTTTAGTAAATCTGGATCAACACACTGCAATTCCGCTTCAGTCAACCACGTAGATTCAGACAGTGGTTTATTCTTCCATTTGACAAGGTACTTCTGGAAACCTCTATCTTTCGTTGAAACTATCTCTTCATCGACAATTTCTTCAATCTCTTCCTTACGAATAATGGGTGGGAGAAGGGGTAGAGTAGGTTGTGAAGAAAATTCAGAGAATGGCCATGAGGGGGATGATGGAAAAATGGTAGAGTTAGGGGACCGAACTAGATCTTCCACGTTAAACGTTGGATTAATGCCCATTTCAGGTAGAAGGTCAATCCGATATGCGTTCGACCCAATTTTTTGTAATATTTTAAATGGTCAGCACTACGCGCTTGTAATTTATTAGCAGTGCCTTGTGAGAACCGCTCTGGCCTTATCCTCACCATTACATAGTCTCCTTCCTGACAATCTTGTAATCTACAATGAGAGTCAACTGAATATTTATAGCTATCATTGTTCTTATTGATCCGTTGTCTAATATGTGTATGCAATTCATGAATGTGTAGTGCAAATGCATCGGCCGACTCTGAAGATCTCTGGGTGACAGACATGGGTAAAAGATCTACAAGCATTCTAGGTTTGTAACCACTGACAATTTCAAAAGGACTCATCCCTGTTGATCCATTGACTGATCCATTATAAGCAAATTTAGCGATAGGTCGAATTAAGTCCCAAGTTTTAACATGCTCACCCACTAGACAACGTAAAAGGTTTCCAAGACTACGATTTACCACCTCAGTTTGACCATCTGTTTGAGGGTGGTATGTAGTAGAAAACTGTAAACGAGTACCCATCATGTGCCATAGTGTTTTCCAAAAGTAACTAGTAAATCTGACATCAAGGTCAGACACTATGGTCTTAGGCAACCCATGAAGACACACCACACCATCAAAAAAGACGGGAGCAATATGAGACGCATTTGACGTTTTCGAACATGGGAGAAAATGCGTCATTTTAGAGAAACGATCCACTACAACAAAGATGGAATCGTGCTTTTTTATCGTCTTGGGAAGTCCCAGCACGAAATCCATGCTAATGTCTTGTCACGGAGCATGTAGCACTAGCAATGGCGTATATAGCCCAGTATTTTGCTTTCGTTGTTTTGTCAGTTGACACGTAAGACATTGCCCTAAAATTTTGGCTACGTCTCGCTTGAGACTTGGCCAATAAAAACGATCATCTACGAGGGCAATGGTTTTGTCTCGACCAAAGTAGCCAGCTATCCCCCCTGAATGAAGCTCCCAGAAGAGGAATTCATGAAGGGACATACGAGGAATACAAAGTCGGTCTCTTTTGAATAGGAAACCATCTTTAAGAACATAATCACCCGTGCTATGCTGGTCACTAGAGAGTGACGTATAAGTGTTCCCAAAATCAAGACATATGGAATACTCATCTTTCAATTGCTCGAATCCAACTACCTCTACACTCAAGGAGTTGAGCAACGCCACTCTTCTACTAAGGGCATCTGCTGGTTTGTTTTCGACCCCGGCCTTATGTTTCAAAACAAATGAATATTCCTGAAGAAACGCTACACACTTCGCATGCCTTGGGTTGAGCCACTTCTGAGAATGTAAATATCTCAAGGCCTCATGGTCTGAAAACAGGACAAATTCTTGCGGTAGGAGATAGTGACGCGAATGTCTCAGGGATTGCACTACTGCATACAACTCCTTGTCATAAGTGGAGTACTTATGTTTTGCCTCATTCAATTTCTCACTGAAATAGGCTATTGGATGGCCTTCTTGGCTCAACACTCCACCTATACCAACACCTGACGCATCACAAGCCACCTCAAAAACTTTAAAAAAATCAAGTAGACGCATGGCAAGAGCCTCTACCATCTTGCCCTTAATTTCTCTGAAAGCCTTGACTGCGACTTTAGACCACACGAACTCTCCCTTTTTCATACATTCTGTAATAGGAGACATAATCGTGCTAAATCCTACAATGAACCGACGATAAAAAGTTGCTAAGCCATGAAAGCTTCGCACCTCGTGAATGTTCTTCAGCTCTGGCCACTCAACTATGGCCCTGACCTTTTCAGGGTCTGCTTGCATTCCTTCTGAAGATACTATAAATCCTAAGAACACGACTTGACCTAGACATGAACACGCACTTCTTAAGATTAGCGTACAACTTTTCAGTCCCAAGGACGCTACAGACCTGCTTCATATGTTCAACGTGTGATTCCTTGGTGGTACTATAAATAAGAATGTCATCAAAGTACACCACTAGAAATTTACCCACAAACGGTCTCGACCCACGTCATCACCCACATAAAAGTACTGGGTGCGTTAGTCAAGCCAAAGGGCATGACCATCCACTCGTACAACCCTTATTTCGTTTTGAATGCAAGTCTTCCACTCATCCCCTGGGCGTATGATATCCACTCTTGAGATCAATTTTGGAGAAAATGGTAGACTTGGCCATCATGTCAAGTATATCATCAAGTCTAGGTATAGGAAACCTATACTTGACAGTAATTTTGTTTATGGCACGACTGTCCACACACATGCGCCACGTGCCGTCTTTCTTTGGTGTCCACAATGCGGGCACGGCACACGGGCTCGTACTCTCCTAGATGAAACTCTTTTTTGCAGAAGCTCATCAACTTGCCTCTTCAACTCTACATGCTCTGCAGGGTTCATCCTGCAGTGAGGAAAGTTCAATAAAGTCGACCCCGAGATAAGATCAATGGCATGCTGGATGTCCCGCATAGGTGGTAACTCATTTGGTAAATCATCAGGGAACACGTCACTGTATTCCTTCAAAACTGTTGTTACTTCATAGGGTAACTCTGATGGAACGTCAAGTGTAATCTCTCTTGCCACAAGGGCATACACCATGGAATCATCCTTAGTCTCTTTCTCAAATTCTCTCGCATTGATAATATGAAGAGACTTAGGTTTGGATTTCCCTACTTCTTTAAGCTTACTCGCCTTCTCATCCTTTTTCTTCCCTAATGTGCTTTCAGGTGGCATAGGGTTAAGTTTGATCTTTTTACCGTTATACATGAAGGTACACGCATTCGAACGGCCAAAGATCGTGACATCATTGTCGAATAGCCACGGTCTACCTAGGATAATATGTCCAACATCCATAGGTATCAAATCACACCACAGGGACTCCTTGTATGACCTAAATTCGATAGGAACTAAACATTGATGGGTGACAGGAATGGATGTTTTGTCGACACAAGAAACTTTGTATGGGTTAGGATGAGGTATGGATTTCAACTTCAAACAATCCAAGGTGTTAGTGGAGATCACATTTTAACAACTTCCACTGTCCACTATCACCTTGCAATTCTTCTTCCCACACTTGGAGAGAGTATAGAAGATAGTGTTTCAACACCAATCAACACTACCCCTAGACTGAGCTAGCACACGCCTGACTACTATTAGCGTTGCTTCTCCATCTACTTCGTCTTCATCAGTAAGACCTCCTTTAGGATGATACTCTTCAACTTCATAATCACCCTGGTCATCTACACCCTCGTGGGACTCGCCTATAACTAAGGCTTTTCCACGGTTCTCCGTAGGACACTGATTGGACATGTGACCGAGATTCCCACACTCATAACATCTCGCTTGGCTACCCCCACTAGGACCGGCACCAAGAACCCATTTGCCCTTGTCATCCCTAAGCCTAGGCGAAACAGTCGCCTATGCCTTGGGTTGACTGCCAACGTTAGTTCTAGTTCCTTGGGAACCGGATCTAGCGTTAGAGTTTCGGGACTCAAAACATCGAATGACAAGAGTTCTCAAGTATTGCTCCAACTCCTACATAACTTAATATGCTTCATCCAAGTCCATTATGAGTCGAGTCATAAGCTCACGCTGAAGATCCGTTCGAAAGCCCGTCTTAAAACGCGAAAGCGTTACTAGAAGGGTCTTCTTGGACATCACATCGCATCATGAACTCCTCAAATTTGGCAATGTAGTCAGCAACAGACATTGACCCTTGGCATAAGAATTGTCATTGGTCAAGGAGCTTCTATCGGTATGAGAGAGGAAGATATTTCTCCTTCAACTTCTCTTTCATCTCATCCCAATACGTGATAGGGGTTCTACCAATTCTTTCTATCTTTCACTTAGTGTTGGTCCAAAATAAGTTGGCCTAGCCCACAAGTTTTATCTTTGCAAACCGCATTTGACGGTTTTCTGATATGCCATACCACTCGAAGTAGTGATCCATGTTAGCAACCTAGTCAAGGAATGCTTTGGGATCCAGATGCCCATCAAAACTTAGGGCCTCAACTCTTACATTCTTCACCACACGCTCATCTGGATCGTAGCGGTCTTGATGATCATATATGGCTTGTGCCTCAAACACAACACCATGACCCGTTCCACGATCTCTACCACAATTATCTCCATGTGTGGAGCGCGTTCTTCAATAATTCCTCCCGCTTGAGAGTGCGCATCATCCCCAACAGTGGAGTTCTCCCTTTGGGATGCCTCTAATTGTTCGACCTTAGTCATGGTGGCTGCAATTTGGTTGTCCATACGAGCAAACTCTCGCATTTGGCTCGTTTCTAAAGCGGTTATCTTTTATATCAATTAAGCAAGTTGCTCAGATAATTGCTCGTTATTCATAGTTGGTTGAAGTCCGAAACCTCTACCTCTTCTCATAGGCATGCAACTAAGACTTGAACCAAATTTTACCCAACTTGACCACTATGGTTTTATGACTCACAAGATGAATGCGATGGATTTAAACTTCAATGAACTGACACTTAATTAATTCTAGATAATGCGACTCAAATCTGGAAATTTTCCAAATTAGGAAACTTTCTAAAATTGAAAAGATCCTAAAATTGAAACTTTCTAAATCTGGAACTTTCCTTAGACAAACCTACAATCAAAACCCTAATTTGATAACTCGATCTAAACATAACCATGCAAGCCTATTCTCTAATACCAAATTTGACATAGGATGCCCTAATTATGATGCATGCTCATGAACACATGAATCAGCGGAAATAAAAGACAATATTAATATAAAAATCTAGCATCAATCATCATAAACTAAGAAAATCACAAGGAGATGCAATGAAGCGGGCCATTCATCACAACCACGAAGTGTGAAGTTCAATTAATGCTAGCGTTGGATCCGACGAGGAATGAAACCTCCCGATCTTGCATGGTCATCACCCAAACGATCAATGGGAATCACTAATCCGAAATATCAAGGGATTTTCGGATGAGGGATTCAAAAAAATCTGAAGAACTAGGGTTTGGGATCAATTCTCAGATTTAGGTCATATGAAATAAACAAAAAAGGGATTAGAATGAAAAGAATAGAAGAGAGATTACCTGGAAGAAGTTGGAGGGGCACAAGAAGAAAAGAAAAGAAGATCAACGAAGAAGAAGAAGAAGGACCATGAGAGAGAGAGAGAGAGGAGGAGGCAACCAAAGGCTTGCTTTTCATTAATTAATCAACTAAATTTATATTTAGGGCTTAACCCACTTAAATAGATACTAAGAAAAATGAAAAATACCAAAATATCCTCAAAACTTAAGTAAAAAACGAACTAAAAAAAATAGTTCACGCGATGGTCAGACGCCCGGTGGAAGTGAAAAATGTCCACCGACGAAAATAGCTAAACAGGTGAATTTCGGGCGCCCGGTGACACTTGGTCAGGCGCCCAACAGTCCCGAAACGTCGGGATTGCCGACAACCCAGAAGCATCGGGAAAACCGTCAAGAATCTGAAATTTCTGTTTTTCCTGCTGACAGCCCAAAAGTGTCAGGAATCTGTCTTTTTTGTTCTTTTTGTTCCTCTTACACGTCTTCCCATGGTGGGGCCTTCTCAAATGTCCCAAACCACATGTGTAAGGTCTTCAATGCTCCTTCAATGGCGCCAAGCCATAAGGAAGATGCTTGTGACGCGCGCTTTCTTCGTTGATAAACTTGGAAGGGTCTTGGTCCTCGTCAGAAATAGTTCAGTTTCATTCTTTAAGATGTTGGAGGTGGAGATGCCTTTTGTAATTTTGCCTACACTGAATCTTCAGCCCTAAACAATTTTATGTTCTTGATGATCTTCCAAGTTATTATGAACTTGAAATGATTCTGTGAACTTGATTCAGCTCATCTAACTGCGATAATTCCATGAACTTGATTTGGCTTGTCTAACTGGGCTAGACTTCTATATAGTTCGTAGATAACTAAATCTCTCATCCTTGAACCTTCGGAAGAAGAAACAGTGTAATAAAGTTTGATCATCTAAAGTACATGGAAGACTGGGGACATGGGGTATTGTAGCTCTTTTTAAGGATTACGAGGATGGCAGCAAATTAAGGAGATTAACGCCACGGATTTTCAGAATTTATTTGAAATTTTTTTGGAATTTTATTTAGATTTATTTTATTTTAAATATCGAGCATTTACTTTGATTTGATAATAACAGATCATCCGTGAGAGATATGATAGGCGACCCCTTACAAAAACTGCTTAGAATGATGCCATGAACGACGTAAAATGGTTAGATTTCTCAAAACTCGCATTTTTTCTATAATTACAATAATGCCCTTGGATCCCCTGATTCGCGATTTCTAATCAATTGCATGGGTAGTTTTCGAATCTGTCTAGAAGATAAGTGTATGACAATGTCATGTAGATAGATTTTCAAGTGGACCCCGCGATCATGGAGATCTTAACCTAGGAGCATACGTAGCAGTTGATCGAGGAATGTAGTCGGGAAAGTAATCATACCAAATTGATTGTCTTAACGATAAATTCTTAACCTAGGATTTGAGTGATTATCTTAGGTGTATAGATATAGAATCTTGGGTACCCAAAATGTGAATGACTAAACATTAACCTAAACCCTTGATTTCTAGATCACATGGTTCTCATGATCCGTTTGACTTGAAATTTTATCACATGCCTATTCATCATAAATTAACCATAGAAGTCAAATTTCAACCCTTAGATCATAGTAGAAGTTGCCAAATTGTCAAATCAGCCCCTTAACCCTTAATTGTAGTGTCCATCAAGTGAGGAAATTGGATGGGTAGTCGTAGTCGAATATTCTCCTTCATGTGAGTGACTCGAATCGTCCTTATCATGGACCAATAGTGTGATTTGAGTGCCCCACCTTAATAAGTCTCTTTCTTACTTGCCAAGTTATCTCGTTTTAAGAATTAATCGAGTTACCAACTCTTCCCAAATCTGGACCTTTCAATTAACCAACTTCTCACCATCAATCGCTTCTTAAAGTTAGACCACATATTAGCCTCATGTAACTACGAGTTTACACAAAATTTAAATCTTAATCTATGATCTTACACCATCAAATCCTGAAGCCACTCATTTCCTTTATCAACTAAAGGTGGAATTACAGATCTAGGCATTTTCCACCATCAATCAACCACCAAATTTTACCCAATCGTTTTCCTATCGTGACTACGCATTTTTCCTAATTTTGGACCCCAATTATCAAGCGTAGACCGTTGATTGAGATCGAGCTCGTTTTAGCACCTGTCAGGCCATTTTCAAAGATCAGTCAATCCAGGAAGTGGACCGCCAAGAAAATTACGTATTACGACTCATCTTTTAATGTTAAATCAAATTAGTGGTATGGATTTCACAAAATATCATCATGGACATCATAATGTGGATCATCGAAGCATTAAACATCCACTCTCATGTGCATGAAGCGTTATACATGAGAGAGTCTCTCTCTTAACGTGTTATGGTGAAAACCTAAAAAAAATCAACCGTCTTTACCCCCTTGCACGTCCAAACCTTAGGCGTGAGAGAAGGAGAGAGAGAGAGAGAGAGAGAGAGAGAGAGAGAGGAGACAATCCATCCAAGCCATCCATTGAGAGTGTTGACGACCAACCTGGCACATATACATGTGTGGAATTCTAGCAAAGTGTGAACCACTTTGATGATCATCCCCCTTATCTTCTAGATTATTCTCTTCTAGTTCATCCTAAGCTAAAGTGAAGATCTCCCTTCAAACCAAATACAATAATAATGCTTCTCTAGGGTTTTCATGTATTAATAGTCATATTTACGATGTTGTTTGTGATTAACATGTATTTATTGATTTAAATATGATTTAATATGATCTTTTACGTAGGTTTCTCGCTGATTTCCAATATAGTGCCTTTGTGATGCTTGTATGGATGTTGGTATGAGAAAATGTGTAATATTGTGCTTATGTGAAAACTATGTATAGATTACTTTGAAATCATGTTTTACATGAGTCGATGATGTTTTAGATGATTTATGTGATGTGTATATAAGATTATGTATTTAGATGCTACATTAATGCACACCCCTTAACCTCATACTGATGTAACCATTTAATATAAAGAGATGGGTCCGTACTGGAGCCTTGTTGTGTTGGCATTACCATGTGGATATTATTCGATGAGTATGCATTTTTTGTTACGTGTTGAGAGTTGGCATTACCGTATGCATTGTTGGATGAATATGCTTGATTGTTGGGTTTTAAGTGTTGGCATCACTATATGGGTATTGTTGAATGTATATGGCATGTTATTAAGTTTTGGCACTACCGTATGCGCATTGTTGGATAGGTGTCAAAGGGATCCTCCTATTGATACGTTACCTGTGATGGATCCAGGAAACGATGAAATTGAACTGTGTATTGGAGTAAGGAGTGGACATTACTTGTGAACGTCGCCTCATGAGCCGAGGTTGGTGGTATGGACACTAAGACCGAGCTTTCGGCCTATGCTGAGTTGTTCGCAACTCCCCATAGTGATCAGTGAGCATCTTTAATATGGTTGGATGCGAAACTACTTAATCTAAGGATAAATAAATTCATGTATTCACTAGGGCTCGACTTGGTGGGCCAGCCCCTTTGGATGTCACAGAGGAAGTGTATTAGAGGTTTCCCGCTTCTTGCCATGCGCTATCTAGTGAAAGTGTATTGGAGGTTTCCTGCTTCCATTAGTTAGATTATTTGTTTATAGTGACTAGTGGCTAGCGTGAAGTATAACGGGAGTGTCCCGCTTCATGTATTATGATTCTAGCCAAGGTGTCTTAGCCAAAGTATGCATATCATGCAATACAATAATAAGATTTTTATCTTATATGTTTTGGTAATTCATCATCATTATTATGCTTGCGCTGTCTCTGTTTGATTATTATTATTGTATTTATCTTGGAGGGATATACTTCACTATGATAGCGATTAATGCTGTCCACCAGAACCCAGGTGATATAGGTAAAGATCTAGTAAACTCTAAGACAAAGAGTACGACGGTTCAAGGCAATAGATGACGGATGACGAAGCCGGAGCGGCTTAATGAAGACTTTACTTGTTTATGCATTCTTAGGATAGTTTACTGTTTTCTACAAAATTGTAATAAGTTTTTCAGATGAAGACAATGATTGAATATTTTATTTGATATATTTTAAGGACATTTTATTGATAACTTAACATATAAATCCATTAAATAAAATAAATTATCTTCCGTCATTGTGTTTGAATGCCACAAAGTATTAAATGTATGAATGATTGATAGAGTGCAGAGGATATTGTCCTTAGCGCATTCTAGTTAACACCCGATATCCATGAGAGTCAAAATCTCGAGGCGTTACAATATCATCACAATGTGAGATGGATTATAAACTTCCCTTTTCACCCGAAATTGCAATTTACTGCATCTACAACATAAGACAAATCTGAAAACAGGAATGAAGGATGAAAAGAAACTATACTAAGAACATACTGCAACAATGCAAAAACTTCCCTTTTCACCAGAAATTGCAATTTACTGCATCCACCACATAAGACAGATCTGAAAACAGGAATGAAGGATGATAAGAAACTATACTGAGAACATACTGCAACAATGCAAAAACACTTCAAGGAGTTGCCATCCCTCCCAGAACATCGGTGTTTCAAAGCATAGAATTCCTGCAAAGCAAACCACAACAAACATCAGTAACAGATGGGATATTAAAACGGAAACATCAGGATTCTAACAACAGATAAAATTCACATGAATTAGGCTCCAGACACTGAAGTTGACATGACCAAGCATATTTTGTTCTACGTTTATTAGTTCATGGTTTGGAGGGGACACCATGTTCTACACCCTCCAGGTATCAATGCTCAAGAAATGAGTGTTCAAACAAATGCACACCACAAAGCTTCTGCATAACTTGAACCATCTGACATGTCAACTGCTTATAGTTTCAAACATTCAGGTAACATGACTATTAAGTGTTAATATTGACAGGATGTTTGCATCAGTACAGTAGAAAACCTAACCTGCTCTGCATACTTCCTTTTGTAATTATCGACGTGCCTGTTAATATTACATTGTCAGAATTAATACTTGGCAATTAAGTACTTGATTTTTATTTTTTAATTTTTTTGGCAGAGGCTATAAGAAGCCCCCAAAGTCCAAAAACATGATGTAACACAGACCTCAATCTAACAGAAGGTCCATCAACCATGGCAAAAATAGAAGGAAACTAACCGCATATAAGATAGGGATTCCCAGTGGGCTTCTGCCCGCAGCCATGCTGCTGTCTGCTTTGCAAAACACAGGTAGACCATCAAGAAACAAATTGTGTATACATAACTGAGTGGATAAGAAAAAGAAACAGTCTTGAATAGACAGGAACAAAGAAGAGCCAAAGACCCACCCAGTATTCTTCATCCAATGCAGCTCCGCGAGCAACAAATCGACCAAAAACCCTCGTTTGTCCTCCACACAATTCCTGCTCACTGGGTTGCAATCTGTCGAAAGAGAGCTCAGGAAGCCTCGACGTGCTGCCGTGAGAAATTGATGACTGGTGAACAATAGAACTATCATTGCACTGGACTTCTATAGCTTTCCATCGACGGTGTGACACAGGAAAGGTCTCCCTATAAGGGCCCAAATAAAAAAGAGGAAATCAGAAAAGAGGATTGACATATAAATCTACATTAGCAGATAGAACTAAGTGCGCAATGTAGCATATATAGTAAGTGTGCCACCTTGGCACATGCATGAGTACAAGGGCCAAACTGCAAATCTGTGTTCGCAAGTAGCAATCTTCACCACGATATTAATCTGTGTTCGCAAGTAGCAATCTTCACCACAATAATATCGAATAATGATTCCACGTCCCTTTAACTATCATCTATAAACAGTGAAAGGAAATGGATCTATTGAGGCTGCATTTGGATAAACAAGTCAAATGAATTGCAAACATTCATTTTCGGGAATTTTACAAATAACAACTTATCATTGAATTTACATTCCGGTACCTTTTTCAAAATGGTTTTCGATAAGCTACTGCATTAATTTAAGTAATTATCAGTGGTGTATCTTTTGTTAGATGTCTTAAGGAATTATCAGTGGTGTACCACTCAAACGTCGGAGTGGATCTCACATGCACATCATGATGGGCCCGTCAAAAATGAAGGATGGGTTGGGAAAGGACCGTGCACCTTTGATTTTTTTACGGGGACCACCGTGATGTGCATGTGAAATCCACTCCAACCATTAGATGCATAATCCCATGTTAGGCCTAGGGCCAAAAAATCAGGTTGACCTATGATTTAGGTGGGCCACACCAAAGGAAACAATTGGGAGATAGACGTCCACCCTTAATTTTTTACATGGCCCATCATTATGATTATATGAAATTCACTCCAACCATTAGATTCCATGCCAAAATTTAGCCCTAGGACCCAAAAATTAGGCCCATCTATCATTTAGGTGGGCCACACGAAGGGAAACTGGTTGGAGGGTGTGAGATGTCCTGTACATTGTTTCCAATCATGTGGTCCACCTGAATCGTAGGCAGGGCTGATTATAGGGCAGGCCTGAGCCTAACAAGGGATGCCGCACCTGGTGATTGGAGTGGGTTTCACATACATCACAGTGGAGCCCAGCCAAGCCGCAACCCCTTTGCTCACATAGCTAACCCCGACTTTTGTTAACAAATCTAACAAAAGGTACTTTATTTTTATTTTTTTATTTTATTTTTGAAAGATAACAGAAGGTACTCTATTGAGAATCACTTGAATTAATGTATTAGCATATTGAAAAACCTTTCTGAAGAAGGCACCGGAATGTAAATTATACAATAAGTTTTTTTTTTTTTTTTTTTTTTGCAAAATTCCCTTCATTTTAATCAAGAGACAATGACAAAACAACAATCTCTACTATATATAACCCAAGTAGTGCTACCTATGGAATTAGTTTCTCCAGGGAGGAAAACTTTGTTCAAAGGATATGTAGCACAACATTTTAAGCAAATATAGGAGTATCTTGGTAATGGAAAACGTAGCTAGATTTTACATTTGACCAATTTTACCCTTGCAATTAGATTTTTCTAAAGGCATTTTCATACTTTCAAATCCTTCCTGCAAGTAGCCCAAATCACCTCTCCTCCTCTTTCCATGCAGCCCGCACATAAGGCATTTATTAGAGAGCCCATGCAACAAATGCTCTGTGGGATCCGCCTTGATGGATGTGTGGCATCCACTTCGTACATTTGTTGCACCAGATCATGTTGAGACTTCAGCTAAAAAACTGAAAATTGAAAGCTCGAGTGCACTAGGAGATTTGGAAAAGGTTGGGATAGGTCATCCATCATTGAAGCCTTCCCTATCACGCACTTCCATATAGCCTGCAGGTTTTCCTCCATCTCTCTCCCTTTTTTTCTCTATTTCCTTCAAAAAAAATCATCTCCCTATTGTCTCTCTCTCCCTTCCTCTCTCCACGTGCAGTTGCACGTGTCATACCACTAATAATAATAACGATGGCGATGCAACAATGGCGATGATGATCTTTCTCAGTATTCATTACAAGAAATTAGCCCTCAAAATAACACTATGTTTCTTTCAAGTTCAACTTAAAGCAACATAATTGCAATTTGGAGCCCAAAGCCCCTCTATATGAATTATAAGGAAATTGAACTCCCAATTTACTAGACTAATAACTGCAATTCAACTCAACAGTGCATCCACACTGGTTTAGTGGTAGACCCTGTGGGTTTCAACACTGAGGTCATGGATTCGAGTACCCATGTGGTGTAGTGTGTGTGTGTGTGAGGGTGTGTTAAAAAGAAAAAATTCTGACAGTGCATCCATAGGAACCCTAACTAATCATATCATACAAAACCACTAGTTCACCGTCTTCTATCCAATGCAGTAGAGAAACTAGTTCCTTTTCTCTAAAATCAAGAATCTTTTTTTCCCCTGAAAATCGAAAGTTAACACCCATTACTCGTCATTGTAAAAGGCAAGAAACAAACCAATCATTACCCGAATGAAGAAGAAACCTTGGAGACACATAGCACAGAATTGCATTTCCTCCTTCCAACAACCACTTGGATCAATCGAGGTGGAGAAACATGGAATCGAGGGACGAAACTCCCCACAAGGTCCATATTTCCGATGAGCATATCTCCGGCACTGATATCATAACCTACTCCTCAAATAATCCCCCCCAACCACTATCCAATTCAAAGCACTGGAAAGATCGGAATTCTGATACGAGTTCAAATCAGAACTTCTGAGAAATTCAAACAACAAGAAAATCAGCTGAATGGGTGAATTTCTGGTGCTTCTTTTTCGATTTCTTTTGTCTGAGACTCAAATCGTAAAGCGGAGTCCAAATTCAGCCGAATAAAACAGAAATTCCCACCTATTTGTAGAACAATTTTCGAAAAAATGGAACCTTGGGATGAAATGAAACGGAGAAAAGGACCGGAACCCTAATTTGGAGAAATTTGTGCCATTTTTTAATGCGGAAATTGGGGAATTCTTTGAATTGAGAAGGAGACAAGAGGAGAAACGAAACCCTGATTTCAAAGGGATAATTCAAGCAGAAGAGGTGGAGAATTTGAGATTTTTTTTCTTTCCCTCTCTCTCTCTATGCGGAGAGAGGATCGAAAGCAACCCTAGAAAAATGACAGAACGTAAAGCAACCGAGGATGGAAGTATTTATACGTTTTTTCTGATGGAGGAATTATACAATACGTGTCCCGCATATTTGAAAACCATACACGAGTTTTTTCAATCTGATAAGTGTGGCCATGGATTTCTAATCTAGATCATTGATTTATTACCTATAATCATTGGCGGGCCATGTACCAAATTAATATTTTTATTTCTATCATATTAATGAACAGATGAGAAGATAGATGAAGGATGGTCCACGTTCAACTTAAAAAGGGTCCTTGTTTGGTCTCTGGAATATTCAATTCATAAATATTTTTAATAAAATAAACTTCTAATGTGTTAATAAAATATACCAATGGTTTGGATTACTGATCCATGGGTCCCACTTTCCAGAAATGAAAGCTCGTGTATACTGTGCGGGCCGTGTATGGTATAGTTCCCTCTTAATGTGAAATGGATTGGATCAATGACGCGGCGGCAGTTTGGTTTGACTTTGCTTTGATGATTGCTATAATACATCCAAACGTATCATCATAGGATACGCCGGACTAGAGAGGTTATATATGAGAACCTTTTTATTAGATCCAAACCGTATATCTAATGAATAATGTAAAATAAAATACAATAATAAAAATTACATTAAATGGTTTTAATATTTTCACACAAAAAAATAATTTATGATATGGTTCATGATCAAAGGTACTATTGCAATATTATATGCCCAAACCATTCGAATATCAGAGTTTTTATTCTTCCAAATTCTTCATCGACGGTGAGGATCATCTATAAACAGTTTTAATTAATCAAGGACCCTTGATTAAACAGCAATAGTCTGGACGTATCCTTTAACAGTACATCCGGACGTATGGTAGCAAGCCTCATTATCCAAGGAAGAAGACGACGTTTTTCACCAATCCCACACGCACTTCTCTACACACGCGCCTAAAACCGCGCGCACGTGACAAATGTGCCACGTGTGATATTCCAATCTGATTTCTAGAGACCTTACACTTTAGATTAGCATTTTGAACATTTTAGGTCGGTAAATCATCAGTTGGACCAGACATTTATGAGAAAAATGGACGGTCAAAAATTCCAATGGTCCATATTTAAGGTGTCAGTGGGGCCCATATGAGCAATAATATGAAGTATATTTGTCTTTTAATTATAAAAAAAGCACATTAAACTTACTGAACGACTTGGATTTTTCAAAAGAATCATAAATTGGCACGTGTTCCTGAGTGCATGCACGCGTGTAGAGAGGTGCGACTACGTAAACCTCTGAAAGGGGCAGTGTAGGGATTTTAGCATAGCTGGTTAACAAATACGCATGATATTCGCGCACTTGAATTAGAATCCTGCTCGTGCTCACAAACGGTGGTCCGGCACAGTTCTGCTGTATCCGGGTCGTTAATCGGGATGGACCCTAATGACGATTTCCTTTCTCGGAAGATCAGACCAGTACCTTTATTAGTTAGCTATGTTTTTATGCTAGATGTGGACCGTCTCTTGCACTACACATTTTCTCCTACGCACTGTGAAATTTGGTTGGACACGTGGCACGCAAGGGATTCAAAATGAACGGATCGGATCTATCACATATGTGCCAAACTGGTTCATGGGGCTGCGATTAGGATCGTAATCCTACTCTCGCGGGTAGCTTTAGTAAGGGTATTGTTTTGGATATTTTGGAGTGGATAGGATGAATGATGTCGGGGACCATCATCTGGATCAAGGGTGAATAGGGAATAATAATAAAAAAATACATAGGATTCAGTACAAGCGTTTGTAGGATAAGCTTACCTACAAATTGATGTGTGGGGCCCGCAGTGATGTTTTAATGAAATCGGATCCGTCCATCATTTGCACCCACTATGATTATTCTGGTTCCAAGTAAATTCAGGCGGATCCAATAGTCAAGTGGGCCACACCAGTGGGAATATTTGGGATGGGGACGAAAGCCATTAAAACGCTTTCAGATTGGATGTGGAGAGCACCGTTTTTTTATATTCCATCTAATCCATTCAGAAGATTACTATAGTTAGGATGAATGGATCTTCAAAAACTAATTCCATGAAATGATTAATATAGACCACAATGGGTGATTTTAGAGGTTTTCTTGATGATTTTACATGGCATTTCTCATATGAGTTTTGAATCAACATTGGTTTTAGGATCCAAGGATAATAGGATGGGGCGCACATGATGGATGGATTGGATTTCATTAAAACTTTTCAATTTACCCTATATGTCTATTTTCAACTTATGCTTGTTTAACCAACGTTTGTAATGGATCTGGCCTCGCTGGTTGTTGTATATTGGATTGCGGGACTTTTAAGCACTTTCGATGCTCCAGTGGAGTTCGCAACACTCCTGATACCTGACATTGTCAGTTAGAGGCTTAGAGCTGGACATGAGCCGGGAGCCAAGCTAACTCGGTTAACTCGACTGGACCGACTTACAAAACCTTGATTTGACTGGAATTATTGCTGAGTTCAAGCTGAGTTGAGCTAAGCAAGTGTGGCTCCGAAAAAAACTTAATCAAGCTTAAGCTCGACTGAACTCGATTCAGTTCAACTCAAAGCTCTATTCGTGTCGTTGACAACGCGGTTCAAGTTTGACTCAACTCATGTAATTGGAAAGTGTAGCTTTTTAACCGTGGAATGTGAGCAAAGGAATAAAAGGGAAAAGTTGCCTATAAAAGCAGAAGTAAAGGGTGTCAATGAGCCTGGGTTACCTTCGGGCTCGAATTTTGAATTATTTTGAGCCGGGCTTTTAGATTGGGCCTATTCAAATTTTAGGCTTTTCCAAGCTTGAAATTGACTTGAAATGCTTGAACTCGGCTCGAAAGTTAGACTGAACCAAGCTGAACATGCTATTCCAACTTGATGGCTGAGCTGAGCTCGAGCCAAAATTGTCCATTGGTGGAGCCAAGCTGAGCCTAACTAGGGCCAACTCGACTTGGTTCGGCTCAATATCCAACTCTAGTGTCAGACAATTCGGACCACTTAACAAGTGGGGTCCATTCCAGGTGAATTGTAGCTCGAAAATCAACTCATTGGCCATCCAATTTTAGTGGACGTCGATCAGACCTTACCAATGAATGCTCAATTGTCTAGAGGGGGCAGGGTGAAGTGGTGAAACAAGTAATTTCATCCACCAGTTAAGATGGAATCTTTATCCTACACTTAGGTAGCAATCACACTGGCGCTCTATTATTGATTTTCTTTACTACTGTTTGGGAAAACATGGGGAGGGATCCTAAAATCTATCCATTTTTTCAAAGATTTAAATGGCAATAATGTTACAGCCTGTATGCGTATTTTGTATTTTTGGTCCAGCTACTTTGTAGGCCATATATGCTATTCAGGCTTATTAACATGGGCTTGTCAGATAGCATTGTTGTCACTTATATGCTCACTACAATTCCATGACGTGTTATTGTCCTCATAAATGGCACATGGTAATTAGGCCTGCACACAGGTCGGGTTGGGCCCAATCTTGGACCGAACCTAAACATATTTTAAAGGTTCTAGTTTCGGTCCGGGTTGGGCTAACCCTACCCTACTTGCAAAAGGGTTAACCCTAATCCCACCCGAGCCTATATACTGAACCGGGTCGGGTCGGGTCGGGTTAGGACTGGGATGGAATGTCCACCATTAGTTGGGATGGAACACTAACTTATAAAAGCTCAAATATTCTATTGTGCGATATTCCAATCAATCCAAAGTATTTTTTATGTGTGGTCATTCATGGTGAGGCCCTTCTCATAAATGGTTTAGATCACTGAACAATGGCCATATTTGAACAAACTGAAAATGTGAACATAACTGTGCAAACTTTCAGCCACAAACTCAAGTGGGCCGAAAATGTGAGGATTAAACGTCCACAGTAGGACGTGGGGCCACCAAATTTTTTAATCAAAGGCAAATATATGTGTTCTCGATTCATCACACTAGGAATGACAATATTATGAATGGTATGGATGACATATAAACATCATTGTGAACTCATGGATGTTTCAACTGTAGGAATTTTTGAGGTGTTTGTGTGTGTGTGTGTGTGTGTGTAGAATACTCTAACAGAACTCGGGGCTATTCAGGTTGGGCGGAACCAGTCAAGTATACACGGGTCAAGGTATGGGTCAGGTCGGGCGGGTTTAGTGTGTATCCTAGAAGGTACCTAGATTAAAAACGGTCCAACAATATTTAGCCGGGACCAGACCTTTTTCTTTGTCGGGTTAGGGCGGATCGGGTTTCTACCGGGTCGGTCAGGTTGACTTGGCAAATATGCATCCCTAATGGTGATGCTATTATCGTCACTTGAGTGGGGGTTTGCCTATAAACTTACTTATGAAGCGTAACGACTAGTCGAGGGCCCATGGTGTAACACCCCGGTTTTCATTACTCGGGTATTGAGCTCGAGTTCTGAAAATCCGAGTGTAAACATTCAAAGATCCAGTTTACAATATAAATTTTTTTTAAACGCAATGGAAGCAAATCAAGACATGTAATGTCTAATATAAATCAAACTGTAAAAGTGGCGCCCATAGGGCTTATACAAATCAATTGTCTCAATATTACATTGATTAAAAAAAAGAAATCAAAAGAAAGAAACACTGCAAGTAGACTTAAGTCGCACCACCTTTCAACTTCTCATCCAAAGATACCTGCATCAACTGTTATGGTTCAATAACGTTAAAACGCTATCAAAGTGAGGTAAAAACCCTCCAAAATTACTAGGCATGATAGCAGTTAAGTAAAGATCAACTAAAGATAATATGTTGCACAATAAGCAATTTATACAATTCCAAAAGAAGTGACATTTAAAATAATCAAATGTAACAATTTACTCATATTATAAATACCCACAAATTATAATATTCAATCCATACATTCCAACTTTAATATCATTTACATGAATGTGTGCATGCTCACGTTCTTCAGCCTGGGGATGTACATCCAGCTGGTGAATTTCAAACCGACAGTAACATGGCACGTCACCAATATTACCCGCAATGCAATGCATATCAAACCGACAGTAATGTGGCTCGTCACCAACATTACCTGCAAATGCCATGTATGTATGATTAACCAGCTTTTATTAGTCCAATTTACTAAACAAGCAATTAAAAGCTCACGGTCACTATGGGGGGTGTGCAACCCAGCAGAGGCCGACGGCTCGGGCGTAGCATCCCATAATACCATCCTCGGCCCATGAGACATCCAATAAAATATACTATAATACAATTTTATGATTCTCTACAATTAGACAATTAACGTTACTATTTTGTGTGTGTTCTAAAGTTTCCAACAAAAGGATACTCTTCTTGGTCCAAGCTACCTGCAAAACAAGTCCATTGATGGACACCAACAAGGAAATCTTTCCAACAAAAGCCACATGGCCACCAAGTCCAATCAAGGACACCATAAGGTAAATTTCAATCTATTACTCAAAATGAAAAAAATAACAAACAACTAAAATATACGAAATATTATTTCACAACCAAAATTTCAAATGCCATTCAATTTATATAGAAACAATTATATTGTCTAAGTTGCATTATTAATGGTCAATTGAAATGTAACAACTCTATAAACAATTATTATAATGAAACAATTATCGTAAAACAATGATCATGAGACATTTATTTAGAAATAAATACTTCTATGAACAAAACAATTATTGCAAGCAAGAACGGAAGTAAAGAAACATATAAACAAATTAATTCAACTAGCAAGATGTATTTAAGCAAAAACTACACAATCCAATTATATAAATGGGAAGCTTGAAGGGGAAGAACCTCACCTCCAATGAAGGGTCCTGAATTCCAATGCAATTTCAAAGTAATGTAGAAATGATTTCATTTTCCAAATTACATTAACAATCATAAATTTTATATGTAAACAATGTCATACACTTATTATCACAAAATAACTATCAAAAGATGAATATCACGAGAATTGGTTGGAAGTAAATAAATTCATAATAAGACAGTTATCATAAGCGAGTAGTGAAATTAGAAAAACATATAAACTAATAATGGAAAGCTTTGAAGGGTGAGAAACCTCACATTAAGTGTCTAGCTTAACTTAAGTAATTGATAACTGGATCTCAACTTAGCCCCATACCGAACCTGATTAACACTCTCCAGCAATATTCAACCCTTCTAGACCGGATATAGCTGTAATACAAAAATAATTACCAATTAAATTACACCAGTATTTGAACTCAGCAACACCCTGAGTTGATTTAAGCCACATGAGTACAACTTGAATCCACTCGGTTTGGAACTTGATTGTGAAACTGGGTGAATCATTCAACCCAAGTTGAGCAACTAAGGTGAAGCAAAGTCACACCAAGTTAGATCTGACTTTGAATTGGAAAAGATCTATTGAGTCGACAACTCAGTGACTCAATAGAGAAAAAGGAAAATAATGCAGTTGCTGATTTAGATCCACCACAAAACTTCTAATGGGCTTATGAACCAGAACAAAACTAGGTTGAAGATTACTTACCCACCTAATCAATACAATCAGTCAAGGCCTGGCTTATGCCTAAAGCCACTTGAACTCAGCTAATCTGGATCCGACTCAACAGAAACCTGCCGAGTTGACTCGCCCACCGACTCGACTGCAACTTGATTGATTTCACCTCCGATTCTTCCTTTAATGAATTATGGATGAGATGAATTCTCATCTCCAATCCATACTGCCAATATTCAGTTTCTAAGATCAGCCACTTCAAGCTGAAAAGGGCCACCGAAAAACAACCAGCCGCCACCGCAACTTGCCAGAAAACTCCACCAGTTTTAATGGCAGATTCACCGCCAGCAGACGGTGAGCTCTTTCTCGTTGAGATTTTCTTCAAGTTGAGGCTTCTTCACAGCTCATATTGTTGCTAATGAGCTTGGAGAAACGAGAGATTAGAACCACCACACCAACCTGCAGGTGGTTCGAAGGTTGGAGAGAAACCAATCGATTTCCTTGGGCAATCGCTAAATAATGTAGACGAGATCTGGATCAAACAGATGGTGTTGATCTGATTTGATATAGGTACTGGAGTGTGGTCCACTGAGCTGACGATGATGTAGATCTAATCTTAGAAGAGATTTGAGAGGAGAAGGGAAGCAAAGAGAAAATGGAGAGAGAGAGAGAGAGAGAGAGAGAGAGAGAGAGATGAATTCGGGTGCTGATCTCAAGTCTAGATCGAATCTAGACAGTCAGGATTGATTCTTTGGCCTGCTGAGATGTAAGGGGAGGTGGAATGAAGGGTTTGGATCTCTCAGATCTAGGGTTTCTGTTTTTAGAAATGGAAAAGAGAAAGAAAAGAAAAGTATTTCCATTTAAATATGGAATAGCCGATCCGTGTAAAGCACAATGGATGGCTGAGATTCTTCTAAAGGAGTGCTTCTACAGTTGCTAAGGATGGTCGGGATTGTAGACTAGGCTATCACGCGGATTGCCAGCTTGGCATTGCAAAACGGTTTCTGGATTTGGAAAATGAAATAAGTAACTTGACTTGGGCTCAATGTCAATATGCATCTGATGGCCCCTACACAAAGAAATTCCCATGGCTAAGTAGACCACATTGTCCTCAACAATATGGACGGATCCGATCGTCTTTAGGTGGACCAGCTCGATCACAACAAGGCGTTTACTATGTTGCTGGAAACACAATTCTGCATTTGGACAGTCTAACTTTGACGCTGCATTGAGCACAGGACAGCGAACATCAGCGTGGGATACTAACAAGGTTTCGGTCACGCCTCCACTGTGAACCAGATGAATGGTTCAAATCACCCACACCATTGACTGAAAGTGGGCCGCACAGGCCCCAAACATGGACAGCGTCCATCCGTTCTGCTAGGCGACCGAAATGGAAAGAGAGAATTCTCTCTTTTGAGATATTTCTTGAGCCAGCGCCCGATTTAGCCTGTTGGTGCTTCGATGCAACGTGGGTGCGACTCGAGTTGGTACACACGCACCAAAAAAATGGGGTCCACTATAATGTTTTGAGAAATCTACTCCAGCCACTAACTTCTATGAGCCATACTGAGGCTAGTGGCCCACCAATGGCTGATTCCATCAATCAAGTGGGCCATACACCGTGATTTGGCCAATAACTATGATGTTTTACACAATCCCACGGTTAGATTGACTCTAAATTCAATTTCAACGGTTGAGAAGTCTCATGGATCACTATAGTACATACCATGAGGTGTAATTTCAACTATTAGTCATTAATTTAAATTTTTATTTTGTTGCACATTAATAATAATATTATCATCCTTATTATTATTATTATTATTATTATTATTATTATTTATATATATATATATATATATATATATATATATATATATATATATATATATATATATATATATGTATAAATAGTAAAATTCACCCTCAACTAATACTTGGTCACACAAATAAATCCAGCCCATGTATCATACACAATAATCTTAAGAGATTTATTAATTAGTAATTTGATTTTACATTAATTTATGTGTCGACTCATAAAATTTGTAAATTCTGAAAAACTTGATTATCATAATCCTAAGAACTTCACAATTAATTGCCTGTCTTAACTCAATAGTAACACCTAAGTACGGAAAAGTACGGGGTGTTACACATGGCCTTATTGTGGATTTAGGTTTTGAGTTGGTTAAGTTAGCTTTTTAAGGATTTCAAGCTCATAGGTCATTTATTCTGATTCAAGATGGGTGCACAGTCTGTTATGATGGAATGTTTATTGGATCCTGCCTTAAAATGAGCTGTCAAAACAGATGGATGGTGTGGATAGGTCAGGCCCCACAATTGCCTCCTTTTTAGAAGTGGATTGCCGATGACAAAAGCCAAGTGGTGTCATCATGATATTTGTGAGAAATCCTTCCCATCCATCCATTTTACCAAATCATGTTAAGACGTGCTAGAAAATAAGAGATCCAAAACTCAAGTGGGCTGCACTGACTGGAAACAACGATGATTGAATGTCCACAGTTGTAACTGGTAACATTCATGGGTCGCAAAAGTTCTAGATGTGTAAACATACCACCGTAAGTATAAGTTGATCAAAGTTAGACAGTTTAGATAAACGATCAGTAACCTTAAACCTAACCCAAACCCTAATCCTAGTTCCAAACCCTAAACCTATTTTAAACCTTAATCTGAGTCAAAATCCTAAGTCGAGTCACAGCCCAAACCCCAATCCCAAACCTTGAAAACCCTAGGAGTCTCAAAATTCAACTTGTCGAATTAACTCACTGAGTCATACTGAGTTGACCCGCAGGTCTAAACCCATCAAACCCACCTAGTCAAGCTAGAACCCAAACCTACCCAAAACCAAGTTTAAAGCCTAACCCATGGGCCCACTAAGGGTCCGCAAGGGAGACTACAAACAAACCTAGAAGAAGTCGAGCCCCCACGCGCTTGTAGGAGCCACTCTGCCAAACCAAGGAGTGTGAGGTGGCGTGGACCTGCAGCCCGCCACGTGACACAGGTCCGCACCATGTGACACACCCCCTCCTTCGGCAGAGCACCTCATAATTGTACAAGACTCCCCCTTTTTCAAGCCTACAACATGTGGAGTTGCAAAAAGTCCCATGTGCCCCTCTCTTGGTTCCAATTTACCCTTTTACTAACCCATCTAACCATCCAAATTGCACAATATGGTGATCTTAAATCCCTGTCATTGCACCCTAATTTTAGCCTTAGATTTCCAAGGAATTACTAGAAAATCAAGCTTGGGGGTAGCCCCCTCCCCTTCCCATTTCATCCATCTCATCCTTTCTCATTTCCAACCGTTCCAATCATCCTCACTCCCTTTAACTTAGCCCCCATCTCTCCATCAAAGAGAGGAAAGAATAGGAAGAGAGCTTAGCCCAAGGCTAGCCTAATCATTAGCTTCTTGAGCAACTTGAGTTTCAATAGGAACCATTCAATCCGATCCTTGCAACACAACCTTCCAGTTCATAAATAAGCTCCATCTACCCCCCAACATTAACATTGTGTAACATCTATTGTCTTCTCAACCCCTCCTACTTTGTTCATCACATCACATTTATCATCTTGTCAACTTAGGCGTATACCATGTGGCTTGCCAATTTAATCTGATCCTACCCATAAAAAACTCAATTGATTAGTTTACGTACTGTCATAATTATTGCATCATATATATCACGCCAATACTCAACACCCGATCAGTTCAAGCATATGTTCTGTGACTTGTTGATCTAATCAAATCCTACCCATTAGAAACTTCGACCAGTTGGATACACTCTCCTATCATCACACCATACATACATATACCATTTTGTTAGTAGTGTGCAATAGCTAATCATAACATTCAAGAATTAATGTAATCCTGTGAAGTAGAGATTGTATGTTCGTACAAGCAGGGGGGTGCCTAACAACTTCCCTCCATGTAATTGTGAATCCTTACTTCGAATTTTTAGTCGCATATCAATGAGTCATCTTAGAATTAAGGGTCTTCGGATACTTTTTCCAACGTTTGTTTACAGGTCAAACTAACCATAGAAACAAAATAATTAGCTAACTGCGACTCTAATCAAATATCACATTTACCTAACCCAGAACAAGCACCTAAGATGGGCAAATCCGTATGGAAGCAGTGAGCCAGCATCCTATGGATGATGCTGGTATATTTGTGTTTTCTGTTCATCCAATAAGAATGACCCAATGAAAGGTTTGGATGGCATACAAACATCACATTGGACCGAGCGAAGTTTCAACGATCGGCAGTTCCATACAAGCTATTTCTTGTGGTGCCGCCAGTTTTGGATTGGCCTATTTTTAGGCACATGTACTGACATGATCTCGCAAAACGGACTGATGGACGGTGGATTTCTCACAAACATCACGGTGTGCCCCACCTAGCTTCCTACTGGCAGAAGGCTTTTGCAGTTGCAGGCAATCCACGTCCCTGCTTTTTTGGGCCAGGATACGTTGAAGTGGTCCCCACCTTCTTGAATGGATTATATCTCACACACGTGTGCCCCGCACGGAATGGCTTGGTGGGGTCAATCTCGTCATTTCTCAGAAATGAGGGTTTTTATAGTAGAGAAGGAAACTGCTCATCAAAGCTCCTCTCTGAGAAGGCAGAGTTCGATGTCAGGGAAAGAGGTACGTTCTCATCTCTAATTTACGAAACTGCTCTAGAATTTAATGCACCTGAATCTCCAACGGTCATCTGAATCTTTACATTTTTTTTTTTTTTTAAATTTTGGGTCTGAGAAATCTAAAAGAGAAAAGACAGAGAGGATGGGATCTTTGATGGCAGTTTTACATGGTTGATTTTCTCCTACGGAGTAGAATTTGAATTTTCCAAGAAGAAAACACGGTACTTCCTTGAAGATTTCATGGAATTGGAGGATGTATAAATATTGGAGCTGAGACTTTTTTTTTTTTTCCTGAAAGATTGGAAATATATGATTTTTTCCTTCTTTTTAAAGAAATGTATTTTTTTTTTTTAATTGCGTCATTCAAACTGATCATGGCGAGCTTTAGTAACATGGGTCATTTTGTTTTTGAATTTTGGAGGTGTGTTTTGCTTGAATTTGTATTTTGAAATGGTTTTGGTGATATTCTTTGAAGATTTCATGATAATTAAGATTGCGTAAATAACTAAATATTGGAATCAATCCGATTTTTATTTCTGTGTAGAAGGTTGGAAGGGAGAGATTTGATACTCTGGCAGAGTCTGATGCTTCATACGCAGCCACTCAGAAACTGTACATGTTTGGCATTCATTTAACTCAAATTAAACTGATTACATTGCAGAACCAATTGTGCTGATTTACAGTCCCAAAATCAGTTTTTTTTTTGGTTATTACACACACCCCACTGTTAGTACACCCACCCCCACTGTTAGTCACACTATAATGTTAGCCACCCCCGCTTGGGAATCGATACCAAGACCTCAATGTTGAAACGAGGCTATCTTCACTCAGTCCCAATATCAGATTGATCGAACAATCCTAACCTCCGCTTCAAGGGGACTTGCGTGTTGAAACAGGACCATTGGATATTTTTAACTGTCCAATAAATGTTCACCAAGCCGTTTGTCAGCTAATCAAATAAGAATAAATTTTTAGTTCATGGTACGTTTGAATTGGGGCCTATATTTTGGACAGTTTAATTTGAATTACTTGTATGCTGGTATGCAATTTATAAGTTCCTGCAAATCATCCATATACTCTGCCAGAGTAACAAAGTTTTCTTTATGTTGGATATATGTGGAGTAATGGTCTCTCTCTCTCTCTCTCTCTCTCTCTCTCATATGTGGTGTAGATTTTTGCTGAAATTTCCTCAAATATGTTGCTGAGATTTTTGCCAAAATTTTCTAATGAATTGTATGGGTTCTTTTGCTTTCAGCTTTCGGAGGTGGATTTGATGCCATCTGTTTTCAGGGATTTGGTGGTTTTAGTGGAATATTTCATGTAGATGGAGGATGTGTATGTAAATGTTGGGAATGAAATGATGTTCTGAAACATTGGGAGTAAGTGGAAAAATTGGGTGGTAATGGTTTCCCTTTTGGAGGTTAGCTTTGCTGAGGTTTGTTTCCCAGATCGGTTTGGTGATTTTCATTGAAGATTTCATGTACATGTAGTATTTGTGGGTAAATGTTGGTCTGGAGTGTTGGGAATATGTGGAGCAATTGGGTTGTTTTAGAAGAAGTGACGTATATTTCATAAAATTATCATCCCATCTGAATAGGCCACTGTGAAGATAAAAATCACACGCCTTATTATTATTATTTTTCTTTCTTTTTTTGGCATCAGCTTTTGCGATGCAGTTTCGTGTGGTTATATTGGAAGTCCTGCTTTATTCACTGCCCATTTGATGAACTGATATGGCCTGTAGAGATCATATTTGGATTTTAGGCAGTTCGTCTGAAATTTGAAAGTTCTGGGAAATCAGATTGTTCTTAGTCCTTGAAAGAAATTGGAAGTCAGCTGCTGGTTGGAGATTACAAGAACTGAGGCATTGACAACTACTTGGGCTATTGAAATTTCATATGAGGCGTCTAATTCTGGGAGGCTGGAAATCAGATTCCTGTTTGATATGGAGCAGTTTCTTGAGTTGCAATGAAGTGTAAGATCGATTTTTTTTTTTAGTTTATATTTTTGAATTCAAGAAGTTTTGGTCACTTTCAAGAAATTCAGATTCTTTTTAGAAACACAAATTCTCTGTTCTGAGCAATATAACTATTAAACAAAATGCTGGGATTTTCGTGTGCATTCCGAAAAAGGGCATTGGAAAGTATTGGAGCGACAATTTTAGAAAGGGTTTCTTCTCCCATTTCAGAAGAGATCATCAGTTTTGGGCCTTTCAATTCGAACACTCCAAAGAGATGGAAGAAACCAGTTATCACGGCACAAACACGTCTAGAGGATAGAACAAGAGATCTCAAGCTCGATAAACTGATGGGTCATTTTAAGAGATTGAATGTAGTCCTGAGGTTGGTGGAGCTGATGTGGAACCGTAGGGGCCCCTACGTATCCGTCCAACTACTCTCGAAATGGAGGAATATAGTTGGAGTGAATATAGGAATGGGTGTTTTCCTCCGAAAGTATCCTCACATCTTTGAGATATATACCCACCCAACTCGAAGAAATCTTTGTTGCAGACTAACCCAAAAGATGGTAGACTTGATCAAAGAGGAAGCTTTGGTCATTAAAGAATGCGAAGCAATGGCTGTCCAGCGTTTGAAAAAGCTTCTTATGATTACGACTGGTGGGATGCTGCACATCCATGCACTATGGCTGATAAGGAGAGAACTTGGGTTGCCTGAGGATTTCAGACATTCAATCCTTCCTAAGTATATGGATGTCTTTACCTTAGTAAATCCTGAGATTGTTGCATTGGTTTCCAGAGATGAAAGTCTGGCCGTTGCTGATGTAGAAAAATGGAGAGAGAAAGAATATAGAGAAAAGTGGTTGAGCGAGTTTGAAACGAAGTATGCTTTCCCAATTCAATTCCCGACTGGATATAAGATTGAGAAAGGATTTCGAGAAAAGCTGAAGAACTGGCAAAGGCTACCTTACTTGAAGCCTTATGAGAAAACAGAGGTCGTGCGGGTCCGTTCTTGCGGTGGGGTTGAGCGCTTTGAGAAGCGTACGGTTGGTATTCTCCACGAATTTCTGAGCTTAACTGTGGAGAAGATGGTTGAGGTCGAGCGGTTAGCTCACTTCCGGAGGGACTTCAGTATGGAAGTAAATGTGCGGGAGCTTCTTCTAAAACACCCAGGAATTTTCTATATATCAACCAAAGGCAACACCCAAACGGTGTTTCTTAGAGAAGCTTATAGCAAAGGTTGCCTGATCGAGCCAAATCCGCTTTATGTGGTTCGTAGGAAAGTGCTCGACCTTCTCTTGCTTGGAAGTCGAAACAGCCGAGAATTGCAGTCTCTGGAGGACTTCCCAGAAAGGGACGATGATCTAGTTTGTGATGAGGAAGAGTGTGGCCAACCTGATGGGGATTGGGTAATTCCCATTTTAGAAGGTGCTTCTGGAAGTTGGAGTGATGCTCATCAGATGTCCGAGGAGGAGAATGATGTGAAATTTGATGGTGGAATTCATGATGATTACATCGAATGGTAAGAACATTAGCTATATGAGATGTAATTGGTTGCTCTCCTCTTTGCAATTTGCTATATTTGCAGTGAAGTAGGAATTATTGCGTCTTAATGCATGAAACTTGAATGATGTCCGGAATCCTTCTGTACAATAGGACCCATGGATTGGTAATCCAGATTGCTGATCTGACAGGCTTCGCTCTGGATGGGGCACACCCATAAAATTTTCCAGCTTCAAATTTCCCAACCATCTGAGCTTTGGCCTTTTTTCTAGACCATTGATTAATTTTTGCTCAACTATCTATTTATAGGTATTCAATAGAGGATTAGGATATTCCAATCTGGAAGAATTTTGGGACACCCCTCATCCACTGACGGGCCGATCGGATCAGTGGTCTGGATCACGAAACCTTGGACTCCACTTGTACAGAACAGGTGAATTGGGACAGTTATCACATCAGGACCGGATAATGCCTCAATGCTGAGACCATTGCACAAATTTTCAAAAACTCACTGATGGGTCTGCTGAAATCAGATTGTAGGATGTCAGGATTTTGTATGAATCTGGTGAATACAGTTGAATCATTCCTCTTCTTGATCAAGGCCTCGCATGTCTTAACGGCTCTCCACTGCGCAGTCATGTACAAGAGATTTCTGTTTAGTAGAATATGGTTCTGATGCTTAGGATCACGCGAGCTCATCCCTATCAATTGGGTGCAATCCTTCATGTACCCATTTCCACCAGCTCGACTTCTCCGAGCAGATGATTCAATGCTGGTATGTACTTTAACATATAATGGCAAATGACATATTAGACTGCATTTTCAACTTGAGGAATTGCAGGATATGCCATCCAAGCCTGCGATGTATATGGGGGTTTTCAGTTCTGACAAGTGGGGCCCATGGTTTGTTGCATTCCACTGTGGTTGGAGAAGATTCTAGCCACCAATCTTTATATATATATATATATATATATATATATATATATATATATATAGAGAGAGAGAGAGAGAGAGAGAGAGAGAGAGAGAGAGAGAGAGAGAGGAATGCTCACCTGCGCACAGTTCTCACGAGAACTCGTGAGCACTTTTTGAGAACTCATCACATGTGATGTAAGCCCAAAATCTGTGTCATCCACGTGATGCAGCACCCCAAAAAACCGGCCCAACTTTTACCTTGATACAGAACTTTGGTGGGCCATGGAAAAAGGAAACAGTTTCCTCCCTTTATTTGCCTCTCTCTCTCTCTCTCTCTCTCTCTCTCTCTATCTCTGTGCTACAGCCCACCAGAGTTTTGGATCAGATTGAAAGTTGGGCCCCGGGTTTTTTTTAAGGTGCTGCATCACATGGACGGTTCAGATTTTGGACTCACATCACGTGTGATGAGTTCTCAAAAAGTGCTCATGAGTTCTCACGAGAACTGGTGCGTAGGTGAGCATTCCTATATATATACATACATGCGTGCGTGCGTGCGTGCTTTCAGTTAAATATGAACCCCGTCTATTGCAGGCTATGAGCTTATGATTCTCCCATCGAGGGGAGTTTTTGGGCATGGTCTGTCCATGGTGGGATATAGCAGATTTGTGATCTGGCTTTCTGAAGCATGGGCCCCACTCTCAGAATTGCAAACCCATGTATCCTATCCAAGGCCTTGGGTTTTGTGTAATCCTATAATTCCTCTTTCAGGTCATAGTGTAGTTGGTTTAAATCTTATTGTTTTCTAACAGTCATTGTCTTTCTGGTGTTTCTTTCTTTTCACTACTATTCTTGTATAATCATTGCTTGTATTGGGCATTCTACTGGCATAGGAAAGACTGGAAAAGAAATGCTAATGCTACTCACGTTCTTTTCTAGGATAGAGTGTTCTTCAGAGAGTAGTAGAAGAGAAGAGGAGTAGAGCAGAGAGGAGGCTCTAAGAATTGATCAAAGAAGAAGTTGATGAAGAGGATGGCCTTCACTTCTTGCCTCCTATCTTGATCGCAACGGCTGTATTCTGGTCAAAACATTCTCTTCCCACCAAAGTGATGAGGATCCATCTTCAGGTTAAAATTCCAAGGGCCTGTTTGGATGTAACCTCCAAAAGGGCGTTTGAGGCCTAAACACCATTTTGACTCAGATGGTATTTGATCTTGGGAGTTTGGATGCACTGTATGAACCCCTATCTCATCTCCCGCTTGACAAAATAAGTGCTAACATGCTGAATCGGCAAAAACCAATTGAGACAACTGAAAAAGCAGGCTTGAAATCCTCCTTTTTTGGAAACCCTCTTTGAGGAAGTGTGTTCAAATGGGTTATTTTGTTTTTGAATTTTGGAGTTGGGGTTTCCTAGAATTTGTATTTTGAACCAGTTTTGGTGATGTTTCTTTGACGATTTCATGGAGATTGAGATTGTATATGTATTGGAATCAGACTGCTTTTAATTTTTTATTTTTGTGTAGAATGCTGGAAATACAGAGTAATTGGCTTTCTCTTTGAATGTGTGGTGTAGATTTTGCTGAAATTTCCTCGTCCGAATGGGTTGCCTGAAGGTTTGAATCATTCAGGTTCTTTTGCCTTCGACTTTTGGCCGCGTCTTTGCTACAATTCGTTTTGGTGATTTTTCGTGTATTTTCTATTGGTCTGAAACGGTGGGAATGCATAGAGCAATTGGGTTGTTTTGCCTTCCCTTTTGGAGGCCAGTTCTACTGCAGTTTGTTTCAGGAGCGATTTGCTGATTTTCATTGAAGATTGCATGGAGATAGAGAATGTATAAGGTAATGTTGGTCTGCAATGCTGGGACTGGAGCAATTGGGTTGTTATGAAGAAATGATGCATAATTTACTTTTATCTTCCTATCACAATGGGCCGTGCAGAGATTAAACTCACATGCCTTGTTCTTTCCCACCCACCCACCCCCATATTTTTGGCAGTTTGTTTTGGTGATGCAGTTTATTGTGGTTTGCATTGGAAGTCCTGGTTTATTCACCACTCATTGGATGAACTGTGTTGATTTGGACGTAGAGATCATATTTGGATATTAGGCAGTTTATTTGAAAATTTAAGGTTATGAAATCAGGTTGTTCTTGGACACTGAAAGCAAATTGGAAATCCAGCTGCTGGTTGGGGATTATTTTGGTTATTGAAATTTCATGTCAGATATCTAATTCAGAGGCTGGAAAATCAGATTACCATTTGATTTGGTGCAGTTTCTCAGATTGCATTGAAGTGTAAGGTTGAATCATTTTATTTTATATTTTGAAGTAGAAGAAGCTTTGGTTGCTTTCCCCCTCAAAAGTGATTCAGAGTAATTTCAGAAATACGAATTCTATGTTGTGATCTGCATAACTACCAAACTAGATGCTGAGATTATCCTGTGGTTTTTGTGAGAGGGCACTGGAAAGAATTAAAGTGATAGTTTTACAAAGGGACTCTTCTCCTATTTCAGCAGAGATGTCAGGCCTTTCAATTCAAACACTCAAAAGAGATGGAAGACACCAGTGTTCATAGCATAAACATGCATAAGAGAGATCATGCTTGAGGAACAGATGACTTGTTTTGAGAAATTGAAGTTGTTCTGAGGTTGGTGGAGCTGATGTCAGACCGTAGCATACCGACTCTTCAGATGTATTTCTATTGCTGGATGGAAGTATGGCATAGATGCAATTGAATTCAAATCACCCAAATTGTGGACCTCGCCATGGATGGGGCACCTGCCAAATATCCATTTGTTTGGGTGATCATAATCTGTGCAAATTGGGAATTTATCTTTTGGGTTCTGATAGACTATTTTGTTCACCAGCTATTGGACGAAGATGGCTTCTTACACCACCGTGTGTACCTTCTGCTACAATGTTATGCCATTTGGGCTCAAAATTGTACAGACCATGCCTGCCCATATTCCATGATAGGATGTACTTCGCATTGGAAGATTTTGTAGATTATGCTGTTGTCAAATGTACAAACTAACATGGTTGGTCTATCCTAACCATTGATCCAACGCCCTATCATGGATGTACCCAAAAATTCCCCTCAATCGGTCAACATTAGCCTTCCTATTAATATCAAGCAAAGACATTATTAATAAGAAATGCATGAACAAACGAACATTTGATGGAGGAAACACCAGTGATTCAATGGTTAGGATCTTCCAATTTTGGAGATTTTTTGGAAATGGTCAACGTGGACATCATATCAATGGCTTGCATAGACCAAGGCCCCAAATGTATCTAGTTTCACACATACCCATGTAAGAATAGGAAACTCAAATCTGTTTTTAACTACCCAAATCACCTTCTCATACCTAAAGAATTTCCACAATTTTCCTCAGATGTGATGCTTTCCTTTCTTCGACGACTTTTTCATTATAAATCCCCCCCCAAAAAAAAATACAGGTCAAGGATGCATTAGGATGGTCAGAGTGCATGAGCTTATATCTAACAACAAAGGCCCACCATCGGATGGTCACGGAGAACCCATGTGATGATCACGTATACCACAGCTGCCAAATTAATCACAATGTGAAAGTTGAGTCGCATCTGGTATGAGCTCACCAGTAAGTATTGTGGTCCATATCAGGCGCGCTATTATTGTTGGGTTTGTTGGAAGTTTAGTTTTGGATTGCTCCTATGAATTTTCTGAGGTGACACATCTTATAGGCGGTAGGCAGGACCTCACACGAAGTGAACACATCACGTGGACCCCACATTTGCGCTTATGGTGGTACCTGTGGCACCAGAGCGTGTCCCTTTTATTAATTGGACTTTGAAATCGGGCCCATACCTGAACCATGGGTGGCTCGAACCAAACAGCAAATACATACCGGACAGGGACCAGAAGACCAACGGACCAGCCGGGCCCATTGCAAGATCACCCTCCAAACTTCCTATTGCTCAAAATCTTCTCTGCTTGGGCAGGAGATACATGGAACACTCCTTGCCTTTGCAAGCATTCTATTCTCCTTTCACCCTTTGATAGGACTCCTAACAAATGCTTCACATCTCCCCACCCCATTTCTAACAGCTTCATTGAATTGCTTATGCAAGGAAAAAAGCCTTCTGGCCGGGCACAAAAGGGCCGGAAAACAAGGAAGAGTGCCTGCATATCAGCTCTAAACTGTCTGATCCCATGGCTCGAAAATTCCACGCCACTCAGAAGGATGCTGCTGAACATAAAATGGTCGAGCCCACCCGCCACACTTCTCCATAAGTCCAAGAAATCCTTAGAATTCAGACCCATTTTCAATACCCGAAGCATATCTCTCAAAGCGTCCAATGCCTCAACAAGCTCGACAGATACAGCTACATCAAAACCAGATTCTTCATCTTCTTCTTCTTGCTCCCATTGGTTTCCGCTCTGGATGTAATCCCAGCATAGAATGTTAAATTGCCGCAGGATATAAGCCAATATCTCCTCAACCCATTCAGTCTCCAACTTCATCAATGTGTTTATTTCGCCTACAAAAAAGAAAGTTTGCCAATCTGGGTCATCTTCTATCCCATGCATAGCATGGCCTTCAGCGATTCTCATCTCCAGGAAATCGATACGCTCACTCCATTCCCGCAGGACAGATTCACAGTAGCAGGCTGCATTGACCAAACCGGCAATTCTCAGGAACGCATCATCGTCTACATAGGCAGCCAAGGATTCCAGTTCCTGACTGCAGTGAAGCAACAGGTTGAAAAACCGGTGTAGAAATCTAGACACAGATGACCTGATAAAGCGCACTCGCAGTAAGATGCTCGGCAGCATTTGGCATCTTTCTATCATGGTCCATACAATTTGAACAACAGACTCTACGATCAATGGAGCTTTATAGTCTTCTCTGGTGGAGAGAAGAAATGACTCAGTTTCTGTATCATGCACAAACTCGGCCTCTTTTTTTATACTGACCGTCCATGCTTTGTCGTCTGCCAGCTCGGTTTTTAGCTTTTCCTCAGCGTCCTTTAGCTCTATCGCGGCCCATATGTCTAGCCATTCAGGCCGATCACAGAAAATTGACAGCACTGATAACCCTCTCGAGAAACCACCAAATCCAGCAGACTCTCCAACAAAAAGACGCGTTCCGGAACTTGCAAGCACTTGCATCCGCTTATCGAAAGAAATGATGAGGTCAATTAGATGAAGCCATGAAGAAACCATTTCTGAATTCCTGTTCCGATTATGATATCTTTCAGCAAGAACAGAAAAGATCCTCTTCGATAGGTACCCGGAAAGCATTTTCACCATAGCCGATACCCAAGCTTCCCTAGCGCTGTAGCCCACAAGCCTCGCTTTATCAATTAGAGGTTGCAAAACATCATCCACTCCTATGAAATCCCTAGTGATCTTATAGACGAGAGCGAACATGAATTTGGGTTGATCAGACCATCTTGAAAAATGGTGTTCTGTTCTCGATGCAATAGGAGAAACTAGCTCATCAATGGTCCAAAGACTGCAGTCGAGGCCCAGATTGTTGGACGGTTCTGCAGAATCTGAATGCCCATTCTCACGTCTTAAAAGATCCTGCTTTCTTAATTCCCTCTGCGCCTGAAAATGTTGCAAAGCACAGAGAGTCAGGAAGCTCTTGGTATACCTTTCCTTCTTATCTCCATGCATCAGCAGCAGTGGGTTTGGAATTTCCAAGCTTTCTTCCTTGTCCAGGCTTGAACTCGAAAGGGGTGGTGGCCATTTGAGAGATGCAAGTAGCGATCGATGGTCTGCAAGAGCTTGTGGCCGGAGAATAGCCAAACTTTTGTCCACTCTGGAATCAACAGCCTTGAGAAGATGACTCCACTTTGACCTGGATTTTGCAACATTTACTAAAACTTCCTCTATCTCCTTCATAACTTTTATGGCAAGCAGCAGCTTTTCTTGCTTCAATTGGAAATCCTGCATTCCAGGAGAAGTATTATGAGAGATCAGCAGATCATGCCTCATTGGAGGTTTGTACAATACTATGTTGGATCTGGGGTCCTGTTTGGCAATCTGAACTGTTGATCTGACAATATACACAGGCCTCAATATCTTTAAGATTGGAAGATCTTAAAATTTCGACCAATGGCCCACAAGACAACAGTTAAGGAGACCTTCCATGCTCAAAGGACAAAACTAAATTGATCAAAGGGTTGAAATATTCCCTTTCATGGTAAGGTCCATCATATTAATAAGTTTGGATCATTGAAACATGATGGATCCAATGGCTATAGTCCCAACATAGCCTATAGCAATATGTTGGATATTATCCTATAACCTCTCCTCATGGTTTGAGTACCACTTGCATGTAGCCTCAACTTGTGGATGAGTTGGCTATCCATGTGAAATGGATCGGTATCTTGTTTTCCATGTGCTTGGGATGACCAACAGCATTAGCATGCATGCTTTCACCATGCAACGCTGCCGTCTGACTAATCAGATAAATGGCCATTTGGATGCACCGTCAAAAGGGCGTTCAAGCTGTAAACCTCCATATGAGCCAAACCATTTGGACGCAATTGGCAAAACCCCCATTTCACAATCCCACTTGACAAAAACATATCCAATTGGTTTTCATCGAGTCGTCTGAAAAGGCAGACCTGAAATCGCCTTCTCCGGAAACCCCTTTTGCACAAGTGCATCTAAACAGGCCCTACAAGTGCCTCCTACCTTCTTCTCACTTCGATTTAGAGAAGAAATCCCATGCCTGCATGAAGTGATGCAGGTAACTCGACATGTATCGTTAGTGGTATGGAGTAATGTTCTAGTTGTCCCTGCATTTCAGTTCTGACCAATCTGGCAGAAGAAAGAGAAAATGGAATTAAGGAAAGAAAGCATCGTCACTAGCCTCACAGTTGGACTTGATGCATTTGAAAAATTCATTGCGAAAACATTCCTTGATCTTTGGCTAACAACAGCAGCAACTGCATCTTCAAGATCTCCAACTAGAGCTTCCAGCTTCAGAGTCGTCTCTATAAAGGGGCAGCAACAACGTATTTTAGTTTACAAACCTGAAAACTCAACTTGATATTCAACTGGGTCCAGCCAACTCAAAGACTTGACCTGATTTGACTCAATAGTTAATAAATATAAATTAAAGCTTTTAAAGAACATTTAGAATAATTGCGTATGCATAAATATTAAAAAAATAAGAAATTAAACAACTAAGTTGAATATAACTTGCTGGTTGGGACCGTGTGTGAGAGAAGCAAAGGTTGCAAGTTTGATTCCTGTGCTTCTCTTTTTGGATTTTATTAAAGGCCCACTTGGCAAGGCGAGGGACTCGACCCAAGTCATTGCACGTCATGTCAGTTGACCAAGTTATCGAGTCAACTCAACGAGTCTTCCCAAGTCATGGCCAAGTCACAGTCAGAACTGAGTTTCCTAGTCTCTGCTCAAAATGTCGCCAACTGGATTTGCTTCGGCCGAGTTTCAAGTTGCGTTAGTGAGTTTTATAATTATGATTAAAACAGGGTCCAAACCATGGTATGAAGTTCAATGAATTCTAATTGAGAGAAAATATATCATGAATAGTAGCATGGCAAGTTGGCAACTACAATATAAATGATAGTCGCAAGAGAAGAAAACAAAGGAACATTTTGAAGATAAGTAAAAGCTAGAGAAGTTGCAGTCTTGGTGGAGATGGGGGGTCATTCATCACCATCATCTCTACTATACATGCCGGACACATCTAGAGCAATCAGAACCCTTGATCTGGTGGACCACTGCGTGGACAAGATATACTCCATGGTGATTGGAAAGTCCTAGCCATTCAGCTGGTGTAAATGTCAATTGTCAGCCAAGCGAATGTGAATCATTGATCACTTTTGGTTTAACCTTTTCTTAACTGTTCATTTTCAGGCCGCTATGCTGTGTCTATGTCGGATCGTTGGGATATTTTTAGCCCCTTCCAGTGGTGACTCACCAGAAACCGTCCTGATAACCCTAGAAGTGCACGACATCTACTGTGGCGCTATTGGAAAAAGCAAGCCTGAATCTCCAACGTGGCAAGCCTCCCTAGCAAATCCTTATCAATTTTGAAGATTAGTTCACTATTCAACTTTGGCTCAAACATTTTCCAATGAGGAGAAACCCTAGTTTGGATGAGGCGTGCTCAACTATCATCTTGAATTCTATAAAAATGGCAATAAAACCAATTAGTAATGCCATCAGGCTAATCAGATATTATGGTACCGGACAACCCTCTATGTTATACATGCGAGAGCAGACACAATGTATCATGTATGAATACAATCAAACAAGAATGATTGAAATGTTGTTCCAAAGATCATGACTCACGACAAACCAATCTTTTGCATTGCGTCTTTGGTAAGGTTGAAGCTTCTAACCTAGAACTATGCTGAAAACAGGGACACAGATCAGTGAGGATCTCCAAGCTCCCCGTGATGGTAATCAAATTGGATTGTCATTTGGTAATGCTGGTATAGCTTTGATTGCTACAAGCCTAATAATGGATTTGTGTTTGTGAGTCTTTATGAAAAATGTGGCATCGAACTAGTTTCAATCCAACAGCAAGGATGGGTGAGTTGGCTTCAAAGTTACAGTGACTGGTGGGGAAGATTTTTGACAAGAGAAAAGCTGTACATTTACTAAAATTCTTGTTATTGGTTGAGATGAGTTGCCCTCCTAATCATACACACCCATGTAAGAAATACCCATCTACATTCACATTGATAGGTTCGTATTGGCAGTCGAGCTGAGTACATGAAGGCTCCTGTGGGTCCTACCACTGATGTAAACCAATCAAAGTGCATGAAGGCACATTTTCCTAAACAAGCACATGTAAGCCTAGCATTTTCACGAGGAACTATATGATACGCGATCCAAGGCTTTCGCTGTATATGCTGGTTTTCATTCCTGACAAATGATGGTTCGAAAATCCAGACCACTGGTCTTTCAAGCCCAACGTGGATGGACCATGCCCAAAAATCTTCCAAGATGGAATATGGTAGCCATCTATCTTGGGCCCAGTTTCAGTTGAATGTGGATCATTGCACATTTCTTTTCTTAGATGTTGTTATGATTGTCCAATTGAGGAGATTTTTGGGGCATGGTCCACCCATGGGAAGCACAACTGAGTTAATGGTCAAGATTACTCAAACATTGGTCACACTTGTCTGAATTGAAAACCGCATATGTTGTTGAAAGCCTTAGGTTGAGAGTCGTACTAGTCCTCTTTCCTTGAGAATGTAGATGTGCCCGAAAAAGAGAATATAGATAAAAACACCATGAGATACCTTCAAGATCATGGGAAGCAATAAAAACACTATGAGATACCTCAAAGAGCATGGGAAGCAATAAAAACACCATGAGATACCTCAAAGAGCATGGGAAGCAATAAAAACACCATGAGATACCTTGAAGAGCATGGGAAGCAAGAGCTAAAAAATATACCGGCATAAGCACGGATTGTCTCAATCTGAACCATTTCCTTTGCGAGCAAAGGCAATTCCTCATGTAAAATCTTTCGGATTTTCCTCAGACTCATCTCCCCCTTCTCACCTATAATCCAAAAAGACACATCAAAATCCAGGAACAATTATTAAAAAAGAAATTTGGAAAAAAATTTCAATTCAAAAAAGAAAAGAAAGAAAGAAAACAAAAGAAATCTGAAATTGATTTCCTCGCCTAAGAATCTTTCAAATTCTATTCAAACCCACAGTGGATTCCAAACCCCAAAGAACCCATAGGGTCAGGAACCTCAGCATTCTCTATAGTCTGCTGAGGCAGAGGAATCTGTTCATGTGGAATATGTGGTCCGGTGATCCCAACAATGATCTGATGGGCCACACTTTGCAGGGGATGCCTCAAAGATCTCTCACATCATAACATCCCAATCCTTCAATAAGTCGCCAACAAACATATGGTTAAGTGTGCGTTTGGTTGCATCAAATATCATAAAGTTTCAGGATTAATCAGTTCAATTTGGTGCAAAATATCACGAAATTTCATGATATTTGGTGCAACCAAACACAGCCAACGGGGTCGTTTGGATGTCTGTAAATGGGGCTAACTGTAAACGATTTAGAGGCTATGTTTGGATGTCGAAAAATGCATGTAAAATCATTTACAACTTTTAGCCCCATTTGATTTCCCAGCAAAAAGCTGTGATTTCATTTACAGGCTCTCCATTTACAGTCTAACGGCTATAACTCTCTCTCTCTCTCTCTCTCTCTCTCTCTCTCTCTCTCTCTCTCTCTCTCTCTCTCTCTCTCTCTCTCCTGCGGCTTCTGGTGATCTGAACTCACGCAGCAGGGTAGTTTCGCTTCCGGCCCCCCTTTTCGATGAGATTCATACCTTCCAGCTCCCCTTCGGACGAGATTCTAGGCTTCCAGCAATCTCTCTCCACCAGCTGCAGGTAGCTTCTTTTTTTTGCCTTTTCTTTTTTCTCTTTGTTGGGGGCAAATTAAAGACACTGATCGCATCCTGCCCTGCATGGACGGACTCGGTCCAGGCAGGGGCTCTGTGGGGCCCACCATGATGTATGCTTTTATCCAAGCTGTCCATCCATTTTGACAGATCATTTTAGGGCATATCCCAAAAATGAAGCTGATCGAAGGATGAAGTGGACCATGCCACAAGCAGCAGTGGTGACACTAATGCCCACTATTGAAACCTTCCTAGGGCCCATCGTGATGTTAAATTTTCCATCTGACCTGTTGAAAAGGTCACATAGACCTGGATGGAGGTATAATGCCCTGTGTGCTCCACTTAAGCCTTGGTGGTATTTTTTAGTCCACTGTGGTCCACAGGATAGTTCCAGTTTTTTTTTAATTGAAATAAAACCCGTACATCACGGTGGGGCCACATCTTGATTTGACCAGACTTTTTTGGGCAGCACATCCTGATTGGACCAAATTATTTTTTTCGGGCTCACATCCTAATTGCATTAGAATTAATTGGGGGCCCGTATCCTAATTAGACCAAATTTTATGTTCAGGGCCCACATCCTGATTAGACAAGATTTTTTTATTTGCGGCCCACGTCCTGATTGGATCAGATTTTTTTGTGGGCCACATCCTAACTGGACCAGATTTTTTTGTGGCCCACGTTATGATTGGACTAGATTTTTTTAGGGCCCACATCTTGGTTGGAATAGATTGTTTATGGTTAAGTATTTATATTCAGTTGTTTGTCCTCATAAAAGGGCATTTGAATTCATGGGCCCACTTTTATGGCTCACCTAAGGGGTTGGATGCCTGTAACTTTTCTAAAATGTAAAAAAGTTACAGGTAACATTGTTGCTTATGGTGTTTGAGGGAGGAAAGTTACAGGTAACTTCCTCTCAACCTATAACTTTCTTACAGGAAAAAGATGCGAAATCTTATAGGAAGAGAGGCTGTTTTTCAAGTTACCTGTATCTTTGAAACAGGCAATGGTTGGAAATCTTGAAATCGAAAATTCTTAGGATAAACGCAACTGCATCGAAAATCCCTCCCTCGGTCTCCTCCCTCTCTCACCAGTTGCTAGTCTCTCTCTCTCTCTCTCTCTCTCTCTCTCTCTCTCTCTCTCTCTCTCTCTCTCTCTCTCTCTCTCATCTAGCTCCAGTGACGTATGTGCCCTAAAAAAAACTCCCTTCGATTTTTTCCCCCAACTTCATCATTTTTTTAGTTGCATCGGGGCCAAGACAGACGAGGTTTGGCTAGTGATGCAACTATAGTCAGGTGGCTACTGATTGGTGCTCTGTGGGGCCCACCATCTTGTATGTGTTTTATCCACTCCGTCCATCCATTTTTCCATATCATTTTAGGGCTTGATCCAAAAAATGAGGCAAATCTAAACCTTAGGTGGACCACACCACAAGAAAACAATAGTGTGATTGAATATCCACCATTAAAAACCTCCAAAGGCCCACTATAATGCCTGTTTAACATCCAACCTGTTGATTAGGTCATAAAGACCTGAATGAAGGGGAAAAACAAATATCAATTTGATCCAAAACTTTTGTGGCCCTCAAGAAGTTTTTAATGGTGGACGTTCAATCAACACCAATTCCTACGATGCGGTCCACTTGAGATTTGGATCTACCTCATTTTTGGGCTCATGCCATAAAATAGTATGGAATGCGGCCATGATATATAAGGCTTTTAGTTTTAGGTTCCTTTCGCATCAATAAGATCTTATCCATACGTTCTTTCATAATGTGTCTCCTAACCAAACACATGTATGGTTAGAGTATACGGTTCCTAAATATATGACTCTAGTTTGATGTAATTTGTTTTTGTATCTCTTTCCCTTATAACGTTGTAAACATATCTTAGAAAGAAAATGAAATTTGTATTTGGATGTGCTTACTTTGAAGTTTTTTTTTTTTTTTCACATTACAAGCATTTTGAATGCGTGGGCCCACTTTTATGGCCCACCTATTGGTTAGTTTAGCCTAAGAATCGGCCCAACTATTTATTTACATGGGCTCAATAAAATGGAATACTTTTATCCAAGCTTTCTTATGTGTCAATCTGATCTTTAAACGAGTCCCTACTCCAAGCTCTAGTTGGAATGAACTTAGTACCTGTAACTAACTTACATGTTATTCAAACACAAAAACTAAGTTACATGTAAGTAAGTTACAACTTACATCCAAACAGGCTTACCTGTAACTTTCTTTCACTTGTAAATAAGTTACATGTAAATTACAACTTAAAAAACTTACATGATCAACCCTGAGCTTTATTGAAATGGGCACAACCTAATGATCCATCTTAAATGAAGCTTTTACATATCATTTGAATATTTCTTAAGGATTTACCACTCCAACCTATGTCGGGTGTGAATACCCAATTACAGGATATAAACAACATAGAGACTATCCAAACACAGACAATCATTTACCTGTAAATCATTTACAGCTTAAAGACAGACAGGACAGTGTAAATCATTTACTGGCATCCAAATAAGCCCATGGGCCCCACATGTACGGAATCCAGCATATCAGAAAACCCCACACTTGCTAAAATTACAAACCAAAATCAGGGCGAGAATAAGCAAACCTCGAGAGAGGCAAAGATCGAAGCTTTCCAGCCCGTGATTGATCTGACGAAGACTGGATTCGATGCCGCTCGATCGGGAAATCCAAGCGTCAACGGCCGACGACAGCTTCTTCTGCAGGCTTAAGAGGCTTCGATCCAAATCCACACAATCTCCCTTCAATCTTGAAACGAGAGTTGGAACCCTAGACAGATCTTCCCGGGTCTTGAAATTCTCGTTGAGAAAGGATAAGAGATTTGGAGAGAGGTCGAAGGGATTCGGGAATTCCATGGATGAGAAGATCTCGAGCAGAAGCAGCAGAATAAAAACCCTAAAAAAGCCCCAGATTTTCAAAATCGGTGGGAATTGCGTTTGGGTTTGCAGAAAAACGCTTTTGATGAGAATTTCAATTTGGGAGGGAGAGAAGCTTTGATGCTCCGGTACAGAGCGATGGATGATACGCAGGACTTAGAAATTTCATATGTTTCATATAAATAATAAAAAATTGAACCGTCTAAATTATGTATATCTGTTTACATTTATCAAAAAACATTTTTATTTTCTTATCTGACCATCAGATTGGTCGATATTTATTGGAAAGTTATCCAACGGTCTTGATTCATTAGATAAGTAAATAGGAATCGTGTGTCCTGATTGTTCGAACAATATGATTTTTGTAATGTAATTTATATACATTTTTTCCCACAGTTTAGTCAGTTTAATTCGAGTTAATAGGTGTAAAATGCACCATATCTAAGTGCCTGCGTATCAAGTACTAAACGCAGCCAGAGTATCGAATAACTACTTGGTGGGAGATGGAGATGAAATGGTAGATCCGTCTCTTCAAATCATACATATGGTAGGATCTCTCAATACTTTTCACAGTCCATCTAGTTTAGACTGTTGTGGATGGCTATTATTTTAAAATAAACATAGTTATAATGATCTTGTCCGTCCGATCTGAGGACTTCAAAAGCGACGGTAGAACACAAAAACTGCTAACGGTCAATCATTGGGTACGGAAAGTAGAAAATGCACCTAGAAGAGACAAACTTTGCTACTGTGAGAAAGTGTGATTAATGATACGCATTCACTTAAAATTTACTTACATATCGCAAATGAGAAATATCCATCCTGTTGTATCCTGTTCCTGACCGACTCAATTTACTTACATATCACAAATGAGAAATATCCATCTGTGGTACCCTGTTCCTGACCGACCTTGGAAGAGTCGGTCGGGAACAGGAAAGCGGCCGATTGTATTTTGTGCACGACTGTAGTTTTGCAACGAGGTTAGCGGCCGATATCAGCGGCCAGAGGCCGATCTCAAGCGACCGACTGCCGTTTTCAGAAGTCAGGCCAGATGACCCTATTTGAAACCATCGGAGCAGCCGATTGCAGTGGCCAGTGACCGATTTGTTGGAGTTTTCCTCCTTGAGTGGACAGAGGAGATGTTTTGTGGTGGTCATTGACCAGCCGGTGCCCCCTGGCCGACTGGCCGGCCCTGCTGCTGAAATTACATATTACTCACGAGACTGTTTTTGTCCAATCCAACTAGTCATCTGACCGGTCGGAGGTCCTGGCCGACCGGTTGACAAACTGGTCGAGACACATGTTTTTCTCACCGCGATTCTCTGGACAGTTTTTGTGTGTGGCCGACTGGCCGATGATTTTGGCCGACCAGTCGACAGTGCACGCGGACTACTATAGCAGTTTCCTAATGAGACTCTAATACATGCAAACGGCTATATATAGAGCTCTCATTCGAGATTTAAGTATCCTACAAGGTATTCTACACGTCCAAGGTGAGAGAGAGATAAAAAGAGAAAGAAAGAGATGAAGCTTCTTGGTAGAGGAGGCTTTGCTCGCGAAGGTGATTCACGGTGCAATGACGTCTCGGCTCTTCAACATTCTCGTGCTCGGGTGAGATCTCTCAGTTTCTAGTCCTTTTATTATCATTCATCTCTGCGTGGGTGAAGAAAGTTTGATCCAAGTGGTGTGTGCTTGTGATCGAGGTTGTAACGGTTCTACTTCAAGTGAATTGTTGATCTGGTTGAGGTCCCGTGGTTTTTACCCCTTTGAGGGTTTTCCACGTAAAAATTTCTTGCGTCGTGTGATTGTTGATTTGATTTAGTTTCGTGCTTTATCATAACTCATGATTCTAGTAGTTTGGGGGGGCGAGATCCTAAGGTTTTGTGAAACGTACCCAACAAAAGTGGTATCAGAGAGTTCAGGTTGATTGAACAGGAAGTGAGATCGGTTCCGAATTATAGAAGGTGGCTCGTCAAGGATGATTAGTCTCAATGGATCCAACTGGACCATATGGAAGGCTAAGATGGAGGACTTGCTTTATTGGAAGGACTTGTATACTCCAATCTTAGACACATCAGCGAAGATAAAAGATATGTCGGATGATGATTGGAAGAAATTGGATCGGAAGGTGGTGGGGTTTATTAGATAATAGTTTGATGATTCAGTTTTCCACCATGTGTCTACAGAGACCTCAGCCGCTAGCCTATAACAGAGATTACAAAAGTTGCATGAGAGGAAGACAACCGGCAACAAAATATTCCTCATCAGAAGACTCGTAAATCTCAAGTTTAAGAACAATGGTTATGTGGCTGAGCACATGAATGAAGTCAGTAATATTGTGAACCAGCTTTCCTCTATGAAGATGGTCCTTAATGATGAACTACAGGCTTTGTTATTGCTTAGTTCATTACTTGATAGTTGGGAGACATTGGTGGTGTCTCTAAGTAACTCCACGTCAGGCGAAAGATGTCCATGGAACAGATAACGGGTTGTTTCTTTAATGAGGAGACAAAGAGGAAGTGTCAGGAGTTTACTTCGCAAGAGGCCCTTGTGACACAAGATCGGGGGAGGGGAAAGAACAAAATGAGCAAAAAAGCCCGAGATAAATCTAGAGGCAAATCTAATGTTAGGAGAGATGTTGAATGTTGGAATGTGGCAAGAAGGGCCATTACAAAAGTGAATGTGCACAAGAAAAATGATCAGAAAGGAAAAGGGAATGAAAAAGATAATGAATCAGATTCTACTGTGGCCGCCTCAAATGGCGATGTTGTGGTCATTCTCTCAGCGGATCATGATATTTGTCTCATGGCTATGAATCAGGACACCGATTGGGTGATAGATTCAGAAGCGTCGTTTCATGCAACTCCACGAAGGGATTTCTTCACAAGCTACAAGCAAGACAACTATGGTACGGTGAAGATGAAGAACTCTGGAGTATCCTATATTATGGGAGTTGGTGATATTTGTGTGAGGACCGATGTAGGCTGTACATTGATTCTAAAAGATGTGAAACATATTCCAAACCTTCGCCTCAACTTGATGTCGACGGGAAGGTTCGATGTAGCCGGCTATGAGAGTCAGTTTGTTGGTGGGCACTAGAAGCTCATCAAGAGTTCGATGATCGCAGCAAGAGGGAAGATGTGTTTCACCCTATACAAGACATGTGTCAGTATATGCAAGGGTAAATTGAACGCAGCAGAAGATTCAATGATAGACATGTGGCACAGACGATTCGGCCACATGAGCGAAAAAGGGCTTCAGCTACTAGCGAAGAAGCACCTTCTTCCAGAGCTGGCAGGTACATCCTCTTAAAACCTGTATTGATTGTTTATCAGGGAAACAGAATAAAGTTTCATTTGTAAAAACTGCTTCTCATATTAAGAAGTGCATCTATTAGATTTGGTTAATTCTGATGTTTGTGGTCCTATGAGGATAAAAACCTTAGGTGGGGCATTGTATTTTGTCACTTTTATAGATGATGCATCTTAGAGGGTTTGGGTTTATGCCCTAAAATCCAAGGACGAGGTCTATGGTGTGTTTAAAATATTTCATGCCATGGTCGAGAAGGAGATAGGTAAATCATTGAAGTGCATCCGCACTGACAATGGTGGTGAATACATTAGTGACTTCTATGAGTATTGTAAGTCCTTAGGTATATGATATAAACAGACGGTACCCTAAGAGCCCCCCAGCACAATGGTGTATCTGAGCGTATGAATCGCACCATTGTAGAGAGAATCAAATGCATGTTATCTGATGCGAAGTTGCCCAAGATGTTCCGGGGAGAAGTAATGCACATGGCAGTATATTTGATAAATAGGTTTCCATCAGTCCCATTGAATAGAGAAGTACCTGAGAAGGTGTGGACTAGATGTGATCCTTCGTACAGTCATCTCAGGGTGTTGGATGCAGGGCATCTGTTCACGTACCAAAGGTTGAAATGTCCAAGCTCGATACGAAGATCAGACAATGTGTGTTCTTGGGGTACGGTGATGAAAAATTTGGCTTCAGGTTGTGGGATCCGACCGAGAAGAAGCTCGTCAGGAGCAGAGATATTGTTTTCATTAAAGATCAATGTATAGAAAACATTGGAAAGTCAGAGAAGACCCAGCCCAATTTAGGTGAGCTGGAAGATTTGGATCCTATTACTCCTCTCGTGGTGCCTGATGATGGGGGAGTACAGCAAGGTGCAGAGGACGAGGAAGTTCTTACAGAAGATGGATCGAGGGAGCAGCCCTCACTTGATCCACCTGTTGAGCCACAGGTGAGGAGGACATCTAGGGACAAGCACCTGTCCAAGAAATACTTGCCGTATGAGTACATTATGCTTACTAATGGGGGAGAGCCATAAGATTATTCTGAGGCCCTAGCCAACGAGCATAAGGGGGGTGGTTGAAAGCTATGCAAGAGGAGATGGAATCATTGCATAAGAACCACAACTATGACATGGTGAAATTGCCTAATGGCAAGAAAGCTCTGAACAACAAGTGGGTGTTCAGAAAGAAGATTAAGCAGAAGAATTCACAGACAAGGTTCAATGTCAGACTCGTGGTGAAAGATTTTGGTCAGAGGAAAGATATAGACTTTGATTAGATATTCTCTCCAGTGGTGAAGATGACATCCATTTGGATGTTGTTTGGGTTGGCAGCTAGCATGAATCTGGAAATAGAGCAATTAGATGTTAAAACTACTTTCCTCCATGGTGACCTGAAAGAAGAGATCTATATGCGTCAACCAAAGGGGTTCGAAATCAAGGGCAAAGAGCATATGGAGTGTAGGCTTAGGAAAAGCTTGTATGGTTTGAAATAAGCTCACATGTAATGATACAAGAAGTTTGACTCGTTCATGTTGACACATGGGTATGATAGAACGGAGTCGGATCACTGTGTATTCACTCCAGGTTCTCAGATGATGATTTCTTACTTCTGCTATTATATGTTGATGACATGCACATCATGGGAAAAGACATGAAGAAGATTGATAGACTGAAATAGGAGTTTGGCAAGTTGTTGGCAATGAAAGATTTGGGCTTAGCCAGACAAATCCTAGGAATGGAGATAACCTGTGACAGAAGCAGCAGAAGGCTTTGGTTGTCACAAGAGAGGTACATTGAGAAAGTCCTAGAGCGGTTCAATATGAATGCAGCGAAGCCGGTTAGTACTCCACTGAATGGTCACTTCAAATTGAGCGACAAACAGTGTCCCAAGACGAAGGCAGATGTGGAAAAGATGCAGAAGATACCCTATGCTTGAGCAGTAGAAAGTTTAATGCATGCTATGGTGTGTACGCGCCTAGACATAACATAGCGGTTGGTGTTGTCAGCCAGTATCTTGCCAATCCTGGCAAAGACCATTGGGCAGCAGGTGAAGTGAATACTACGGTATCTGAGAGGCTCATCCAGGTTGAGCCTATGCTATGGTGACGAGAAACCTGTGTTAAAGAGTTGCATAGATGCAGATATGGCAGGTGACATAGACTCCAGGAAGTCCACATCGGGGTTCATGTTTACGTTTGCTAGGGGAGCGGTCTCTTGGCAGAGCAAGTTACAAAAGGTTATAGCATTGTCGACAACAGAGGCCGAGTATATTGTAGTCACAGAAGCATGCAAGGAGATGCTTTGGATGAAGAGGTTCCTACAGGAACTTAGCTTGAAGCAGGAGAAGCACGTGATCTATTGTGATAGCCAGAGTGCGATACACTTGAGCAAGAATCCAAGTCAACATTCCAAGTCGAAGCACATAGAGATTCAGTATCACTGGATCAGGGATATTTTGGAACAGAAGGTGTTATGTTTGAGAAAGTCCACACGGACGATAACGGGTCAGACATGATGACCAAGGCTTTGCTCAAGGGCAAATTTGAGGCTTGTAGAAGCCGAGCTGGCTTGAAGACGGTGAACTTCCCCTAAGTCGGAAAGAGAGAGATTTGTTAGAGTTTTCCTCCTCGAGTGGACAGAGGAGAGATGTGTTTTTTGGTGGTTGTCGACCGGCCGGTGCCCCCTGGCCAACCTGCTGGCCATGTTGCTGAAATTTCACATTACTCGCTGGACTATTTTTGTCTAGTCCGACCTGGTCGGGGGTCCTGACCGATCGGTTGACAGATAGGTCGAGACACATATTTTTCTCACAGCGACTCTCTGGACAGTTTTTGTGTGTGGCTGACCGGCCGATAGTTTTCGCCGACCAGTCGATAGTGCGCGCGGACTGCTATAGCAGTTTCCTAATGGGACTCTAATACATGCAAATGGCTATATATAGAGCTCTAATTCGAGATTTAGGTATCCTACAAGCTATTTTATACGTCCAAGGTGTGAGAGAGAAAAAAAAAGAGAAAGAGAGGAAGAGAAAGAGGGAGAGGAAGCTTGTTGGTAGATGAGGCTTTGCTCGCGAAGGTGATTCACGGTGCAACGTCGTCTCGGCTCTTCAACGTCCTCGTGCTGGGGTGAGATCTCTCAATTTCTAGTCCTTTTATTGTTATCCATCCCTGCGTGGGTGAAGAAGGTTTGATCAAAACGGTGTGTGCTTGTGATTGAGGTTGTAACGGTTCTACTTCATAGTGAATTGTTGATCTGGACGAGGTCCCGTGGTTTTCACCTCTTTTAGGGTTTTCCACATAAAAATCTCTTGTGTCGTGTGATTGTTGATTTAATTTAGTTTCATGCTTTGTCATAACGTATAATTCCAGTAGTTTAGGGGGCGAGATCCTAAGGTCACCCAACACGATTTCCACGCCCGATTGCCGTTTTACAATCAGGGCGGCAGCCAGAGGCTAATTTCCAAGGCCAATTGCCGTTTTGCAATCGAGATAGCGGTCGATTGTTGTTTTGCAATTTGGACAGCGGCCGATTGCCGTTTTGCAATCGAGACAGCGGCCGATTGCCGTTTTGCAAATTGGATAACGACCGATTGTTATTTGGAGCATATCTAGAAACTTTTGTGGCCCAGAGTTTTTAAGGGTTATTCATCATTGTTTTTAGTTGTATCGTCTATCTAAGATTTTGATCTTATTAAGGTTTGGGATCTCATCCTAAAATGAGATCGAAAAACAGGTGGACAACATGGATACAAAACAAATACATTAAGGTGGGCCCCACACATTTGGGGTAGTGGCTGAGTCTATAACCAGTTACAAGGCAAGTAATGGGTAAAGAGCAGCCTTTAGAAGGCAATATTGTTACTGTAATCGTCAGGAAGTGGAGCATTCAGATAGTTCCACACTTCAAGGAGAAAGTTATAAAAGCAAAATGATTTTTACAGAGCAAGAGGTCCAACACCAACCAAATCAATCTATTTTTTCAATTTACCAAATCCCTTACATTTCATAGTGTATTCGATCCATTTTACAGTCCAAGTACTTTGTATTTCTTAGAGTAAGTACTCCGGTATCTATCAAGTCAAGATTACATTACCATTTCCAAGCTTACTTTGTATTTCTTAGAATAAGTGCTCTGGTATCTATCGAGTCGATATTACCTTACCATTTCCAAGCTTATTTAAGTTTTTCGTCTTGTTATTTCTGTTTTTTAGCATATTCAATTCCCTTTATTATCTTTAGCATTAATCGCAATATTCAATTTCCATAGCATAATCTTTGAAATTATAATCCATAGCAGTAAGTTTCACAATCAGTAAAGTTCCATTTTACAATTTCTTAATAGTGAAGAAAAAGTAAAAATCGCCCACGTTGATTATAAATTCTTCTTTTTACTCCTTTAAAGTTATGTCGAGAGAAATCTTTTCGCTCGGAAGGTAAAGTTGCAACCCATTTTCTAGAGGACAAACTCCACCTTCCAAACATCGCCTGATCACTTTTATTAAGCAATTGAGCGAGTGGCTACTTGGGCGACCGATCTCTATATACTTCGGTCATATACAGTTGATCACGGCATATCTGCCTTCCCTGACGCTCGGAGTTATCATTGTTCGGTTGAAATCGAGCCGCAAAAATCAATTCTAGCACACCTGCACATACACCACATGCGTGACCGATGAATAGCTTGGCAACAATGTCTATTCAAATTAAACTGTGCAAATTATATTTAACAAGTTTAGATGCATAATGAGAAAAAATTACAGTTATTTGATAATCTAATCATCAGATAAATGGACATTTATTAGACGTTTAAAAATGAAAGAAAATTATATGGTCCTGTTTCCAAACATGTCCACAAATCACAGGTTAGAATTATTCAACCAATCTTAATTTCGGTTATGATTTAGAAATCCCGGGGTCTCCATTTTAGTCGGTTGAAATTGAGCTAATGCGTGCCACGTGTACAAGTTTTGGGTGCCTGCGTATCAAACATTCACAGGCCCGAGGTTTGCTACAGTTAATATGGAAGAATTGCTACTTTGATATCAGCAGTGTAGATATTGGATATGGGGTCATATTTCAATAATCCAAACCGTTTAAATGATGGGCCATACAATGGAAAGGGGATATTAAAATAAAAAAAACTCTCAGATTGAAAAATTTCAACCCTTTGATCATTTAACTCCTTTCCTTTCATAGAGATCATCTCCTTGAATGGTTTTGTGGTCCATTGATCGTATCCTCCAATCTTAAAGATTTTGACTTACCACCCATTTACGGTGAGGCCCATCATATGAATGGACTGGATCATTAAAACTAAGCACAGGTCCAACTGCTACATTCAATCCGTTGATACGACGAGAAGGAGGCGAATTTCCTACTACCCCACCTTTCAACCAAAATCTGTGGGGCCCACGGAGATGTACTTGTGACATCCACTCCGTCCATCGGTTTAAAAATATCTTTTTAGGACATAAATACAAAAATGAGGCAAATCAAAAACTCAATTTGGCCACACCACAGGGAACAATGGGGATTGAAACGTGTACCATTAAAACCTTCTTGAGGCCACCGTGCTGTTTATATGCCATTCAACTCGTTCATAAGATGATTCTCCACTGGACGAAGGGAAATAGAAAACAACGTCCCGATCTAACACTTCTGTAGGCCCCCAAGAAGGGTTCAATGGTGATCGTTCATTCGACACTATTTCTTCTGGTGTGGTCCACTTGAGTTTTGAATCTCCTTATTTTTTAGATCACACCCTAAAATGAAATGACACAACTGATGGACGGAGTGGATATAATAAACACATCACAGTGGGCCCCACAGAGCTTCTGGTTACACAACCTTTTCATCTGCTAATAGTCTGCCGAGAGGGGCAGCGAGCCCCCCCGGGAGGCTCGCCGAAGCTGCTCGCCCCTTACGCCCCACCAAGCGATGATCAAGACCGTTCATCAAGAAGAACCTAACGGTACATGGTTAACATGGAACGAATCTCATTGATCAGAGATCATCACCGTTCGTGCAAAGGTGCGTTAGAAAATGCTCAACTGGGCCGTCGATTTTGATTCACTATATATGGATGATGAGGATCTCTGCGAGATTTTGTTTCACTAGGAACAATCTACGATGGGACTCACTAGATGAACGACCCTGATCAATCGCTGCAATCACAGGTTTCTCTCTCTCTCTCTCTCTCGGATTAGGCTTTCTCCTCTTCCGTTTTCAATCGCTGCAATCATAGGTGTCTCTCTCTCTCGGGTTATGGTTTCTCTTCTTTTCCATTTTCAGTTGCTGTTTGGGGTTTTGATATCTCTGGATTTGGAATTGCATCCGGTGTTTTCTTATTTGAGAAGATATTTGTAGGCCGCGTTTGGATGCACAAACAACTGAATTTCAATAGATGATTCCATGAAGTTGGAATTGAAACGAATTCAATTGCAACTTGAGCGGTAAGGTAGTGACAATTTGGTCATTTCCGATCCCATTGTATTAGTTCTTTGAATTGTTCTGATCAAGACTCGGACGAGTCCCATGTGACTCGTCCGAGTCGACTCAGACTCGGTTGGACCTGATCCGGTTGCCACTGAGTTGGGCAGATTCACTCCTGACTCGAGTGTCATGACTGGACTTGAGACCAGACCCATGTTCTGATCATTAGGAGTGGGACCAATGATCATGAGGACTGAATTCAGATGTTTTGAAGCTGTTGGAATTAATGGTTTGAGACTCTGAAAACATAGTTGTAGAAAGAAAAGAACTTCAATACTCTGGCATAGTGTAATAGTTGATACTCGGGCAATAAGAAATCGCACAAGTGGTGTTCAGGCAACTAAATTAAACGGACCAAATCATGGGTCCCAATTTAGATGTACCGTAAGCCAAAACTTACACAGACTTGATTTTTTTAACTGGCTGATTGATGATCAGAAGGATCATTCAATCAGTCTAATTTTTTGGTGATTACCTATCTGCAGTGGGTTCCGCTATTTGGGTGCTTTAATTTTGGTTAATATATGCTAAGTGTACAATTTTTTAGTGCTAGTGTATCAATCATACCACTCCGCCTGATTATAAAAAAACTTCCCATTGTGGGAAGTGTTGGAAATATTTTAATTAAATGCTCATAGAAACTATAATGGCATTTGTTGATTTTCATTTTTTATCAACTATGAAGAAACAATGTCTTATGTGTTGTGTCATGACATTATTCGTTATCTAAGTTTTCACAGCTCCATAGATAATTTGATAAGCCAATGATTTATTTTTCACGTGTTTCAGAACACAATAAATTGGATCGGATTTAGCAGTTTTTTCTTTTGCAGTACCTCAACTTGACATGAACATGAAAGAGGCTCGACGAATCAGTTTTCCTTTTATAAGGCTAAAAATTAGGGCTGTAAATGGTCGGGTTTGGCCAAAACTAGACCCGCCCATTTACTAAATGGGTCTAGGTCCAAATTTTTTACCCAAACCCTTTTACTAAATGGGCAGGTTTGGGTTGGGTCGGAGTCAACCCCATCAGACCCATCTATAAATGGGTATGGGTCTAGTAGAGGGAGATCCACCCAAACCCATTTATAAATGGGTCGGGTCCAATGGGTCTGGGTTTGGATCTAGTATGCAAGTATTTTTATCAGGTTTAAAACTGGGTCTAGACAAGTCCGGGCCTGGATGGGTCCCTTGCAACATAGACCAAACTGCCCATATACTAAATGGGTTCGGGTCGAGTCGGGTCGGGCCTAATATAAAGGAAACCAGATCCAGACCCGTTTAGCTATTGGGTCTGTTCTTGGACCCAAACCCGTACCATTTAACAAATGGATCGGGTCCGGGTCGAGTCTGTTGGGTCTGGGTACCCCATCGGGTCCATTGACCCATTTACACTATATACTGTAATATCCACTATTAACATAAGTGTCCCACAATAATAACATTATTCTCATTAATATCATTATGAATATTATTATCCGGATTATTATTTTTATTAATATTATTATTATTATTTGGTAACAATTGTAGGACAATTGTTAATTAACTCTGATCACAAAATGAATAAACCATTTCACCCATAACTTAAATATTAGGTTATGTATCAATTAATTAGCCTAAGCTACATAAAAAAATGAGTTTTGTTTTTAATTTATCTAACTTTCAATCATTAAATTTAATTAAACTCATTTATTAAAATTCTAAAAACTTTAGCCCAAACCTTTCACAGTGAATTGTTTATTTACAGACTCAATAGTAACACTCAAAGTACTTGAAAAGTACGAGGTGTTACAACATCCCTACTAAAAATGAATCACTTTTTTTGGCTTTTTGAACCCATATTGTAAGTTGGATCATGAAAGGTATGAAAGATCTCCCTCCAAGCTGTGCATATGACTTTCATTGAATACAACCTTCCACATAATTCTATAAGTATATATGAGATTGAGTATGGAATTCTATTTATTCATTTTAAGTTGAGTATTCATTTCTCTCATCCTGCTAGGATTGGGAATCATATATTTTATACATCCATACGATTGAATCCTTGGGTTTCCGAAATAGTAAGCCTTATCCCAACTAATTTGGGGGCTAGTGAATTCTGCTCCACCATGCCACTCTATCAAGGACCATATCCTTAAACCATAGGTCATCAAATTATTTTTTTCTACCACGATCTATGTCTTTTAGGCCTTCCCCTTGCCCTTTTAAAGACTTTAGCTTGAACCAACCAACCCCTACCAAAGTTCTAAAACTCATGACTTGATGAGATTCTGAGCTGAGTCATTAGGAAACCAAGTTTTCGAGATTGATTCAACCTCGACTCAAGGAGACTCGTCTGGTTGACTCAATAACTTGGTCGACTCACAGTGACTCGTGGTGACTTGAAAGGCCAGCTTTTCATCTCCATCATCATCATCTAAGCCTTATCTGAACTAATTGGGTTCGGCTACATGAATTCTTTTCTGCCATTCCACTCGATCAAGGGCCATAAGTCAAGTCAGGTTTTAGTAAAATAAAAATGGAATGAGAATGAGTTGAATGCATGACCTCTACAAGGAGGAGAGACACTCTCAAACCAGCAAGCTACACAACACTTAGCTATTTGGTTTCATAGTTTATACTACTTATTGCTTATATAATTACTTCAAAAAAATTTGGACTCTTCCTAATAATTTAAATATATAATTATTAGATATCGAGTCAAGTTGGGTGAGGTCTCAACTCAACCCGGATGAACTTCGAGTTGAGTTGAGTTTTCAACTTTTTAAACTATCCTTCGAACTGGCCAGTCAGTGGTCTCCATTGCACATGACAAACCATCCAAGTCTACTTACCCTCATCTTATTACCTACTGGTGCTACTCCTAAATTCCATTGAATGCATTCATTTCTAATTCTATCTTTAATGCATTCATTTCTAATTCTATCTTTACTCGTCTTGGTACTCATCCATCTCGTCATCCTCATTTCAGCTACATTCATCCTATGAACACGTTGTTCCTTGACTGCCCAACATTCTGTCCCATAAAGAAAATTGAAATATTGTTAATTGTCACAACATACATGCTAGTCCTGATTGCTGAAGTCATGATTACCAATCTGGCAGTTAGATCTTCAGGCTTAGGAATAAAATATCAATCATGCTTTATGATTTTCAAAATTTCATCAGTTTCAGCTTTTCTTTTCTTTTCTCTACTTAAGTATTTTAGTGCTTAGTTATGTTGATGTGAATGTAGAGCTAGTTTCATAATTTCAAAACCATTTGAGTTAGTTTCCTAAGGCTACCCTTCAGAAGAATTGAGTTAGTTTCCTAAGGCTACCTTTAGAAGAATTGAGTTAGTTTCCTAAGGCTATCCTTCAGAAGAATTGAGTTAATCTTCTAAGGCTGCATCTAGGTGTCTTGAAATAGTAGTTGGGTGGGATTCATTTCCACAAAGAACATCACAAAATGATAGCCCACTTGTTTTATATTCTGCATGAAACAGGTGGCTTCATTATTTTAGGTTGATCTGATGGGAAATAGATTGCTTGCCAATGCAATCCATTGGAAGCTCGGGTGTTAGAGCAATTGTGAAACTTGCCTCACTGACCCTCGCCTTGCTTACCTTCCCCAACTGATTGCTGTTGGGAGAATCGGTTGTTACCTCGCCTTGCGAAATCTGTTTACCATGCTTTTCCAAGCACAGCACCTTTCAGTGTCAGGTAGCCACTAAATGTGTCTGTCAGAAATGTGGTTTGAAGGCACTTCCAATGTCCAAATGCAGCTTAGATCATGTTAAAAGTAGTTCTCCAGTCGTGTCAAGTTAGATTTAGGGCCTGTTCAGACCCAGCTTCCATAAAGGGGTTTTCCTGCAAAAGCGTGTACTGACTTTATCGGTCAATTTTCCGAAAACCAATCCCATTGATTTCTGGTAAGTGGGCTTTCTAGCGCCTATTTGGAGAAGTGGGGGATCAAACGTGGTTTTTGAAAATGCGTCGAAACACAACATGAAAAGGGTTTGGTTTAGGCGTCAAACGGCCCTTGAGATATCTATAATATCCTTTTTGGGCTTTGGAATTGCAGAATGATCAATGATAATTTTATTTTCTTCTTCTTCTTCTTCTTAGGAATTTCCGTGTAAAACCATTGCACAGGAGATTTTCTACCTGTGTTGTCTGGCGAATGAAAAAAATAGATCAATGCTTGAAATGATTGGATTGTGCTCTAGGCAAGAAAAAAAGCCTAATTTGAGTCCAACAGGATCCCATATATGGACTGCTCTTGAAAGTGTTTGTTGTTCTGACCGATATGGTTTTGTCTCTTGGTTTTCTATTACGGAAAACAGTTTGTAGTTCTGAGTGATACGATTTTCATTGAGCTTTAGAGAATTTAAGTTCTTCATGAGAATATCAATCTAAAGGGTTGTCTGACCATGTCGGGTTGTGTATCCAAAACCACATATGTTAGATCATGTTTTTGGAGTTCCATGTTGGGTTGTATCTCCGAAACCATGTATGTTATCTGAAACCACGTATGTTATCTGAAACATGTTGGGTTGTATATGCAGAACCACATGGCTATTTTAGTATATATTTCTATATACTGTGAGAAAACATCAATGGTTGAATGAATGATTTGTGTATCACATTTTAATCATGGAATGTCACTATTATGAGAATGGACGGGCACTAATTAGTCATGTTATCGGCTGGCTGGTCTTGTGCGGCATGCTCTAAACATTGACAATTCGCAATTTCCCCACTAAGGGGACCACGAATAGCTGTGCTAAGGCGTAGTGTGTGGTTTGACTATGTTGGCATGCCAATCGTGGAATGTCACTATCATGAGAATGGACGGGCATTACTTAGTCATGTTATCAGCTGGCCGGTCTTGTGTGGCATGCTCTAAACATTGACAATTCGCAATTTCCCCACTAAGGGGACCATGAATAGCTGTGCTAAGGCGTAGTGTGCGGTTTGACTATGTTGGCATGCCAATCATGTTAGTAATCATGTGTTGGTGGGTTCCATTCTTCTTCTTCTTCTTCTTCTTTTGTAGCCAACAACTTGAGCATGACCCTCCCTATGCATGGATGAGTTGCGCTTAGTGGTTTGCATGGCAATGGCCCCTCCATTACCCTACTTTGCTTGCTTGCCCTTTGGGTGTGTACATGTAATACTTGGGTGGGGTGAACACAGGGTGGGACCACTCTGCCTTTAAACTACATTTTGGCTCCCGCTTCTTAGCCATTTATACTTGCTAGCAGTTTGAAATAGGCGCTTGCTCTTGCACCTGAATCCCCTACTGCTTCCCCTCACACTTCATGCAAATATATGAAGGAAACCTAACATAGTTCATATCAGTTCTATTCCATATGGTTATTATGATACCTGGATACTTCCAAAAAACAAAAAAAAGTAAAGAAAAAGAAAAAGGATTAGTTGTATTATGTTTTACTATACTTGGATCCTTCAAAAGACTTTGAGTATCCAACTTGTATTATGCTTCATGATACTATCCATCAGAAAAATTAGAGTGCTTGAGCTTGACTCAGATGACTAATCCTCATTTGTTGGGACTTAAATTTCATATCCCCTTTGAGTCTCAAACTCCAGAACTGCTGATTTATAGTTTAGTTTGAACTGTACAATCTGGATAGAATCTTACAAAGTTGAGTTGCCAATCTCACCGCTACTTGTATCCTGAGAATTTGCGGTTTGGAGGATTCTGTTCTAGATTCTTGTTGCACTTGATAATCATGCAGTCTATACCCATCTTGGGCTTCATAATAGTAGTGTTGTGAGATAGTTATATATTCATTTTCTGAACTTGCCGTGTAGTGGTGTTCAAAATTAATATCATTGTTTGGAGAGCTTCAGAGAATGAAATTAAGCAGAATAGAATTGTTAATATGCTGCGAAAAATGAACAAACTTTTTCTTTTTTGCAAGAGCATGTGGTGATGCATATCATCTCCTGATCGCCATTGCCGTTCCTCTTCCATTGAGGGCCTGTTTGGTTTTAGGATTTGCCTTGGAAATCAAGGTAAATGCGCATTTATTATTTCTATTGGAATTCTTGCACTACTCCCACCGTGACAAGTGACAGCTGCTTTTTGGACTTGACGTTCACCAAAACCGAGGGAAAAAACTGTGGCCCACCATGATGTATGTGACTTATCCACACTGTTCATTTTTTCCACCATCTCATTTTAGGGAACGACTGAGAAAATGAGGGTGATCTAAATCTCAAGTGGACCACACCATAAGAAACAGTGCGAAAACAGTGGGAATTGAATGTCTACCGTTGAAAACTTCTTGTTGGCCCTAGGAGTTTTGGATGAATCTGATATTCGTTTTCCCCCTTTATCCATGTCTATCTAACCTCATGAATGGGTTAGATGACAAATAAACATCAATGTGGGCCCAAGGAATGAGATAGCTTTCAATGGTGGACGTTATACAGACCACTATTTGCTGTGGTGTGGTCCACTTGAGCTTTAGATCTACTTCATTTTTGGGCTAAAGTCCTAAAAAAATTTGGTAAAACAAATGGACGGCTTGGATAAGTCATAGACATCAAAGCGGGGCCATTATTTTAAGTGAGTCTTTTTGGGACCGGATTTTAAGAAATGAGAATTCCCTTGCTCATCAAACAAACGGATGTAAAAAGTAATAATAACTTATTTCCAGGGATTTACCAAATATTCAAAAATCAAACACCCCCTGAGCGTTTTCTCAGCCCAACAAACAGTACATGTGGGACCCAGGCTCCCAGCCTTTGCTGATCGGGATTGTTCATATGATGTTAATGGACGTGAGATACACCAAAGTCTCCCCCATTGAATGATCCTAACTGTTGGATCAGCACCCTGTTGAATTTGGACCATGAATTGCCTATTCATGGCTAGGATTAGCGGTGTTAATGGGCCGGGCTCAGGCCTGCAAAATTGAAATTTTGAATACGGCCAGCCCGACGGCCCAGCCCGATACAGTTCAAAATCTGAGCCGAGACCAACGCCAGGCCCTCCCCGTTGACAGCCCTAGCTAGGATCAAATCCAATGGGGAATATATTCAATCATGACCCATCACCAAAATGTGTGGCCTACTTACACCATTGTTTTTTATGGATGACAGATTAGCTTTCACTTTGTAGCTCGTGAAAATAGCTTAAGTCGCATGTTCGTCTGCATGACACCATAAGTAGCATATGCTACAAACCATGTAGCCTACTCTACACCCCATGTAGCTTACACTACAAGATACTTTTCACTAAAACATTAAAATCAATTAATAGTTTTAATGATCCGTTTCATTTTTATATTTTTAATGTAAATTAGTTAATCTTTTCAATGATTTTAATAAATATGAGCAACAATATTAAATCATTTATGTTGCTATATCTCTATCTTTAATATTTTGGCCTATGTTTCTTATTATCTAAGGTTGGTTTTGGTTTGCAGTGAATATCATGAAATTTCATAAATTTGGTTCAACCAAGCGCAACTTTAATTAAAAATCAAGAAGTAGCATGTAGATTAAGCTACACGTCTCAAGCTCTAAAGGGGTGAAGTCTACTCTACATTAAAACATTCGATGAAGCATCATATAATTACCCTCCTAGTCTGATGTTCACTCACCTGCCTTTCAGAGGAAACAAGCTCTTCAAATGGACTGTGATATGGAGCCAAGCGGAAACAGCAGGAATCCCCCATCTGAAAACCGTCTCCTACAATGGACCCAATGGCAACTGCTAGATTCCATTCTTCCAACAGGTGGGTTCGCTCATTCATATGGCCTAGAGGCCGCAGTCCAAGCTCGCTTTGTATCAGAGCCAGAAGATCTAAAGGTCCACGTGATCCACATCTTGGAAAACACTGGGAGCCTACTTCTTCCTTTTGTGTACACCGCAAACAGGTTTCCCGACATTGAAACCTGGTCCAAGCTCAATAAAACAATGGAAGCGACACTGACAAATGAGGTTAGTAGAAAGGCTTCCATTTCGCAGGGATCTGCTCTTTTGAGGGTGGCCGCATCCGTGTTTACAGAGGCCCCTTTGATTAAAGAAATGAGAGATAGCTTATTGAGTTTGGGGGCTGTTTCTTTCCACCATGCGCCCGTCTTCGGTCTAATATCCGGGCTTCTTGGTTTCGATAGTGGGACATGCCAGCGGGCCTACATGTTCATGACAATGAGAGATGTTATTTCTGCAGCCACAAGGCTGAATTTGGTCGGGCCTTTGGGTGCGTCGGTGCTGCAGCATCAGATTGCTCATGTTGCGGAAGGAATGGTGGAGAAGTGGATGGACCGTCCGATAGAGGATGCGTGCCAGACGGCCCCGTTGCTCGATGTGGTGCAGGGCTGTCATGGGTATTTGTTCTCCAGGCTTTTCTGCTCTTGAAAGCTCAGAAAAATGGCACTGCAGTTATCTGATTTTGTTGGGTCGCTCAGCCTAAAAAACTGTACTTGGAGACCCTATCCCTGTGGTGATATAAGCTGTTCATTTGTTGGGCTCCATTTTGTGATTGCCCAATAATCTTCCCCCATTTGATTCTAAATGTGGACCATTGTGTCATTGTCAATGACCAACCAATAACAATCAGACAGGTTAGAATCATCTGATATATAGGAGAGACGTGCAAGGCCTATCCCATGATAAGCCCACTATATGGATGGTTTTAGATTACTGGAAGTCGGGACCCACCGGCACGATTGTCTGGGTTGATCGAAGAATGCGGTTTTCTACTATTCAGCCATCATGGAGTGCAATGTGAACTACCACTGATTAAATATGGTGAGTTTTCTGTTCATTTTAAGCATCAATTTGTTGCTTTTGTGTTATATCTTACCATTGGCGATTCATTTAGTGGGCCATCTCACAACTGCATGGTACAAACAGTCTTGGAATTGATGAAACAGATCGAAAATTGGCCACTGTATATGTGTAGATGAAGGGTCGAATCTCCACAGGTATTGATCCATCTTTTGATGGATGAGAATTGTCTGCTTCAATGTTTTAAAACCTAGATGGGTCCTCGTTTCATTTTTGTGGGTGGTTAGTCCTAACCGCCGGTCGAACTGATCAAACCGGATCATTGTTTTGACCCATAAATCCATTTAATTTAAAATCACCCACAAAAAGAAAAGATAGAGAGAATTAATGGTCCCAGACCAGCAACACCTGGTTGAACCTAACCTGGGCAGTTGGCCCATGGGCCCGACTTGGGTATCACCCAAGCCTGCCAATGGTCTGTGCCCGGGCTTTGATTTTGAACTGATTGGGCTGCCCCTTTAGACTATCTTTGTTCAAAATTTTGATGGGCCCATCATGATCAGGCCCAGACCATTACTAGACTTGACTCATGTCATTACCACTAACAACTAAGGGGTCCACCCTATGCCAAGTTTATTCCAGTGTGGCCCAATCGGACTCAACGCCCATCTGTTCTACGCAGGGATTCGGCCTTACTGTCAGGCCCATGAATGAGATGGCCTAAATTTGAAGGCCCAAAAGTATAAATTGGCCCATCTAATAGGGGAGAGATTTGAAGCCACAAATTGGACGGCTATGATCATTTAGTAGGGGAGAGATTTTTGGGGCATTGCCTATCCTAAAGCCTACCCAAAAATCTCTCCCATACTAGATGATCATAGCTGTCCAATTTGTGGCTTGCAAATAGAAAAATAAGGCCAGTTTCCCATACACCATTCGGGTCAGCCCAGGGCAGAAGCCGCGGCATGGCGCAGTAGAATTTTTAAGTTATTGGAAAATATTAGATGAGAAATGCTCCATTACTCCCATGATACTATTGAGTTATAATGCTCCTAGTTGCCTTGATTCACTTGAATAGTTTGATCGGTTGATCTGAACTGTCTATTAAGTTAAGAACACAATTCAAGAATCCGATAAGATGATCAAATCCATCCTTGATTTCTCTTATTTTCTATAGCCATCCTTTTTCCAATCTATGTATGGGATGGCTACAATTGCCTAACAATATTGATTCTTTGGAATCATAGGCAACCCATGATGGCCCAGACAAAATAAATGGGTAAAATTGTTGATTGGACCTATTTTTAAGTAAATAGTCTTGATGGTCCATATAAAAGGCCACTGATCAAATGATTAATATTTGTCTAAGGACTGGATTTGGTTCGGACCATTTTGAAAATGGTGATGATGGGATGAATATTAGATGGGACCACAGGAATTTCGTATGCAACAACATACAGTACAACAAAGTTCAGGTATATTCTATTAATGATATTAGCAAAGTTCAGGTATATTCTATTAATAATATTAGAGGATGTGGGCGTCCTTGACTTGGGGTGTGGGTTTTTTATTTTTATTTTTTATTTTTAGGTTAGGCTGTCTTGTTGTTGTATTCCTTTCAAACTTTGCCTTGAACTAATAATAAGAGAGTCAGTCTTTCTCACTTAAAAAAAGAAGTTAAAAGTATTCTTTGATGTAGATGGTGAAAAATGTGGTTAAAAATAAGGTCATAAAAGATAGAAGTGCCAAAAATTTGAAGATTGTGTACGTTGAATATTGTATGATTTTACTTAAAAAGTTTAGGGCAAGAGTTTCACTAATCATAGGTCATTTTAGGGCTTTTTAGCAGCGATAGTCTAAAATTATGAAGGGTTTTATATGTAATTTCGAATAGGCAATTTAAAATGAGATTTTTATTGGAAAATTTCTTAAAAATTCCAAATTTACTAAAGAATTCTGCCATAAATTAAAATGCCTGAGGGGGTGAAGTAACAAAGGTACACTCATATATTGTTTTTCTTTACAAAGTAAAAAGTCAAAATTTTGGGTCCCACATGGTATGTACATGACATCCACCCTGTCAAACATATATGCTCAATCATGATAATCACCCGAACAACAAATCTTTCTAATCGAATCACTAGATGAGTTGTCCCTGCATTTTAATGTTTTTAACTAGTGTATATTATTTTTTATGGTGTGGCTCACCTTATGTTTAAATCAACCAAATTTTTTGTTCTCTTAACCATCATGGTGGATTACATCTAATGGACAAGTTGGATCATACAAATATCTCGTGGGCTTACAAATCTTCACTTTACCACTTTCTAAAGAAAAAAGTATACCATTCGCATTATTTTAATTTCATGGCTTAGAAAGCACTTTCTTGGCCTCTCCTTTGGTAGAGGGATTACTTGATAAAGACCTAATTTACACTAAAATTTTCATTTAAAATTAGTGAAAAAATGCATCTTTAAATGGTGGGTTTAAAGTTTTAATATGTTAATTGAAAGACATTCTAAACTTAAAAAAAAAATCCCACTTCTAATAAATCCATATTAAATGTAAATGTGTGGACCACCTAATAAATGGATGGTCTCTTTTTATTTAGGCTAGATAACTAGCATTGAGAAACCATTTTATGAACGTAGCCATGTAACATGAACATGTGTCACATTGGCAAAATATGAAGTCTATGCAAGTGGGACCAAGGTTCTATGATTTGGACAGTTTATTTGACTCCATTTTGGATAGAGGATAGGCTAAATCTATCCCAAGATGAAGAATCTTAAACCCTTTGATCAGTCGACACAAATAGACAATAAGAAATAGGCTACAATGATCGGTTGGAGAGAAGATACTCTACGTTCTAATCTTGAAGTTGAATTTTATAAAATATTAAGACTATGGTCACCTTCACAATTAACGTCATGACTGAGTTTTTCAAAATCAAACCTTACTCTAAACAAACATTTTAAATGATCGAAACAAAGTTGAGTTTTATTTTAAAAACTCTTAAAGCTTTCTACGTTTTATCTTAATCAACTCAATTTGATCCAACAAATGAAATTCATGTTAGAGATGCCAACAATTGCAAAACATATATTCTTAATGCTCTCTCCAATGAATTATACTATGTTTACATATCTTATGCATCCGCTAAAGACATCCAGGCTGCATTACAAAAGAAACGTATTTGAAGATGTAAAGGCTAAGAAACATGTTAGCATTAGAATTTTTCTTATTAGATAATAACAGATGATAAACTTGTCACTAACTAGATTTGTGATTATCAAAATTTAGTACACAAACTTTCAACTGAAGAAATAAAATTAGATGAGGTGTTTCTAATAGGATCTCTGATAAAAAAAATTACGAATTTATTAGAAAAAATATAAGAACTGAATGAAACACAAAAAAATGGCACATCTATGGAGAGTATAATTGTATACATTAGAATTAAAAAGGCTAATAGAAACTGTTGTACCCTGTTACTGACCGACCTTGGAAGAGTCGGTCGGTGTCAGGAGAAGCGGCCGATTTCGTCGGTCGATTGCCATATGCAATTAGGAGATTTCACTGGCCGATTTGCCGTGCTGAAGTACGAGAGCAGCCGGCTGTTCAGAAGTAAGAGAACGACCGATTTCAGCGGCCGACTGCCGCCTGGCAGCATGGTCAGCGGCCGATTTCAGTTGGAAGCCAGTACAACGGCCGATTGTGGCGACCAGAGGTTGATTTCAATGACTGATTGCCGTTTTGCAATCGGGACAACGATCGATTGCCTTTTTGCAGTCTGGCCAGTTGCCTATTGCCGTTTGGAGCATATCCAAAAACTTTTGTGGCCCGAAGTTTTTAATAGTTATTCATCACTATTTCTAGTTGTATGGTCCATCTAAGATTTGGATTTTATTAAGGTTTGGGATCTCATCCTAAAATGAGATGGAAAGATAGATGGATGGCGTGGATACAACAAAAATACATCAAGGTGGGCCACACACAATTGGGGTTGTTGTGCCCTATAAGAAAGAAGTCTCTGGAGAGTAGGCAGTTATCCAAGACGTGTAAGGAGGAAAAACAAGAGAAGCCTCTAGAAGGCAATGTGGGAGACGGTTACCGTAACCGTTAGGAAGTAGAGCATCAAGATAGTTCCATTTTTAAGGAGAAAGCTATAAAAGAAGGAAGATCTCAGCAGTGCAAGGGGTCTAGCACCAACCAATCAATCTATCTTTTCAATTTACCAAATCCCTTACATTTCATAGTGTAATCGATCCATTTTACATTCCAAGTACTTTGCATTTCGTAGAGTAAGCGCTCAGGTATTTATCAAGTCAAAATTACATTACCAGTTCCAAGCTTATTCAGGTTCTCGTCTATTGCCATTTATGTTTTTTAGCGTATTCAGTTCATTTAACTTTCTTTAGCATTAATCGCACTGTTCAATTTCGGTAGTTTAATCTTTAAAATTACTTTCATAGTAGTAGTTTTACAATCAGTAAAGTTCCGTTTCATAATCTTAGCAAAGATCGCCCCACGGTCGATTATAAATTCTTTTCTTTGCATCCTTAAAAGTAACGCTGAGAGAAAATCCTTTCGCTCAAAAGGTAAAGTTGCAACCTACTTTCTAGAGGACGAACCCCATCCTCCAAACATCGCCTGATCATCTTTACTAAGCAACTGAGTGAGTGGCTAGTTGGACGACCGATCTCTATAGATTTTGGTCATATACAGTCGATCACAATGTATCTTCCTTCCCTGGCACTTGGGGTCATCGTTGTTTAGTTGGAATCGAGCCGCAGAAATTGGTTCTGGCACGCCTGCACACACATCATTCGTATGGCCGACGAATAAATCGGCAACAAAAATAATGATGAAAAAAAATGCAAATGAGAAATCTTTAAAGACAAAAATGATATAATCAAGTTAAACAAATAAAAAGTAGAAGGAAAATTGATATCATTGTGGAAAGCTTGGACTTTGTTATTACGAATGCCAACTAAAAAAGAAAAACAATTCAAGAAAAAAACCTATCATAATTGTGGAAAATTGGGGCACCATATTGAGGAATCTAGGCTTGAGAAAAAATACCAAGCCCCAAGTTAATTTCACTGAAATTGAAAACGAGTTAGAAATGATAGTAGCTATTGTATCTGAAGTTTATATCATGAATAATATGGAATGAGTGCTAAACATCGGGATAATTCGACATGTTTGTAAGGATTTAAGCATGTTTACCTCCTATTAGTTGATAGGGGATGAAGAACAAATGTGCATGAAAAATGCTTAAACCTCACCTGTTGTTAGGAAAGAAAAATGTCTTCTCGAGTTCACATTTAGAAAACGCTTATGCTAAATGATATCTTATACATGTCTAACATTAAAAGAAACTAAGTCTTCATTTACTCCTCAACAAAGGCAGGTTAAGCTTGTATTTAATTTAGACAAGCTTATACTCACAAAAAATAAAATTTTGTATAAAAGGATTATTATAACTATTGATTACTCATTGTAAATGCATCTTGTGATAATGATGATAAGTCATGCAATTTTGTTTATACGGTTGGACTTCTTAATTTATTGCATAACAAATTAGGATGGATGAATATAGCATCATTGAAAAGAATGAGAAGATTAGACTTCTCACCCAACTTTACAAGGAAAAATTCAATAAATGTGAAATACATAGTATCTAAGTTTGTTAGAAAATCTTTTAAATTAGTAAATATTCTGAATTATTACCATTAATTTATAGTGACTTTAATGATTTTAAATCACATATGCAGAGTGGTAAAAGATATTATGTTATATTTATAAATGATTACTCAAGATACACAAAAGTATATCTACTAAGAAATAAAGGTAAAGCTTTAAAATCCTTTATTAGATATAAAACTGAAATTAAAACTGAATTGATACAAAAAAAGAAGAAGCTTAAAACAAATACAAGATGAGAGTATGAATCTATTAAATTTAAAGAACTTTGTAGAAAGAATGAAATAGTTCATGGAGCTACTACTCCCTATACGCTGGAACAAAATAGAATAACAGAGTGTAAGAATAAAATGCTAAAAAATAATAAATCTTATATTAAATAGTTCTAGCTCGCTCTCTAATGTGTGGGGACAATCAATTCTATCCGCCGATTATATTCAAAATAAGATACCATAAAAGATAACTAAAAAACACTATATTAACTTTGAAAAAACTATAATTTACGTCATAAATATCTTAAAGTGTGAGTTTTTTGTAAAAATAGGGTTATAAAAAACTAAGAAAAGAAAATTAAGCACTAAAACAACTTACCGTGTGCTTAGATGGTATGCATCATGTAGATTATTAGTTTTAAAATCCAAAGATAATGTTTTAGATATAAATTCTATAATTGAAGTAAGAGATTTTTTTTTTCGAAAGTATATTTTCTATAATATCTAAGTTCATAAATGAAATTAGTGAAATAGAAATTGCATCAATTAGTAGAAATGTAAATAATAAAAATGAAAAAGAAATAGAATCGAGAAAAACAAAAGAGTTAGGAGATAATTTTTATATATTCTTAATAGAAGAGACCTACTAACATATATAAAAATGCTTAACTCACATAATGTAACTTTTTATAAAAAAATAATTAATGATGACCAAGAATATATAATATTTAATAATACTTAAAAATTTATAGACATGCTATTTGGAAATAAATCAATAGAGTATGAATGGATATTTAAGAAAAACTAAAATATTATAGAACTGTTCATAAGTTTGAGACCTCATAGATGAACAAATGGATTCAAAACTTTTTCGCTGCATTTATAAAAGAATTTTTTCCGCGATGTGTGCATGTAGCTCTCTTGCACAGAAGCACTACCATACGTATATGTGCGCGCGCGCGCGCACACACACACACCATTTATGTGAAACAGACTGTCAAAGAGCATCGTAAAGGAATACAACCACTAGCCAAAGTCTTAGACTATGCGGTGGGCTAAAGACTATAAAACCACACAACACAAGGTTTGAGATAAACAGTTCGGATTTGATTAGTCCCACATGGTCTGCATTCTTAGATTCCAAGTGAGGGTCTCAATTAAAAGGAATGTGTAACACACTCTTCTCCACTTAGACAAATATACAGTTTTCACTTTACGAGATTTCATATTATTTGAAATTCTAGCTATAAATTATTCCTTCAAAAAAAATGAGTAAAGAAAGAAATAAAGTAAACATATAATAACTAGATGCATGAGAAAGGAAATGCATCAATGCAATAAATAAACAGTAATCTAATTAAAAGCAATAAATGAACTGCTCAATTAATTGAAGGCCTGAAGATGTGAGTGGAGAGGGAAGAACTTTGATAATTGTCTGAGAGAGACGATCAGAGCTCTTAGATCTCTAACTCTACTCTACAAAATCTTTGATTCTAAGATGATGACAAGCTCTGATTAAATATGTGAGCGAAGAAGTAATAACTGTAGCACCCCTCAATAAGAGAAGATGATTAGAGCTCTTTAATTTGTGCGTCATTCTTGAGACCTTTTCACAAGAAATATGTGGAAAAGTCGAGATGGTAACATTTCACTCTTTTCTTAATGATGTCTTTTGCCAGTCTTCAAAACTGCTACTTGGAACTTGAGGGAGGGTAGTCTTAAAGAGGCAAACATTTCACCATTTTCTTTAAGTTTTGATATTACTATTATGTAGTATGCAGTTAAAAATAAAGAGAGTACACATATTTAACTAACGGTGAAGGTGATGATACATTTTAGTTATTAGTGAGTAGGTGAGGGGGTAAAATAATACATGACTTGTCCGTGATTGGCTATTCGAGATTCTTAGACAACACTCTTTCATCGATTAATTGAGGTGGTTGGTTTTGTAAGGTAATTTGAATAAGGTTTAAGGATAAAAGGTAGTGTTGGTTTCTTTTAATGAATTTTATGATGTTAAAAGTTAAAAAAAAAAAAAAAAAATAAATCAATTTCCTCTTATGATCTTTAACAAAATCCCCTAACATATGATTGATTTGTCCGTTGATTGCAGAAATAGCTAACAACTTCTGAAAGAGAAAATATGCCAGTGCAATTGAATTCCCACTAATATCATATGGCCAATCTGGCATCATCTTTTTTGTTGAATGGCTTAGATAAGGCTTTAGGTTGGTTTGGGGCCCACCTTGATGTATTTGTTGTATATCCACGCCGTCCATCCGTTTTCCCAGCTCAGTTTAATGCATGAACACAAAAATTAAGCCTATCCAAATATCAGGTCGACCACGCCACATGAAACAGTGGTGATTGAACGGCCATCATTAAAAAATTCGTAGGGCACACCATAACATTTATTTTCCATCCAATTTGTTGATAAGGTCAGTGAATGAAGGGAAGACACAAATATCTGCTTGATCCAAAACTTTTGTGGCCTCCCAATAAGTTTTAATGGTGATAATTCAATCACAACTGTTTCCTGTGTTGTGGTCCACCTGATATTTATTTCTATTTCATTTTTAGTCTCATGTCATAAAATTAGTTTTAAAAACAGATGGACGGCGTGGATATACAACACATACATAAAGATGGTCCCCACGGCCACGGCCTCACCTAAATCCGTCATTACCCCACCAACACATGCAAATTGTCTATAGCGCCGCTACAGGGGATTCCTGCATCACTAAGCTGTGTGGGGCCCACTATGATGTATATGTTATATCCATACCGTCCATCCGTTTTGCTAGCTCATTTTAGGACATGAACTCAAAAAATGAGGCAGCTTCAAAGCTCGAGTGGACCACACCAGAGGAAACAGTGGGGATTGAAAGCTCACCATTGAAAACTCCCTTGGGCCCATACAAATAATTGTGTTTCCCTTCATCCACGTATGAATAACCTTATGATAGGGTTGGATGGTAAATAAATATCACGGTGGGCCTTAGAAAGGGTTCAACGGTATCCGTCATTATCCCCAGTCTTTCTTGCGGTGTGGTCCATCAGAGCTTTAGATCTGCCCTAAAATGAGCCGGAAAAATGGATGGACGGTGTGGATATAACACATACATCATGGTGGGCTCCTACAGCCGTGTGCGGCATCCAAGCCAAGTGAGCCATACAACCACGTCAAACATGGACCGTTATTTATCTATTTCCCAACCATCCATTTATCCGTACACTTATGGTCCACCTGAGGAGTGGACCGTCCTTTTTGGAGCCAAAAGAACATCCATCACGGGGCCCACCTGATGGACGGTCCAGATCTCATGCACGCATGAGATATCAACACTTGTGGTACACTAGTTTTCTTCGGCATTCCTCCATGCCGTAAAGGAGCACAGTCAAGAGCAATGCTGGTGACTCATCCTCCTCACCCAAAAAAAACTGACACACACAGCTATCCAGACCACCCAAATTGTGGGTCCCACCTCCTCACATAAAAACACTATCCAGACTACCCAAATTGTGGGTCCCACCACACATAAAACACTGATGCATGGCTATTCAGACCACCCAATTGTGGGACCCATGATGGAGCATAGACCAAAAACCATACTAATGAATCAATCCTAACCATCCAATTAAACGATATCGAACAAATGGTCAAAATAAAAATACTGAGCGGCCCAAAATCAAAGCGAAAAATCAGACGGCTATTATAATCTCCTCAACGAAATTTTTTAGTCATGATACATCACAGCTTGGACAGCGATTCCGACGGTCCGGATAGGTGTACAACCACGCCATGTGTACGGTTGAAGAGGGTGCAAAACGAACAGAGGAGTCCGGCCGACATTGACAAATATCGTTTTTGGGAATTTCTCAGGATATTTTGAAAATTGACAGATCTCATTCTCATCAATTTCTCCCCTAGTAATTTCTCACTAAAAATATAATATTAAAAAAATATTTACTACAAATTTATAAAGGATTTTAAAATTTACAAGACATGTATAAATGATTTATTTTAACTTTCATACACATTCTGTGTTAAATTGAGATAATTTGACGATAAAATTGTTAAAACTAAAAATTTGAGATTTTGAAAATCTCATGATATTATCACGATAATTCCGTTCAATAAAAAATCTCACCAAAAAACGAGATTTTCAAAATCTCGGCGATATATGTCGGAGTGGTCAAGCCCAAGTGTGGCACATTCCTATGTGAAATGGGTAATCCTAGAAGACCCAAATTCCATATATAACGATAATCTCACGATAAAATTGTGAAAAAATACAAGATGGTGAGTTTTAGAAAATCTCATGCTATTATCACGATAACTTCATTTTGATCAAAATCTCACAAAAGAACCACGAGTTTTTCAAAATGTCTGCGATATTTGTCAAAGTGGTCTTCCCCAAGTGGCATATTCCTATGTGAAATGAGTAATCCTAGAAGACCCAAATTCCATAAATAACGATAATTTCATGACAAAATCACAAAAATGGTGAGATTTTGAAATTGTCATGCTATTATCGTGAAAAATTCATTTCAATCAAAATCTCACCAAAAAATACGAGATTTTCAAAATCTCGGCGATATTTGTCAGGGTGGTCTAGCCCAAGTGGCATATTCCTATGTGAAATGGGTAATCCTACAAGACCCAAATTCCATAAATAACGATAATTTCATGATAAAATCACAAAAATGGTGAGATTTTGAAAATGTCATGCTATTATCACGATAAATTCATTTCAATCAAAATCTCACAAAAAATACGAGATTTTCAAAATCTCGGCGATATTTGTCAGGGCGGTCTAGCCCAAGTGGCATAATCCTATGTGAAATGGGTAATCCTAGAAGCCCCAAATTCCATAAATAACGATAATTTCATGATAAAATCATAAAAATATAAAAATGGTGATATTTTGAAAATCTCATGATATTATCACGATAAATTCATTTTGATCAAAATCTCACAAAAACAAACGAGATTTCGGCTATATTTGTCAGAGTGGCACATTCCTGTGTGAAATGGGTAGTCTTGGAAGACCCAAATTCCATAAAGAGAAAGGGTGTGTTTGGGTGTGACATTGCTTTGTCACAGCCAAGCAAGTTGTAGGGTGGTGACAAAAGTCCACACTCTATTTGGAAATAGAAAGGAAATAACGTATGGGATATGCTCATCACGAGAAGCTTGCTTTGAAAGATGATGGGATTTTCACATGAAACCATTGCATGCAAAGCTCTCATTCCTACACATGCATGCATGCATGTCGTTCTGTCAGTGGGAAGGTAAAAAAGGGGGTCTAACTCTAAGGCCTCATGGAGAAGCATTCCAACGTGATTCTTGTTGCCATGCACATGATGTGTATGCATGTGTTTGAGGTCTAAATATTGTGTTGTGCACTTGGGGATTGTTTTTTAGTGATCAGGACGGTTGATTTCGTCGGTGGTTGCGTAGATTGGTTGTGTTTGAGAAGGGACTGGGATTGGACTGTGGTAGCTGCCTGATCGTAGCCGTGATGATGGACGGATCGATTGAAGTAGAGCTGATGGATGGAGCGGATGGTGTAATTTTTGGGCTGGGGGCCATCTACTTGGTGGGCCATCAGATCAACCGTTCCAATAAGCATATGTGTCTGTCGCGTGTACAGTCAAAACATCACTATGTGATTGATGGGACACCATTGGAACGATCATGAACCCCCAAGCTGCGGGCGCGGTTGGGTACATGCCCCTACCAGGACTCGCTTGTCAGCCGTCTATACATTTCTAAATATCATTTTATGGCATGAGTCCAAAAAGTAGATCTATTGAGCCACACCACAGGAAGCAGTGGTGACAATGTCCCCCACCGTTGAAACCCTCCTAGGGTCACTGTGATGTTTATTTTACGTCCAACCCGTTCATAAGGTCACATATACCTGGATGAAGGTTAAAATATAAATATTATCTTGATCCAAAACTTATGTGGACCCCAAGAGGTTTCCAGGAGGTAGGCATTCAATCCCCATTTCCTGTGGTGTGGTCCACTGGACTTTTCGATCTCCTCATTTTTGGCCTCATGTCCTAAAATGATATTTCAAAATGAATGAACGGTTGGGATAAAACACATATATTATGGTGGGCCCTACAGATGACCTGACAGACCATTTGTCTCTAGCCAGGTCTTTGCGGGGGTAGGGCTGCACATCTGCTCGGTTAATCTGCCGGACCCGACCTGGTAGAGACCTGATTCGTTCTGATCCAGTCGAGAAAACGATCCAGTCCCGGGTGGATGCGACTGAACTGTTTTTAATTTAGATACGGTTTAGGGTACAGGCCAAACCTGTCCAACCCAACCCATACCTCAACCCGTGTATACCCGACCCAAACTGCCCCGTTTATACTGGTTTATTGCTTTTAGAAGTATCTTAATGACATTATCAATAGATTGGATGGTCAATAAACATTAGGGTGGACTCTAGGAATCTTTTAATGGTGGGAGGTCACTAACCACTGATTTTTATGATGTCGTCTACCTAAAGCTTTTATTTGCTTCCTTTTGGGACCATGTCCTATAATAATCTGGAAACACAAATGGACAGCGTGGATTTACAACATATACATCGAGGTGAGCCTCACGGTCTGGGTCTCACCCACATGGCTGGTTCTGATGTCTCATCGACTCTCACCCAGGACATGGATATACAATAAATCATAAAGTGGGCCCCATGGTAAGGGTATCATGGGTTAAATACTTTTGTTTTTAATCTACAAAGTTAAAAAGAATGCAAATAAGCATAACATAGTCCTAACTTGACCCGACCTGACCTAGTTTAGCATATAAGGTAGGGTAGGGTTAAGGTTGACCATTTTACAAGTAAGGTAGGGTTAGGGTTGGGTCAGCCCAACCCGGTCATGACCCAGGTTGAAACTTGAACCTTTAAAATATGTTTAGGCCTAACCCGACCCATGTGCAGGCCTAGGCGGGGGTAGTACATTCCTAGGGCTGTCGATGGGCCAGGCCTGGGTAAGTCTCGGCTCGAATTTTGCACTATTTTGGGCCAGTTCGTCGAGCTGGCCTTGTGTAAAATTCTGATTTTCAGGCCCAAGCCCAGCCCATTGACACCCCTACAGATTCTCTACCCCAAACCGTAGGGCCCACTTTGATGATTTTTTTGTATATCCACTTTGTCCATCCGGACCATCAGTTTATCCTGCCCATTTTAGGACCGGGCAAAGTTCTATGGGCCCACCATGATGTATATGTTATATCCACACCGTTCGTCCATTTTCTAGATCATTTTATGGCATGTTAAGAAAAAGAGATAGATCCAAAACTTAAGTAGAACACACAATAGAAAGTAGTTGGGATTGAACGCCTACTATCCAAAACTTCATGGGGCCACAGAAGTTTTGGATCAAGTTGATATTTTTGTTTTCCATCCGTCCAAGTCTGTGTGACCTTATGAATGCGTAGGATGGCAAATAAACATCATGATGGGCCCTCGAAAAGTTTCAACTGTAAGCACATTGTCCCCACTTCTTTCTGTGGTGTGGTCCACTTGAGCTTTGGATCTGCCTCGTTTCTGATAATCCACTAAAATAACGTGAAAAAATAGATGGATGGTGTGGATATAACACATATATCATGGTGGGCCAGAAAAACTTTGCCACGTCAACATAGTACTGACCTGAGCGGCGTAGGTGCCGTGTTCTACACTACGCCATCCGAGTCCAAGACTGGATAGACTGGATGGTCTTTAAATATCCAAATAATCACTTACCATTTATTGGATAGTTGATAAAGTCACCGTTCCATTGTCCGGACGTGGCCTATTTAATGGGCGGTCCGGATCAACATGAAAAATGCACTGAGTCCAAAATGATGGCATAGTCCACTTCCCACTGAAGTGCTAAGTACCGCTGGGCACGGATTTCCTGCGAAGGTAACCAAGGTGGGGCCACAGTGATGTTTTTAGATAAATCCACCCCGTCCATCCGTTTTCGGAGCTCTTTTTAGGACAGTAGAACAAAAATGAACCGGATCAGAGACTCAAGTGGGCCGGAAATCTGAGGATTGAACGTACGGTGAAATATTTGTGGAGCCCGAGGAGTTTCGAATCAGGATAATATTTGTGTTTCCAGTTCATCCCAGTAGTGACGTTATGAACGGTATGGATGTCATATAAACATCACTAGGGACCCAGGGAGGTTTCAACTGTAGTAATTTACCTACCCACCTTTTACTTTAGTGAGGCCCACTTGAGTCTTGGATCCCGTTCATTTTTTTTCTCATACCTCAAAATGAGCTCTCAAAACGGATGGACAAGGTAGATTTATAAAAAAACATCACCATGGGCCCCACCTTGGGTCCGCGCGCAAGGCTTTCCCAAGAAATCCACGCCCAATACTGCTTACACATGTTTGATTTTCATTAACATGACGTAAATGCAGGAAACTGAATGCAAGTAGGTAATTATTATAATTTTCTTCTATATTCTAATATAAAGAGCATTTACTCCTTGTAATTGTAAATACATGCTAAAAAGGATAGCTATACATTTACGGGCGCCATTGTGATCTCTGTCACATCCATCTAGTTTTACAAAATATTTTAGAGCATGAGCCCAAGGCTGAGGTATATCTATAGTTCAAGTAGCCACACTTATAGGAATTCGTCGTATAAATAATTTTTTATGGTATATATTCAAACCACCATTTCATGTGGCATGGTCCACTTGAGCTGGATTTGCCTTGATTGGGTCCATGCCCTAAAATCACTTTGCAAAATGGATGAATGATATAGATAAGCCACATGTATCACAGTGGGCCACAAAAAAAATCTATACCTTCCTTGATTTTAGTGCACAACAAACAAAACTATCATTTGTCAACCAGTATAGAAATGGCATGGTAAGTAATAATTACCCATTTGCTTTTATTTAACCATGTAAATGAAAATCAAACATGCCCAAAGGGATTGATCAAACACAAAAGGTGGGCCACAGCTGAAAACCAATCAAATCACCGTCCGTCCATTGATTTTGATGGTGTGCCCCACCCAGTGAGTAAGCCAACCTTATTTTCGAATCAACTAATTTACATGACGTGGCCCACCTTTTGCATGGTTCGGATGTCATTGGCGTGGAAAGACAGGGTTGCATGTGAACTTTCACATACATGGGATGTATATGATAATTTATCTGTACACACATGGACACATGCATACACACATGCAAACATGAAGAATAGGGCGCGACTTGGGTGAGACCCTGGAACCAGTGATGTGGGTGGGACCCTGAACCTAGGGCCCACCTAGATGTGTTCTTTGTAAATCGATGCCGGTAATCTGCTTTTCCATATTATTTTGTACTATGGTACCAAAAATAAAGAAGACGAAAATTTTGGGTAGACAGCAACATAAGAAACACTGGTTAGTGACCATTAAAAACCTTTTGTGAGCCACAAAAGTTTTCTATCAGCATTATATTTGTTTTTTCCTTTCATTCGTGTCTACGTGACCTTATCAACAGATTAGATGGTCAATAAATATTACGGTGGACTCCAGAGAGTTTTTAATAGTCATGGTTGAATGAGAACTGTTTCTTGGAGTGTGGTCCACCTAAAATTTTCATTGGCTTCATTTTTGCGAACTCATTCTAAAATGATATGAAGAAACAGATGGACGGCATGGATTTACAAAGAACACATCCAGGTGGGCCCTAGGTTCAGGATCCCACCCACATCGCTGGTTCCGGGGTCTCACCCAAGTCGCGCCCGAATAATAATACGTAGGAAATGTTCTTAAACGCCCACCTTGTCATGTAAGAATGACCTCTATTGGCCCACCATGATGTGGGTCGGATATCCACCGTCCATCAGGTAGACCCCTCCCTATTACACCCAGAGTAAAAAATCCAGCGTGATCCATCATCTAGGTGGGCCATACGGCAGGAAACAGTTCAGAGCCGACCCCACCCATTAAAACCTTTCTGATTGTTAATGTGGACGCTGAGATGTGGTTCAAATATCCAAACCGTTGATTCTGTGTGTGCCATGTTGATGAGGAGTCTCACCAAATATAAGCCTATTCCAAAATTAGGTGGGCCCACGAAGTGGTTTTATCTGTTTCAGGTGTGATTTCACGGTGTTCCAGATAGTGTGGTTCCCATGAGTTCCGGATACACCTGATTTTTGAGGCATCACACCGCCCAGAGGGATCGCACTAGATGCACGGTTCAGATGTCTGATAAACGTCATGGAGGGTCCACAATGCTTGACCTTATAAAAATTATTTACCTAGTATGTGAGCTTGTGGATGTTTTATTTACTAGGAATGATCCAGTGCTCTCAGAGCACTATAAGTCGTAGTGCTTCTAGTTGTCTAACATTAATTATACAATCCAATCAAATTGAGGCCAGATCTATTACAAGCACTTGTAGGTTAACGTAAATACTCACGGATGTTAATTTCGTCTTTTACAAAGGCCTCAAAAAGAGACAGAAAGTTGTCAATTTACTCGCACCAGCTGTCTAAATTGACACGGCTACTCTTTTGGTGTTACTTTGTTACTACTTTAACCTTAAAATTGTCAATTACGTTAAATCTCTGAAATGGGGCCCACATAAATTTAATTTGTCGATTGATACCGTTCAGCGGTTTTCTTATCCTCTTTTATATCATTAGAAAAAAAATGAGGCGGACCTGAGTGGAAGATGGGCCGTAAAAAGTATTAGGAGTCTGTTAAGTATGTATCATTAAATGTAAATAAAATGACGTGGATCACTTGATTATTTGATTGCCACATTTTTTTAGTATTGGAACAAAAAAAATCTTTAAATTTGAATGAACAACATGGATCATTACTACCAACATCAATAAATAAAGGTGTGACCCATTACTATAACAAGGTAGTCCAAGTCAGGGTGAATCGTTATTATTTTGGAATTCGTTGTGTGTCCGTGTTTGATAGTGTGTGGTTAGAGTGGTTCTTGAGTCTCGGTACCGTAATGCAGCGTCTTCTTGAGTGGATTACGAACCCAGTCATAGCTCGGTGAAAGCGTTCGGCATGCCACCGAAGGGTTGCAGTGCAAGTTGGTGTGGATCGATGCCTATTTTAACGGTACAATGTGCGTCAATGTTTTTCGGTATGATGTTAGAGTGCTTCCGTAGTCTTGATACCATGATGCAGCGTCGTCCTAATTGGTTATGCACCCACTCCTACTTTGATAAAAGAATTCGAGTTGCCACCGCATGGGCTGCAGTGCAAGTCGGAAGGAATCGTTACTATTTTGGATGTCCCGTGTGTATCCGTGTTCGTTGGTGTATGGTTAGAGTAATTCTTGAGTCTCGGTACCCTAACATAGCGTCTTCTTGAGTGGTTACGAACCCACTCGTAGCTCGGTGAAAGCGTTTGGCGTGCCAATGAAGGGTTGCAGTGCAAGTCGGTGTGGATCGATGCTTTTTTAGGGGTATAGTGTGCGTCAATGTTTTACGGTATGATCTTAAAGTGCTTCCATAGTCTTTGTACCATGATGCAGCGTCTTCCTAGTTGGTTACGCACCCACTCGTACTTCGGTAAAAGAATTCGAGTTGTGACTGCATGGGCTGCAGTGCAAGTCAGAGGGAACCATACTATTTTGGAGGTCTTCTGTGTATCTGTGTGCGTCAGTGCGTGGTTAGAGTGATTCTTGAGTCTTGGTACCCTAACTCAGCATCTTCTTGAGTGTTTACGTACCCACTCATAGTTCGGTGAAAGCGTTCGACGTGCCACGTAAGGACTGGTGTGCAAGTCGAAGTGGATCAATGCTATTTTAGGGGTACGGTATGCGTCGATGTTTTTTGGTGTGTGGTTAGAGTGCTTCCATAGTGTTGGTATTATGATGGAGAGTCTTTCTAGGTGGATATGCACCCACTCGTAGTTTAGTGAAAGCGTTCGACATGCGATTGCATGGGCTGCAATACAAGTCAGAGTGAATAGTTACTATTTTGGGAATCCTGTGAGTATCAGTGTTCGTCGGTGTGTGGTTAGAGTGATTCTTGAGTCTCGGTACCCTAATGCAGCATCTTCTTTGGTGGTTATCCACCCACTCGTAGTTCGATGTAAGCGTTCGGCGTGCTATCGAAAGGCTACAGTGCAAGTCGAAGTAGATCGATGTTATTTTAGATGTACGGTACGGTGTACATCAATGTTAGTTGTTGTCTATGTAGAATGGTTCTGTAGTCTCAATAACATGATAGAGAGTCTTCGCAGGTGGATACATATACACTTATAGTTCAATGAAAGCGTTCAACGTACGATCGCATTTGCTGCAGTGCAAGTCGGAGGGAACCGTTAATATTTAGGGGGTTCAGTGTGTGTCCGTATTTTTCGGTGTGTGGTTAGAGTAATTCTTGAGTTTCGGTTCCCTAATGTAGCGTCTTCTTGAGTGATTATGCACCCACTCGTAGTTCGGTGAAAACATTCGGCGTGCCATTGAAGGAATACTATAGAAGTCGAAGTGGATCGATGTTATTTTATGGGTACGGTGTGCGTCAATGTTTTTTAGTATGTGGTTAGAGTGCTTCTGTAGTTTCGGTACTATGATGCAGCGTCTTCCTAGTTGGTTACAGACACACTCGTACTTCGGTAAAAGCATTCAAGATGCGACCGCATGTGCGACAGTGCAAGTCGAAGGAAACTATTACTATTTTGGGGGTCCGATGTGTGTCCGTGTTCGTCGGTGTGTGATCAAAGTGATTCTTGGGTCTCGGTACCCAAATGTAGCATCTTCTTGAGTGGTTACGCACCCACTTATATTTCAGTGAAAGCGTTCGGCGTGTCACAGAAGTGCTGGTGTGTAAGTCGGAGTGGATCGATGCTATTTTAGGAGTACGGTATGCGTCCGTGTTTTTCGATATATGGTTAAAGTGCTTCAGTAGTCTCGGTACCATGATGCATCTTTTTTCTAGTTGTTTACGCACCCACTCGTAGTTCAGTAAAAGCATTCGAGATGCGACCGTATGTGCTGCAGTATAAGTTGGAGGGAACCGTTACTATTTTGGAGGTCCAGTGTATGTCCGTGTTCGTCGGTGCGTGTTAAAGTGATTCTTGAGTCTCAGTACCCTAACGTAGTGTCTTCTTGAGTGGTTACGCACCCACTCGAAGTTCAATGAAAGCGTTCGGCGTGCCACCGAAGGGCTGTTGTGTAAATCAGAGTGAATCGATGCTATTTTAGGGGTATGGTGTACGTCAATATTTTTCGATATTTGGTTAGAGTGCTTCCGTAGTTTCGGTACCATGATGCATCTTCTTCTTAAGTGTTTACGCACCTACTTGTAGTTCAGTAAAAGCATTCGAGATGCGACCGCATGTGTTGTAGTATAAGTCGGAGGGAACCGTTACTGTTTTGGAGGTTCGGTGTATGTCCGTGTTCGTCGGTGTGTGTCAGAGTGATTCTTGAGTCTCGGTACCCTAACGTAGCGTCTTCTTGAGTGGTTACAAACCCACTCAAAGTTCGGTGAAAGTGTTTGTTGTGCCACCGAAGGGCTGCTGTGTAAGTAGGGCTCTCAATGGGTTGGATCTGGATCGGATCTACTTGGATCCGACTCCAAGTCCATTTATCTGTAGACGGATTCGGATCGAATTCGGATCCAACTCGGATCTAAAAGGTGATATCCATATCCGATCCATTTATAAATTGTTAGATCCATTTTCGATCCAAAATCCATATAACCATTGGATTCGGGTCAAATCTAGGTCTGAATCCACGCATTACAAATCTTAAAAAATATATGGTATAAAATATATAATATAATATATTTAATTTAGTAGAAAAATGATGCAAATCCCACTATTTACCATGGCATGGTCAACATGGCCTAAAATAATTTGTAAAATGGATGGCCAACATGAATATAATATATACGGTAAGGTGACAATGAGTTGGATCTTAATCAGATTCAGATCAAACTCGGATATGTTCCTGTGAATCCATATCCGCTCCATTTAAGTAATCGGACCTATTTTAAGATCCAAATCCGGTCCATTTAGCTAATCGGACTTATTTTAAGATCCAAATCTGCATTATATGGATTCAGAGCGAATCGGATCTCGGATCTGACCCGCTCCATTGAGAGCCCTATATGTAAGTCGGAGTGAATCGATGCTATTTTAGGGGTACGATATGCGTCAATGTTTTTCGATATTTGGTTAGAGTGCTTCCGTCATCTCGGTACCATTATGTATCTTCTTCCTAGTTGTTTACACACCCACTTGTAGTTCAGTAAAAGCATTCGAGATGCGACCGCATGTGCGGCAGTGCAAGTCGGAGGGAACCGTTACTATTTTGGAAGTCCGATGTATGTCCGTATTTGTCGGTGTGTGTCAGAGTGATTCTTAAGTCTCGGTACCTTAACATAGCGTCTTCTTGAGTGGTTACGCACCCACTTGAAGTTCGGTGAAAGCGTTTGGCGTGCCACAGAAGTGCTGGTATGTAAGTCGGAGTGGGTTGATGCCATTTTAGGGGTACGGTATGCGTCAGTGTTTTTCGATATATGGTTAAAGTGCTTCCGTAGTCTCGGTACCATAATGCATCTTCTTCTTAGTTGTTTACACACTCACTCGTAGTTCAGTAAAAGCATTCGAGATGCGACCGCATATGCTGCATTACAAGTCGGAGGGAACCGTTACTATTTGGAGGTCCGGTGTATGTCCGTGTTTGTCGGTGCATGTCAGAGTAGTTCTTGAGTCTCTGTACCCTAACGTAGCGTCTTCTTGAGTGGTTAAGCACCCACTCAAAGTTCGGTGAAAGCGTTTGACGTGCCACCGAAGGGCTACTGTGTAAGTTGGAGTGAATTGAAGCTATTTTAGGGGTACGGTATGGGTCAATGTTTTTCGGTATTTGGTTAGAGTACTTCTGTAGTCTCGGTACCATTATGCATTTTTTTCCTAGTTGTTACGCACCCACTCGTAGTTCAGTAAAAGCATTCGAGATGCGACCGCATGTGTTACAGTACAAGTTGGAGGGAACCGTTACTATTTTTGAGGTCCGGTGTATGTCCGTGTTCGTCGGTGCGTTGTTAGAATGATTCTTGAATCTCGGTACCCTAACGTAGGGTATTCTTGAGTGGTTACGCACCCACTCGAAATTCGGTGAAAGCACTCGGCGTGCCACCGAAGGGCTGCTGTGTAAGTCGGAGTGGATCGATGCTATTTTAGGGGTACGGTGTGCGTTAATGTTTTTCGGTATTTGGTTAGAGTGCTTTCATAGTCTTAGTACCATGATACATCTTCTTCCTAGTTGGTTACGCACCCACTTGTATTTCGGTAACAGAGGAAGTGGATTCGCTGGTGTACGTGGACCACACCAGAAAATGCAGACCTACAATAATTCTCACCGTCGAAACATACATACGGCCTACCATGATGATTATTTGCCGTCTAAACTGTTCATAAGGTCACATGGACCTGGATGAAAGGTAAAAACAAATATCGGACTGAACCAAAACTTCTAGGACCCCAAGAAGGTTTCAATGGTATGCGTTCAATCTCACAATGCTTTCTGCAGTACGGTATTTGGATTTCCTATTAAAGGCTTTTGGATGAGATGCTAGGTAGGGAAACCATGGTGTTCGTGTGAAAAATCCACCCTGTCCATCCGTTTTGCAAGCTCATTTTAGGGTATGAGACCTAAATTAAGAATTATTTTGTATGACATGCTTTAGTTTTGGATGTACCTCATTTTTGGCTTTGTGTCCTAAAATGATCTCAAAATGAATGAACGGGGTGGATTTCTCATGAGCATCACATTGGGCCCAACTTAACATCCCAGCGTAGGCACTAGATTAGATGGTATGCTGAATCGACAGTGGTGGGTGGGACCCCTAGCTAAAAGGCCCATTGGGAAGTACGTCCATGCCGGCCATTCGTAATGAAAGCTAGCTTTAGGGCTTAGGGCATGATTTAAAAAATTAAGTAAGTCGAAATGGAAAATGGATTATAGTAAAGAAAACAATGGTGATTAACCTTACAGGTGTTTCCATAGGTTGGGTAGAATCAATGAAGTTTCAACGGTTTGTAATTCCACTTTCATATTTGTGAGAAATCTATAACGTCCATCGATTTTTTTCAGATCATTTAAGGCATGGGACAAAAAATTACACCGAACTAGTGCTTTGAGTGGCCTGCATGACTGGAACAGTGGGTAGGGAAATGACCACAGTCAAACCTCCGTAAGAACCTTGTAATGTTTACATGGAATCCATACCGTTGATAAGGTCACTATTACTGAAATGAGTGAAAAACAAAAATAATATTAGCCTGATCCAACTATTTATGGCCCTACCAATATTTCAATAGTGGACGTTTGATCTCACTATTACTAGTTGTGTGGCCTGTTTAAGTTTTGGATGTACCTCATCTATCTATTTTTCAATAATGGATGTTTGATCTCACTGTTTCTTGTTGTGTAGCCCGTTTAAATTTTGGATCTACCTTATTTTTCTTCCAATGTCCTATATTGATTTGGAAAAATACATGGACAGTGAGGATTTCGAACAAGCATCACGGTGGGCTCCACATAACTTCCGCCGACAGGAAACGGATTGTATACTGAGTAACTCAGTACTTTAAGCGTACTGGGTAAACTCCATGGGGTCCACCATCATTTATGTATTTCATCCACTCCATTCATCCATTTTAAAATAAAATTTAATGGGTTTATACAAAAATGAAGGCTATAAAAAGTTGAAGTGGACCACACCACACAAAACAATGTGAATTGAACCTGTATCGTTGAAAAATTCTTGGGGCCATAGAAATTTTGGATCAAGCTGATATTTTTTTTCCCCTTCATCAATAGCTGTGTGATCTTGTGAACAGGTTGGATGACAAATGAACATCACTGCGGGCCGTAAGAAAGTTTTCAACAATGGAAATCATTATACCCACTGTTTCTTGTGGTATGGTCTACCTGAGTTTTGGATATGCTTCAATTTTGGTTTCAACCCCTTAAATGATCTGGAAAAGTGGATGGACGGTGTAGATGAACTACATACATTTACACTAGGCCCAACAATGGCCCACCATCAACATGCTTTCTAAAAGAAAACCTTTGGAATATTTCCTGCCAAAAAAATATTATGGGCGAGAAACAAATGCGTGTATGAAAGGCTGATATATGTGTTGGCAACCAACTTTTTGAAATGACGAAAATGCCCCTTCAAAGGTAGAAGGGTGGTCAGGATGTTCTTCCCTGTTGAGTGGCCCACCTGAGTTTTGGATTGAAATGAATTTTGGCCACAAAGGAAAGCATCATTAGATATATGTGATGGACGGATTAGATTGCATACACACAACAATATGGGCCTCATAAATTGCATTGTATGTTTACGTTAACCTACAAGTGCTTGTAATAGATCCGGCCTCATCAATCAATCTGAACTATTCATTGTGTTCAGAAAATATATTTAGGCTACGATGCAATCCATGATCACACTGATTGGATGATCCAATCCATCCTTGATTTGGCCTCATTTTCTTTAACCATCTTTTATCCATGTCAGTGAATACGATGGCTGTGATTCGCTAAAAAAATGTGATCTTTAGAATCATAAGCAATCCATGAAGCTTTCTAACAAATAGATGGATCGAATTGTTGATTAGGTCCTAGTTTCGTTTAAGTAAATATGACCGTCCATATTAAAGCCATTGATCTAATGGTTGATATCTTTCGTATTGGTGTGGTTCTTACGTGGTTGCCCATGAAATGTGCATTAGACCTAATAAACAGTCTGGATCAATGGATTGGATGGTCCAAGTGCCCCAGTGCAACTAAATGTAACTAGGTGCCCGATAATTTATAGTGCTCCGAGAGCATGAGAGCATTTCTCTTTATTTACATGTATGTATGTGTTAACGGGGCTAATGGAGACCTATTTATCAAATACACCATGTGCATTGCTTCTCCCCAGAATGTCTTGGGCAACTTCTCATGAGATAACATCCATCTGATTCTCTTCACAATAGTGTAATTCATTCGCTCTGCTACACCATTGTGTTAGGGTTCTTGGGCACCGTCTGTTCATGTTGAATACCTAGGGTCTTACAATATATATTTATGAAATGCCCTAATGTATTTACCTTCATTATCCATGAAATGCCCCAATGTATTCAGCTCCATTATCAGTGCGAATGCACTTCAATGGTCTACATGTCTCTCTCTCGACCATGGCACAAAACATCTTAAACACACTAAAGACCTCGTCCTTGAATTTCAATGCATAAGCCCAAACCCTCTTAAATGCATTATATATGAATGTAACAAAATACAAAGCACCACCTAAGGATTTTGTCATCATTGGACCACACACATTAAAACAAACCAAATCTAATGCATGAACTTTATTAACATGAGAAATAGTTTTAACAAAAGAAACTCTATGTTGTTTTCCAAATAAACAGTCAATACAAGTTTTAAGGAGGTATACCTATCATCTTTACAAAGGAGTTACTTCTTCGCCAGTAGTTGAAGCCATTTTTCTACTCATTTGGCCAAGTCACCTATGCTATATGTCCATCACTGAATCTTCTGCTGAGTTTAACTTGCCCATGCATACGCTGACACTTGTCTTGTACAAGGTACAACACCTCTTCCCTCTAGCTGCCATTAACGAACCCTTGATGAGCTTTCCAAAACCCACCAACAAACTGGCTTTCATAGCAGCCATTATCATCCAACCTTCCCATTGACATCAAGTTGAGGCGAAGGTCAGGAATATGCCTTACATATTTCAGTATCAATGTACAGCCTACATCGGTCTTCACTCAAATATCACCAATTCCTACAATCTTTAATATTCTAGAGTTTTCCATCTTCACTGTCAAAGTCGGCTGACTTGTAACTGGTGAATAAGTCCCTGCGTGGAGTTGCGTGAGACGACGCTCTCGAGTTTATCACCCAATCGATATCCTGACTTGTAGAAGTAAGATAAACATCGTGATCTGTAGAGAGTATAACCACAACGTTGCCATATGAAGCGACCGCAATAAAATCTGATTCTTGATCTTTCTTCTCATTTCCTTTTCCTTTCTTATCTTCTTTTTTGGTGACACAAGAACGGGGTAGAGGAAAGAACAAGAATGGTGAAAAAAAATCAAAATAACCTCTTGTTGATCAGACGACCTCCAAGACTTTCTCATTGTCTCCTCATTGAAGAAACAATTGGTCACTTGTTCCATAGACACCTTTTGCAGAATTATTTAGAGACACAACCAATGTTTTCCAACCATCAGGCAACAAGTTAAGCAATAGCAAGACCTGTAGCTCATCGTCCAAGACCATCTTCATAGCGGAGAGTTGGTTCACAATTAGGGCTGTAAATGGGTCACCGGACCCAATGGGGTACCCAGACCCAACCCATTTAGGACCCGACCCATTTGTTAAATGGTATGGGTCTGGGTCCAAGAACAAACCCAGTTGCTAAATGGGTCTGGGTCTGGCTTCCTTTATATTAGGCCCGACCCGACCCGACTCGACCTGAACCCATTCAGTAAGTGGGCAGGTATGGTCTATGTTTCAAGGGACCTAAACACGTCTAGACCCAATTTTAAGCCTTATAAAAATGCTTGCATACTAGATCCAAACCCAGACTCATTAGACTCGACCCATTTATAAATGCGTCTGGGTGGATCTCCCTCTACTAGACCCAGACCCATTTATAAATGGGTTTGATGGGTTGACTTGGACCCGACCTAGATCCCGCCCATTTAGTAAAAGCGTCTGGGTCTAAAATTTGGACCCAAACCCATTTACTAAATGGGTGGGTCTAGGTTTTGGCTAAACCCACCCCAGACCCAACCATTTACAGCCTTATTCACAATACTGCTGACTTTATTCATCCGCTCAATCACGAAACCGTTTTCCTTAAACTTTAGATTTACAAGTCTTCTAATTAAGAAGATTTTGTTACTAGGTGTCTTCCTCTCATATAATCCTTCTAACTTCTTCCATAAACTAGCTGCTGAGGTCTCCGTAGACAAGTGGTGGAAAACCGCATCATCCAGCCACTGTCTGATGAACCCCACCACTTTTTGGTCCAATTTCTTTCAGTCATCATCTGACTATATCCTTCGTCTTTGTTGTAATACCTGTGATTGGTGCACTACAAGTCTTTACAATATAGAAGGTCCTCCATCTTCGCCTTCCAGATTAGCTAGTTAGACCCTTTGAAACTGATCATCCTAGATGAGACACCCTCCATAATTCACACCGATCCCACTGTCCGTTTAAACAACATGGAACTCTCTGATACCACTTTTGTTGGGAGAGTTGTACTAAACTTCAAGATCTCGCACCCGAACTCTACATGAATTATATGATATGACAATACAATAAACACAATTAAATCATCAACCATATGAACACAAGAGATTTTTACGTGGAAAACCCTTAACAGAGGTAAAAACTACGGGACCTCGTCCGGATCAACAATCCACTATATAAAGTAACGTTCACAAGCACAGCTCGCTTGGATCCAATCTTCTTCACCACACATGGATGGATAACAATCAAAAGAAACTAGAAAACAAGAGATCTCACCGGATTTGAGGACGTAGAAGAACCTGAGATGTCATCTGTACCGTGGATCAATCTTCACAAGCAGAAATTCCTTCTCTACAAGCTTCCTCTCTCTCTCTCTCTCTCTCTCTCTCTCTCTCTTATTCTCTCTCACTCTCTCTCTCTCTCTCACCTTGGACGTGTAGAACACATATTGGAATGTCTAATCTCGAATTGGAAGTTAATATATAGCACAATGCAAGACATAGAGCCAAAATAGAAAACTATGTATCGCAATCCGTGCGAGTCGTCGACCGATTAGCTAGGATGGTTGACCAGTCGAGAATGACCCAAAACTGTCCAGCGAGAAACATGAGGGAAAATCAAATATTGGACCGGTCAGTCAGTCGATCTGGATAGACCATATTTGGTCCAGTGTGTAGAGCTCCTTTGGGGGCTAAATTCGATTAGACAACGAATCCTATTTCTACACAATCTCCCCTCAACTCCTGAGAAGGAAAACCCCATCACAAATCAAAACTGATGATCGTGTGTTGCTCACCTAATAGAAATCTTGCATCTGACCCCACATTCAATCGTCCTTTATCTTACTAAATCCAACGTTAAAGGGAGCTACACCATAGAAAACCATAAACACCCAAAAACCTTCAAATACATATGATGGCCCACCCAATGGGTGGATCAACCTAAGTTTTTAGGACATCCCATTTTGATGATATTCACCCAATGGGTGGTCTCTATAGCAGCCCGTTTCACAAATTCTCATCTACAACTCCGTGTGTGTGATATTAGGGCTGTAAATGGTCGGGTTCGGAGCGGGTTTAGCCAAAAACAGACCCGCCCATTTACTAAACGGGTCTGGGTCCAAATTTTAGACCTAGACCCTTTTACTGAATGGGCGGGTTCGGGTCGGGTCTGAGTCAACCCATCAGACCCATTTATAAATGGGTCTGGGTCTGGTAGAGGAAGATTCACCCAGACCCATTTATAAATGGGTCGGGTCTAATGGGTCCGGGTCTAGATCAAGTATGCAAGCATTTTACAAGGCTTAAAACCGGGTCTCGACGGGTCTGGGCTGGACGGGTCACTTGTAACATAGACCAAACCCGCCCACTTACTAAATGGGTTCGGGTCGGGTCGGGTCGGGTCGGGCCTAATATAAAGGAAACCAGACCTAGACCCGTTTAACAAATGGGTATGTTCTTGGACCCAGACCCGTCCCATTTAACAAATGGGTCGGGTTTGGGTCGGGTCTAAATGGGTTGGGTCCCGGTACCCCATCGGGTCCATTGACCCATTTACAGCCCTATGTGGTATGTATGTATGTATGTGTACATATATGCACATATATTTATTTGTATGGATGTATACATGTGTGTACATATATACATTAAACTCGTGCACTAGGTTGGCCCCACCATGAGGATCAACATGTACAAAAATACTCATATTCCCTCATCGAGTGGACCACAGATGTATTTTGGTATTTATCAGTGCTAGATATTGATTTCTATGGTGTGATCCACATGACTAGTTGATAGGGTTGATTTTTTGCTGGGGGCCAACTTATTGGAAGGACTGAATGTCATAATCACTTAACAGGTTGGAAGAGAGAGAGAGAGAGAGAGAGAGAGCGCGATGGATAATGATAGAAGGGATGACCGCAGCAAATCACCCAAGTTGACAAGATGGATCCCCTTTGTGAAAGGGTCCAATGAAGGTTGACATAGAAGGAACAAAAACATGGTTTTGGTGGTATCGAGAGAAGAAAAAAAGAGCTGATGCTGCGTTGTCTCTGTGGGCTCTGGTGGGGCCTACATTCCCATGAAACTTGCAGTGCTTGTCGTGGGCCCCACTTGGGAAGCTCTTTCTTTATGAGCATGGGTTTTGTGGTCATGGTGGGCCCCTCCCCCTTTTTATGGTAGGTGCCAATACTACAAGTTTTAAGGATGGTGTGGCCCATGAAAACCTATTTTTATTACAAGTAGGTGGACCCCACATGATAAAGGTGTCCAGTTGCATTAATTCCCCCCCCTTTGTCACTTTGCAAAATATAGCCTCTCTCTCTCTCTCTCACTCTCTCATGTATTTGTATTTTCATGGGAAATACATCCCCCTCTTATCTGTCTTTAAAGCTTCCAATATTATTTAAGTGGGGCCCATGGTTAAGTGATCCAGACCATTGATGCCCCAATGTCCTCTTGTATTGGAAAATCATGTCCCTTTATAAGATTCCTCAGGAAAGAAGACTAAGAAAAAAAAAGTTCCAACAAGTGAACGGTTGGGATCTGCCCATCTGGGATATTTATAGTATCCACCATCCAAGGTGGGGTCCATCAGATCAATGGTCCCGATTACCAAATTATTGGTATTATATGGATTCAAAACAGTTTACTGGTATGGATAGGTTGTGATTTTCACCCAGTGCCCAATCAAGGGCCTAATCCTAATCTACGATGGGATGAACGACCCAAACATAAAGACAAATTGGGATAAGTTTAAAATAGCTGAGAAACTGAGATTTTTTCTTGGATTTTCCATATATTTAAAGAGATTGGATTGATGATGACACAAGGGTTGGGCAAGTGGGCCCCACAATCCAGCAAAAAAGAAAACGTCTACTGATCATGGTAGATGTGGGCCATGTGGGCCATGTGGGCCCCTACTGTGGGGGCACTTTATGTAGATAAGCATTTGACTCAAGAAAAAGGGCACCCTAATTTGGCAAAGGGAGTTATTTGATACTCTGATTGTGTATGGTGGTTGGTACTCCGACACTTAGAAATGGCACATAAGGAAAATATTAACTCAATCAAAACCGTTAAATTGTGAAAAAAATATGTTTATAAGTTACAGGGTAGAAATCAGATTGGTTGAACAATCATAACCTCTGATTTTTGGACAATTGTTCATTTTTAACCGTCAAATGGATGTCCAGCTATCTAATATTTCGATAATCAGATATGGATTATTTTTTGTTCATGATACATCTAAAATGGTAACCACAATTTGGCCGGTTTATATGAATTTATTTGTGTGTCACATCTGCGAGTTCTCAGTAATTTCTAACTTCCTGCGTACCATACATCATACACTGCCAGAGTATCAAAGCATTTCTCATTTGGCAAGGGCTTTGGGAACTCCTACACGCAACTAGCAGGCATCCATTGAGGTTTGCTAGCCCCACACGCATAATTCAATCCACCAGCACCACTGAAGGGCTCCACAGTTTCCAACCTGGCAAGTGAGTGATCTAATCCATCTATCAGGTGGGGCCCACTATTTAGATCTTTTGGTAAAAAACCCAGGTTGTATAACTATCATGTAGGCCACACATGTGCCAAAAAGATAGCCACGAGTTCCAACTCATCGCAAGCTGTTCGTTATTTTCCTGCATGTGTGATCTACACCATAGATGCAGCATCCTACTTTTGTGATCTTATACACGTGTACGGTTAGTAAACTTAACTATTTGAGAAAAGAGATAGTTATGATCAGACATTTTCCCATGATGGTTAGAACATCCAGTCCATGAAAAAGGTGGGCCACATGATGATGATCACCTAATATGGAAATCAGGCCGATCCATTCATCATGTGGGCAACGCCAGTACGTCGAGTCATAGTGATGAGTTGATCAGCCCAATTTTCACATGGTTTGGTCCACCTTTTGCATGGATTGGATTTTCCACATGTCACGTGCTGTTAGCAAAAACTGGTTGTATCATATCTTTCAGTACACTGCCCAGGTTGCATTGAAGTTCTAGACATGACCCATTCATTAACTGAGTCAGATCACTCGACCCGTTAACATCTGTGTCGGGTTTGAGTCGGATTCGGGTTTGGTTCAGATATAGATGTCTTAATCCAGACCTAACCTTATAACATATGGATTGGTTTGGCGTTGGGTTTGCCTAACCTCTAGTTTCCTATGCTCACCTGCACAACTTCTTAGGTGAGCACCGGTGCACACCTTTGTACACTGTGTCATGGGCACAAAATCCGAACGGTCCATTTGATGTGGCACCCCATAAAACCCCCAAGGCCAAATTTTGAGCCTGATCCAAAACTATGGTGGGCCATAGAAAAGAGAGGAAGATCAAGGTAGTAAACTGTTTTCTTCAGCCATGGCCCATCAGAATTTTGGGTTAGGCTGAAAGTTGGACTGGGGTTTCGTGGGGTGACTCATCATGTGGACCGTTTGAATTTTGTGCCCTAGCATGTGTACAAAGGTGCGCATAGGTGTTCACCTAAGAAGTTGCACTGGTGAACATACCTTCATGTTTTTAGGTCTGTTTTAAGTTTTAAATTAATTATCTTAATTACTTTTATTAAAATATTTGAAGGGATACCAACTGAATTAGGAGATGGGTCCATTTTTTGTGGTCGAAATTAACGTGTTACTCTCTAATAAAAAAATCTTAACCCTTCAATTGGTGGCCAAGAAATAGTAGAGAGAGAGTAAAAAAAGGAACAATGATTCTCATCCGTTTAAATATTGCCAAAGATTCGATGGCTAAAATCTTCTCTAGAATCTATCATACATACATATACATAGATACATTCATGCAAGTTCCAATCATATCATATATGGCATGCATGCATGCACATCCATAGCATGTTATGCTGGATGTTTGATTTGAGAATTTTACCAAAAACTACCCACTTAAAATAGAATTTACATTTTGGTACCTTTTTTAAGATTTTTTTTAATTACCCATTAATTTAAGTAATTATCCTTGTAATACCTTCAGTTAGATTTTAATGGTAGTTTGGATATGCGTACGAGCAAAAGGGCCCACAGCTTGAATGGGCCCACCATGATATTTATGTGAAATCTAATTCAGCCCATTGATGGCCCTAATTTCTTGTGGTATATTAAAAATGAGAATTTTATTGATGCCCACATTAAATTTTTGCAAGGCCCACCATAATGTGCATGTGAGATCCTCTCCTAGCATTAGATAGGTAATCAAGCAGACATGTGGGAAAGGCTGATAATACCAAGGGAAAAAGTTGGGTGAGAGATGTCCATCTTTGATTTTTACAGGGCTAACATAATTATTATAGAAATCCACTTGAACCATTAAATGTCACACTAAAATTTAGGTATGGGGCCCAAAAATCAGGCTCATCCATAATTTAAGTGAGCCATACCAAGGGAAGCAGTTTGGAAGGTGAGTGTGGCCCTGTACATTAGTACCAATTGTGCAGTCCACTGAATCATAATTAGGCCTGATATTAGGTGATGGAGCTAGTTGCCAGGGTGGATTTGACATAAACATCACAGTGTGGCCCACCTTAGTCCCTTACCAGTTTGCTCCATACAACCAAACCCAACTTCCATTAACATAAATGAAAGGTACGTACTATAATTATAATTTACTTACTTTTAATTATATGTGTGTGTGTTGCCAGCTAGCTCAGTTGGAAGACACCTAGGCGTTTCAATTGCAAGTCTCAGGTTCGAGTGCTAAGGAGACACAATGACCTCACGGTGGGTGGGTGCATCATTTGACTGACCATGTGGGTGTGTTGCACAACTAACAGGGTGGGTGGGTGAATATTGAGAGAGAGAGAGAGAGAGAGAGAGAGAGAGAGGACTCCTAACCTATGCGCTCGTTATCACTTGAACTCATGAGCACTTTTTGAGAACTCATCTCACATTATATTAAGCCAAAATTTAAACCGTGCATGTGATGCAATGCCCAAAGAAGCCCCTAAGGCTCATATCACATGAGATGAGTTAACAAAAAGTATTCACGAGTTTCCATGAAAACAGGTGTGTAGGCACACTCCTGCCCACTCACACCACAATGGACGCTCGAACTCATGACCTCGAGTTGAAATTCTTGTGAGTCTACCACTCGGCCATAGGGTTACAGGCAATGTAAGTTTTATATCAAGTATGCAGCTTTTCGTAAAATAAACTTCTAATTTTGAAACCTCCATGGCATATGACCACCACCACATGCTTCTCTTTTGTAGCTGGGCACACACACATATATGCCTAATTTCTTTTCTTGCTTGGGCACCGAACATCCCTCCCTCTTTTAAGGTTTGGATTATTTGGGTCTCAAAGATGAAATACAAATAAGTTTCACACCATGAAATCGATTGATTTTGACCCTACATTTCCGGGAACGACATTGCCGTCCAACAAAGAGTAAGAATCCCACATTACTCAAATTGCCCATCTACAGCACACTCATGACACAACCCATTTAGTAAGTGGTAGAGTGAATGGGGTGTATCTTATTTGGTGGTCCTTAACTATCATTCCTTTCTTATTTCTTAAATATTATAAATGGAGGGAAAGGAAAAGGCTCTAACCTTATTTTTTCTCAAAAAAAAAAAAAAAAAAAACTTCGAGCAATGATAGGTTCTTAGAGTGCCACTCCTTTCTTATTTCTCAAATATTATAAATAAAAGAGAAGAAAGGGAAAGACCTGATCCTAGTTTTTCCCATATAAGCTGAGAATGCAACCCCATCATTCATGGTCCTTAGACTATCATTCTTTTCTTGTTTCTTAAATATTATAAATAAAGGAGAGGAAAGGGAAAAACCCCTAATCTTAGCTTTTCCCCAAAAAATAAAAAACTATGAGTAAAAATCCATACAACCTATAGGAACTAGGTCAAAATGCAACCCCATCTTTCACGGTCCTTAGACTATCATTCCTTTCTTATTTTTTAAATATTATAGATGAAGGAGAAAAAAGGAGAACATCCCCAATCTTAGTTTTTCCCCAAAAAAGTTAAGAACTACCAAACAATCCGTACAACCCATAGCAACTAAGTCAGAATGGTACCCCATCTTTCATGGTCCTCAGATTACCATTCTTTTCTTATTTTTTAAATATTATAAATAAAGGAGAGGAATGTGGAAAAACCCTAATCCTAGCTTTTTTCCTAAGACAGAAAGGAAGTACAAGTAACCATTGATACAACCCATAGCATGCTAAGCCAGCATGCAACCTCATCTTTCGTGCAAAAGGTGTGGACAGGGATTGCTGAAACCGTAGGTGGAGCCCATCGTGATGTTTGTAAGAAATCCATCCTATTCATCTATTTTTCCAACTCATGTTAGGACGTGTGCTAACAAATGAAGTAGGTTTAAAAGTCAAGTGAACCATTCAACATGAAAAAGTGAGGAGGGAAATGTTTATTATTGAAACCTCTCTGGAGTCCATTGTGATGTTTATATGCCATCTAAACCGTTCATAAGAGTATCCCCATTTAGATGAATTGAAAACACAAAACTATTTTCCTATCCAAAACTTTAGTGGCCCCACGGATGTTTCCATAGTAGGCATTCAATCCCCCTCTGTTTCCTGTTGCGTAGTTCACTTGACTTTTGGATTCAACTCATTTTTTGGCTCATGTTCTGCAAAAATGGATGGATGGATTGGATTTCTCACAAACATCATTGTGGGCCCCACCTAGTTCAGGGTCGCATGCAATCTGCGTGGAAAGGTGCCGAAAGTGTGAAATGCCGAGCCATGGAAAAGGTGGCCCCACCATGTAAGTCAATTGGAATAAAAATCTCCACCTGGCGAGATAATCATGGGCCGTCCATTGATTTGATAGTGTGATGGCCTACTGAATGGACAGCATGATTACGAGTTATTTCCTAATTAAGGTCAGAAAATAAGTTAAAACTCAATAGAGCTGTTGACAAAAGAAGTAAGGTGTTGTTGTCCAATGAGTTAGAGAACCAACTTTCTGACACCAAATGTCGCATGTGCCAACTAGAAACACGTGTGGAAGATCCAAACCGTCCACGAATCACATGCTGACCTGAAACATCCACGCCCTTGAAATCATGCATGTCTAATCTTTGGGTGGGCCATGACATTAGAATGAATTCTGACCGCTCATATTATTGCCCATGTGGAGTGAGAATCACTTAAAATGATTTTTCAGCAATGAAGATTTTATCAACTAAAAAAGATTTTATCAACTAACACGATCGAAATGACACGTTTGGTTGTACCAAATATCATGAAACATAAGGATATCATCATCCACCAAATTAAATTAATTAATTATGAAATTTCATATATTTGGTGCAACCAAACACACCCTTAAGTGTACAACAAAAGGATGTCCTACAAATGGGACCCATGTTATATGGGCCAATTTGATCCGTCGATCGTAGAATCTGAGTCGTCGGATTGGTGACCATTAGCTGCATGTGTACGACAATGCTCACCAGGCACCAGTGCCACCAGTACTGTATGTGCTAGCAATGAGCTTTTATGGGCCACATGGTATGTGTATGACATCCAAACCGTTCAACAAGTTTGCCCCACCATTACATTACCATAAGCTCAACTGCTGTGGGCCCACCATGATGTGCTGTTGGAATCCAAGCTGACCGTGAGATGCATTCTGTCATTTTAGTCCCAATGCTAAAAAACATGCCAAACCATGAATCAAATGGGTCATCTGGTTATGGTTGGGGGGCACCTGAATGTTGGACCAGCCTGATTTTTTGGTTGTCCCTTCATCCTAATGAGATTCATTAGGCGAATGGATTAGATGGCATATAAATAGCACGGTGGGCCCCGCACACTGAACAGCGGGCATCCCCTCAATTATTTCCATGTGTTGTGGTCCACCTGATTCAGAGATTAGCTTGATTTTTGGGCCCTTGTCCTAAATCTAGAGGGACCATAAGTCTACTAATGGTCGGCTTGGATATCATGAACACATGACCCACAACGGTCGGCTGTATTGTAAGCTGAATGTGCTGTAGCAAACCTATTAGACATTTATAGGCCCTGTTTGGATACCACTAAATAAGTTACTTTTTCTGCTTTCAGCAGTAGATAAGTAACTTATTGTAGATAAGTTAGGTTTATGATTAGTCATAAGTAGCTTTTTTAAATAAAATTACTTAATCACTTCAGCTATATATTTAATTTTTTTTTATCTTTTCTATATTTCATAAATTGCTTGAGAGTGGCATAGGAGAGATGAAAGAGAGGAGAAGTTGATAAGTATATTATTTACCAAACATGCTTATTTACTTAATAAGCAGAACTATGATTAACTACTTGAGGTATAAGTAGCTCATCACTGGGGCGTTTGGCATATGCATGAGGAAGAGCCTATTTGCTTATTTATGAATTTACAAGTTTTCTTTGTGGAAATGAATGGTTTGATAATGGTAGGCATTTTAGGGTTTTTTCTAACAAATTTGTTTCAAAATATTTTAAGAATTTTCTATATTGCTCTCCTCTTGTCTTGATAATATCTCCTGTTACATCGAAGGTGGGCCCACATGTTGAACGACCTATAATGAAAGTGGGTCACACACAATAGATGATTCATATCAAAGGTGGTATATACCTACATGATGAACGGTTTACAATGAAGGTGGTCCCACATGATGGACGGCCCATATTGATGGTGGGCCACACACGATAGATGGTCATCAAAGATGAGAGCCACATGATGGACAGTTGACATTGAAGGTGGTCCCACATGTGGGGCCCATTGATCAAAGATGCAGACTGAATTTTATAGCAACCTAGCTCCTTTTGTGGCTGCAATTACATTAAGAATTGTCTGACCTTTAAGCTAACAGTATAGATCATGACCCTTTGTTTATAATCCTGATGGTTAATCTAGTGGGCCCCACTATCTCTTTGACTCCCCCTCAAGTACACCACCAATCTACTAAAAAGGTGGAATATGGAGAATTCCAAGCCATTATCACACTTTCATTGGTGCTTTGCGATGCTTGATGGTAACTCGTCTAAATATTACATATGTGGTCAACCAAGTTTGACAATTTATGCATACACTTATTAGACGAGATGGGTCGTATGGCCCATGTGTCATCATGGTGGGACCCTTTAGCCCTCTATGGTGTGTATTTAGTTATAATTTTCATGTATAATATATTCAGGATATTTTTACAATGTATAGCATGATTCTTTGGTTGTATGATTCTTAAGTTGTATATTTCTATATATTTTTTCTTTCCGGACTAAACCAATAGATATGAAATATAGGAGAATTCTCCACTTTACCTATGTTATTATGGTGTCAAAGAAAACCATTTGGGCCATTGATCATTGAGCCTATCCTTGTGAAGGTCCATCCATCGTTCGCATTGCCGGTTGTCGCAGATCTCATTGTTGTCATTGGTTGTGATTCTTGGCTGGCATCACTCATAGCTGACCCCTGGACCATCAAGCGGTGCATCCCTTCGACACCCAAACCCCATCCATTGTCAGCAACCTCTTCTCTGTCTGGATCCATGTCTTCCGTTCGCGCCCTTGTCCGTATGGCCCATCTCGTTAACAACACTTACCACCACTCGATAGTGGTAAAACTTATTATACAATACGGTACACTAGGTTGTGGACTGCTTATTCAACTAACCAAGTCACTTGAGATAGTCACTTATTCCAATGTGGACCCCATTGGGTAGGCTGCCATAACAACTGTAGCTCTATATCTATGTTTTGTGCATACTAAGCATGTTGAAATAAAATATCATTTTATTCGTGAAAGAGTTCTCCTTAGAGATCTTTGTATTCCATTTGCATCTATGAGAGATTAGTTGGCTGATCACATCTTCACCAAATGCCAATCTGCACACAAGTCAATTTTTTAAAAGTCAAAATGATAAATAATATTACTTGTCATCTTGAGGCGAGTGATAATAGTATGATATTGAATTCAAATTCAAAATATTAAATTTAAAGACTATTGTAAATGGTGGTTAGTTGTAATTATAGGTATCTATTGGGAGGGATATGATTTCAATATATTCACTTTTATTTTCTCTATTTTGTCGAGATTTGATTAAATTGTATTTAATTTTAGAATAGATTTGACTAATTTATTATAATCTTCCTTTTTAAGGTCAATTCTTCTATATAAATTAAGAGCTATACTCAATAAAAATTCACACTACAAGTTATCCAATATTTTATACCTGGATCCATAGCTCAAGTGGTAGGCTTAGTGAAGATAGCCACATTTCAACGCTGATGTCTTGGTATTGATTCCTAAAGTGGGGGTGGCTAACATTGCAGTGTGACTAAAATGGGTGGGTGGGTGTACTAACTGTTGGGTGCATTTCACACAAACCTTCGGATCTCGCCCCCCAATACACTAGAATTATGGACGATAATCAAGAATAAACATCAACCACACGAACACAAGGAGTTTTTACGTGGAAAACCCTCAAAAGAGGTAAAAACCACGGGACCTAGTCCAGATCAACAATCCACTATCTCAGGGAACTGTTACAACCGATCTCAAGCACACACCGCTTGGATCGAACCTTCTTTACCCTACTTGGGATGGATAAACAACAAGAGAATAACAAAGGAGAAACGATCTCACCGATCTCGAGGACGTAGAAGCGCTAAGACGACAGTTGCGCAGAAGAATCCCTCTTCAAGTAACTTCTCCCTTCAACAAGCTTCCTCTTTCTCTCTTTTCTCTTTCTCTTTTTCTCTCTTTCTCACCTTGGACGTGTAAACAACACAATGTGATACCCTAATCTCGTTTTGGAACATCTCAAGTACGAAAACGGAAAAATTAGAGCCCAAATAGGAAACTGCGTACAAGCAGTCCGCGCAGGGTCGGGCGCCCGGCTAACCCAAAAACAGTCCAGTGAGAAAACATGGGAAAAATCCCAATTTCGGGCGCCCGGACCAACATGGTCGAGCCGCCCGGCCAAGTCATCGGGCGCCTGGTCATATTGGCTGTCGGGCGCCCGACTGTAGCCAAAACAGCCCAACAGCATTGCTACCCAAAAAATCACTCCTGATGGAATTTCGGTCGCTCAGCCAAAAGTAGTCTGGGCGCCCGACCAACCTTAGGAGGAAATCCAACACTAACCTAGGTGCGTGTACTAACAGAAAAAAGGTTATCCAATATTTCAATACTTCTTTTTCTATATTTTTTTTATCCCATCTCTACTATTTGTAAACAAGCATAAAAGGGGACTCTATGTACTCATCTGGTTACACAAAAATATAATTCTATTTATTCCAAAATCTTATTTCATAGATATCAATATCCTTATCTGTAACCCAACAAAAAAGATTTAATTCTAGCTTTTAGTAGCTACGTAAAGATGCCAGGGCACGCATATATGGAGGCCTTGAAGAGGTTGTTAGAATAGATCCCGATGTATTGCAAGAAAATATGTTGGGATTTTAGCCATTGGATCAGGGTCGTTTCAGTGACCTAAACCATTCATATGAACCTTCATAATAAATGCCTTCAATATGAATATATCTCATTGTAAAAAGACTTATTATTGGATAATTCATGGCTAGAGCCAAAGAGTGTGAACCGTAAAAGTACCAATAACATTGATTAAATGAGAAAAAGGGGCTACACCTACACACACATTATATGAGCTCTTGATCCATGATCTCAATGTTGAAATAGAGTTTATCTACCATTGAGGCATGAAGCTAGACCCAATTGAAAGGTTACATTGTCTATACACTTTCAAGGGAAATGGTCAAACGATCAAATTTGGAAGTTTTTATCTTTTATATACTCATATGAGATGAAGCCCATCATATAAATGGTGCCGATTAATGGTATAGATCGATAGACAATGTGCATTTGCATTAGGTGGCCCATGGCGATCATGGAACCCTCATAAAGTCCATCAATGCTGACAATATTGTTGATATTTTGAAAATAGCGTGACACCTTAAGGGGTTGTTTGGGATGAGGGATTTCAAACAAGGATATGTTAGAATGTATATATATCTATACACAGTTATAAATTAGCCTAAATTAGATTCTAAATTTATTGTATAGCTATCAATAGCCTGTATTTTTGCTACAAGAGGATGATTCCTCCTCCAACGAAAATCAATCAAGAGATTTCTCCAAATTAATATGGTATTAGAGTAGCATTATTTAGAAATTTAATTTCCTTCGCTTGAATCCAACTATTTTACCTTCCCTTTTGTTGTTGGTGATTGCGCCCCACCTGAGCCCATCATCATCATCATCTCTGGCATGTGAAATCCATGGATTTCAAATCTCCTGTATTTGTTTTTTGTTGGGGATTTGTTAAATTCGTAGATATTCCAAAATTGCGCTACCCCCAAACACAAACTAAAGACTCTGCTGGTCTACAAAATGAGAAACTTGCTTAAAAGGAAGTAGAAATAATTACATAGTAGCAAATGCTCCCAAATTCATGAATTTGTAGCTTGATTTTTAAATTGGACCACTGGAGTGAAATCACAGTTCACCAGTAGGTGGACCATGTGGAGTAGCATAAGACCCACTTCAGGAGGTAAGGCCCACCGAGGAATAGGGATATGCCATGGACCGTCCATTTTTTCAGTGAAGGTGATCCTAACCGTTCGAAAGATGGACTTGAATTTAAATAGCTCATCGTACTAATATTTTATGTGTCCACAGATCGAACGACTGGGATCACTTTTGAAAACTCATACTTTTCCCATTACCTATCACCTATTCAAGGCAGGGACTACCTCTTGAATGATTCTGATCATCCATACACATGGCCCAGCTAGCAGATTGTTGCTTCTTTTTTTTTTTTTTTTGTATTAACTGCCTGTTTTCTGGCAAAGGTGGGGCAACCGATCATCCCATCTGTGGGACTTTTGCAACGTGGACCACACATTGCATAGTGAGTGCAACTGATTGAACGATCCTAACCATCTACAAGGTGCCGCAAGATTTGGATGGTCTAGATTGGAGTGCGAGTAGACCAATCATTTAATAAACGGTGAGAAATGTAGCCACAGCTCCCCCGTTACTGGCCATTAACCGGTAGCTGAAAAGAATTTTTTAAGAGGGAAAATGATCCGGTGGTTCCAGAGCACTATCAGTTACTGTGCTCCACATTGCATTAATACACCTGGACAATCCTATTGATCAATCCAGACCGTTCATTACCTCCAGCATAGCTACTTGGCAAGAACCACACCAATTGGATGACGTGATCCATCCGTATGGTGGCTTTCCATCCACTTTGCACGTATAGTAATGGTCACGCCAATCAGGACCGTCCAAATTGTGGTCCCCATGTGGATAGGACATAAATCACGTTGATGGAATCATCTAAACCGTGTGATTTTGGCAAACTTGATCACTATAAGTTTATTGTGAGGGGTACGGACCTTATGACTCATGAGATCAGAAAATCGATCCATCAATCTAGACCGACCAATCATAAGATCGGCAAATCTATCCATCAATCTAGACCGACCAATTGATGGGGCACATCATGGATGAGCATCCTCTGAAATTCCAGAAAAGGTGATGGTTCGGATGATTGTGAATCTCCCAATCAGCTTACACTTTGGGCTGTGTCTTATCAAATAGGTGGCCCCCACTAACGGACCATCGGGATTCATTATCGTGTACACCAACAGAAACTCACACGAACTCATAAAAATATCCTTTTCTGGCTCGAGAGCAAGCGCTTGCGTACCAACAATCCTAGAAACAGTTCATCAACAGATCTGGACCGCTAAATCAGTGGGCCACCTGTAGGATAACCCATGATCCAAAAACCAGGTTGCATGGTAAGTACGTAACCGTTCAAACGATCGCCTATCTTTAGGACGGTGGGGAAAGCTTCCGAAGGAAGTCCATTTTAGGATGGCCAGTGCCATCCAATTTCTCTAAGTGGGCCATTGATGAGGTGGCCTATCAATTTTTCAGTCCTGATTGGTAGACAGATTAGCAAATTTTGTGAATACACTGTACTATCCGCAAAAAGATCTTGATACTCTGGTGGAGTACGGTCGCAAACTTGTACACGTGTCATGGATGCAACTCAATTTAAACCGTCCAATCATGGGACCATACTTTGGATTGATCATAACCGAAGGAGAAACAGTGAAATGATGTTCTTTCTGACTTACAAGAACGGATTACTAGACATCCAATGGACGGTGAATATTAATAATAGTTAGTGGTCCAAATTCAACAAACAAGCACCTGTAAATCAAAGGCCAGTATTGTTCAGTCCCCCTTAGTTATGAGTCATCACCATGGTTTTAAGACTCGGATGAGTTCCATGCTACTGTCCGAGTTGACTCGGACTTAGCTGGACCCAACTCAGCTAGACAAAGTGAGTCAAGAAGGGGTGTCGCCCCAAACTCAAGCGAGTCCCAACTTGACCCGAGACCAAACGAATCAGGCCGAGTCACCAGGTCTTTTGACTCTGGTCATGGGAAGCGGATTGTGTCCGGCCCGGCCTAGTTTACAATGAATATTAGAAATTTTTATGATAAATATCTATTATAATAAATATTTTATTATAATAATTTTTATTTTGTGCTTTCTAACCATATAAATTTGATTTTTTTTTATTTTACTCTTAGTTTTTATATTTTTTATTTTTATTTTAATTTTAGTTTTTATATTTTTTAACCTTTTCCATAGTCTTTAGTGAGGCAACGAGCAAATCTGTGTGGGGCCCACCTGATGTATCTGTTTATCCATGCGGTCCATCCCTTCTTTCAAATCATTTTAAGATATGAGCCCAAAAATGAGGCAGATCCAATGCTCAATTGGACCACACTAAATATGACTCTCGCATTTAATGCAACCTGAGCTTACTATTTGTTGTGGTCCACTTGACCATTGGATCTGCCTCATTTTTTGGCTCATATCTTAAAATGATATGAGAGAAGAGATGGATCGTGTAGATAAACAAATACATCACGGTGGGCCCCACACAAATTTGCCTGTTCCTTGCTTAGAGACGTAATCCACTTCCCGGTCATGACCGATCATAGAAGTGTCACATTCAATGCACTTAGATAGAGGAAATGATCTGTGAAGTATAAGAGGGTTTGGTAAAAGTAGGTTTTTTTTATGTGTTAGTCAACTAAAATTTTTAAATTGGTGGAGACTCTTCAATCATACACATGGCATAGTTGTAGCCAATTTAGAGCATCCAAAACTCTAACCTAATAGGTGGATGGAGCATAGCCTAAAAACTATAATGCTCCCATCTGATTTTTCCCTTAAAATTTGGATTACTCGCTAATTTACTTCCATGGCCTGTTTAGTTAGTTGTACATTGAGGCAAATGATGGTAAACAAGTAACTATGACAAATGCTTGCTGTTTGGTTTAAAGTGGAATTTCACCTTGAAAATCTGTAACAGGTGGGCCCCACCATGATGTATGTACTATATTCATGCCGCCCATTCATGTTCCAGATCATTTTAGGGCATGAGTCGAAAGATTAGGTAGATTTAAATCCCTAGCTAACCACACCATAGAAAACAATGGGGATTGAAGGCTTGCCACTAAAAACTTCTTGAGACTTATTGAAGTTGTGGATTTACTTCATTTTTTAGCTCATGCCCTAAAATGACAGGTCAAAATGAATGAACCTTGTGGATAAAGTACATACATCATGCTGGGGTCTATAGAGTCTACGTGGGTCATTTTTTAAAATCTATGTATGCCTACATCTTAACTCTGTAAATATCAAGTCATCATTACTTATTTACCATTGTTTAAATGAATTTACAGTTAACCAGATGATTCATTTGATAGCAATCAATTGGATGGATAGGCTTGCTTGACTATTATAGTTAAGAGATATGATTAATCCAAAATGCACCCTGCAATTTGGGTGGAGGCAATAGTAGCACATTAGTAGTGCTTGTTAGGAAAGAAGAAAGAGTTTTGCCTGTGAATTTAGAAATAGAGAATTGATTTCTAAAACTAGATTTCTTTTCTAAGGGAGATTCCATCTTAAGTTACTTAAAATGTTATTTCTTTTTTTATGTCACGTTTGGTTGCACAAAATACTTATCAAATACCATTCATGATATTTGATGCAACCAAATGCAGCCTTAGCTTAAAATTATTCCCATGTCCTTTAATAATGCAAAATTTTAACCCTTCAAAAAACTAATCATGTCAAGAGTTTTAAGAAAGCTCAACAAAAAAAATTAGAAGAATTTTGCAGTTCTAACCATCTAAATGGTAGCTATGAAATAGACCACTTCAAGAAAGTGGCCAATAGTCAATAATTTACAATAAAAATTGAGATGGTTAAGATGGTGTAATCAGTTGATCTCAACGCATGGCTTAGTGGTAGATAGAGTGCATTTCAACACTTGGGTCATGGGTTCAAGTGCCTATTGAGGGGGGGGGGGGGGGATCTCGGTATTGGTCAATACTTGGAAAGCTTTGTGGGCCACACCATGATCTATGTGCCTTGTCCATGCTAGACCATTCATTTTGCCTGCTTATTTTAGGGCATGAGATAAAAAATAAGGTAAATCTAAAGCTCAAGTGGACCACCCCACAGGAAGCAATGACGATCACGATATTTATTTACCATCTAACTTGTTCATAAAGTTGTTTAAAATGAAGGAGGACTAAAAAAAATTGAGTCTCCACTCATGGCTAGGGGTAAACTCACAAGAGTTCTAAAGCAGGGGACATGGGTTGTGGGTGTGGGTGTGAGTGTGAGTGTGAGTGTGAGTGTGTAAAAAAGAAGGGGGGAGCTTTGGATTTGCCTCATTTTTTTTGGAATAATGCTCTGAAATGATCTGTCAAATGGATGGACGGCCTGGATAAAACATTTACATCATGGTAGGGCACACAGAGCTTCAACTAGCCAAATCGGCGGGGTGTGACTTGTGAGGTTGTGTGTTAAAAAAGAAAAAGAAAAAGAAATGGTCTAATCAGTGTGATATTTGTGTGGGCCACCATCGAATATGAGTACTATAATAGGAAAGGTTGAAAGTGCACTGCCTGTCATTGGAATATTCCCTGCCACTTTTAAATAGAGGTGAACAAGCAATCATGTGCCTAGCTTTTTTAGTACTCTAAAATTCCAATAATGTCAAATAATTTCATGACTATAGAGGTTTGTCAAATAATTTCATGACTATAGAGGTTTGCTATGCCCACGTGGCGACCCCGCCGCATGCAAGGCATGTCATCTACAAGTCCGCCAAATCTACTAATGTGTGTGTGCAATATCCCAGCCATCCATCAAGTGGGTCCAGCCATGTGGATGTCCTCACCCAAAATCAGGCTTGTCTATCCATCAGGTGGGCCAGGATTTTTGTAGGTATATATGTGCCATGTGGCACAGTCGGTGGTGTGAAAGATATGGGGAAGCACATTGGGTGGTGTGCCACACATCACCACATCAGTGGTGTGTTGACAGGCGCCATCATGATGTATGTGTTATATCTACACCATTCATTCATTTTGCAAGATCATTTTAGTGGATGAGCCCAAAATTGAGGTAGATCAGACCACACCACAGAAATCAGTGGAGATTAAACTCCTACTATGGAGCCACATAAGTTTTGGATCAAGTTGATATTTGAATTTTTCCTTAATCCAGTTATGTGTTACCTTATAAACAGGTTAGATGGAAAATAAACATCAAAGTGGGCCCTAAAAAGGTTTCAATGAAGGATGTCATTGTCCCCACTGCTTACTATAGAGCGGCCCACTTGAGCTTTGATCTGCCTATTTTTTGGCTCATGCCCTAAAGTGATCTCACAAACTAGATGGACGGCAGTGGATATAACACATACATCAGGGTGGGCCCACAAAACTTTGTCACATCATATATATAACACATACATCATGCTGGACCCACAAAACTTTGTCCACGGCAGCACATATTATTGTGGTGATATCTTTTCTGACAGGGGTTAAAACCCAAAACCACATGAGATCCACTCTATTATGGATGGGACGCAAATAATGCCTGCACGACTTGTACAGGCAGGTGCTTTTGAAGAGAGGAAATTATAAAAATGTCCTTATCTTTTTTCTTTTTTTTTTGAAAAGGAGAGAGAGAAAGTCGAGACTTGTGGGGCCCACATTGTTTGTGTGAAACATCCAACCGATCCTACATATAGACCCCCTAGTGGTTACACAAATAAATAATTAGGCTGATCAAATCATCAAATGGGCTGCAATTGAATTTGGATGTTTTGAATGGTGTATATTATTTTCAATAGATTGGCCTACTTTATGATTTGATCCTCTATAATTTTGGTTCATCTAATACCAATGTTGGTTTACATCCGATGATGGGTTGGATGTGAGACACATACATAATAGGCTACACGATTTTCAATACCAACTTTGTAAAGAAAATATAAACAAAGGCAATAGCTTAAATTCACCTCTGAAAAAGCACATCCGGATAATATCAGTTCTCTAAAGCACTATTTAGTAAAATCTCATTGTGGGAGAAATTTTGCCTGAAAAATTCCCATGTGTATTTCTCTTAGGAAGGCAGCCAAATGAGCCGAGGTGGATGGGCAAACACAAATCTACCGTTGGCACTCCCTCTATACTATTACTTGTGGTGTGGTCCACTTGAGTAGTGGATCACCCCAAGGCCTAGCATTAAAGGGTACACCTCATGGACATAGTGGATATATGACAAGTCCATAATAATAGTCACACAGAGCTCAAGGCTTTATTAGACTCACCCAGACTTTATAATATTTATGAAATTTTAATATCTATGAGTAAACTAAGAAAACAAGAGTTTTTTTTACAGGGTTATCAATGCCCTCTCTACTTTATTTTTAAGTTTTTTCTTTCTAAATCAATATCCTTCAAACATGGGACTACCTACATACAACCATTTCTTCACTCTTATGATTTTATCCACTTTTCTCTTATTTTAGATTTTTCTTTTCTTTAACCTCGGTGATGGAGTGGATTTGGTGTGGCCCTGACCTTACGCAACACGGTGCAACCTGATCATGGGGCCTGCTTTGACATATGTAGTGTATATCCATGCCATCCATCCATTTTTCCAACTTATTTTAGGGCATAAGCCCAAAATAAAGTATATCCAAACCTCCCGTGGACAACACCATGGGAAATAGTTATTATTGAACACCGTATTATTGAACACCCACCACTAAAAACTTCCTAAGGCCCACCGTAATGTTTATTTATCATCCAACTTGTTGATAAGGCATTTTTGTGCATAGCATAAATAACACGCAAGTTATCTGGGCTACTATGTTGTATGTGATGTGTGCCTCTTGTTGTTAGGCCATGGAACCAAGAATTAACACACACACCCACGTCCATAGATCAAGTGGCAGACTGAGTGAAGATAGCCTCGTTTCTACACTGAGGGTCATGGTATCGATTTCCATAGTGGGAGTGGCTAACATTACTAACAATGGGGTGTGTGAACCACCCCCCCCCCCCCCCCCCCCCCCCCCCCCCCGGCGGAAGAATGTTACCCGTAGGTTTGTATGTAGGCCTAGTATTATCTCTATGCTCCATATAGCAACTACAATAGTTGTACCTTACTATAAAGACTGGACGCAGGTATCAGGCGTACTTTTTGGTTTTGGGTCCATTTGGATTTTGTCCAATGGTATGGTCAACTTGAGTTTTGGATTAGGCTGATTTTTTTATTTATAAAATAATACATATTGTATGCATCAGGTGGAATGAATGGATGTCACTCATCCAACGCAACAGGCCCCAAGGGACTCAGGAGTCCATAATACACATATTGTAGAGCCATTCACATGAATTCATTGGATTTTCTTTCTTTCTTTTTCTTTTTCACGCGCTCTTATTGATGGGTGTTGCTTGTTGGTTAAATGTTATTGGGTCATGTAATTGGACTTATAAAAAGTTGGCAAAGTTACTTTACTCGGGATAGCCGAGTTGAATTTTAGAATTCTAAAATTTGCCATGTGCTTAATGAGAAATGCTCCACTGTTCTTATATAACTATAAGGGCTTGTAAAAAGCCATGTTCCTTTTCGTGCCCTTTCACATGTGTGTGCACGATGTTCGACGCCCCTAGTGGACCCCAGATTTCCTATACATAGTGCGCATCTAAATAACCCGAGATCCCGAAACCTACGTCATAGCGACTGCCTTGTTGCCCTGATCATGGAGGTACCACCTATGCGTCCGTGCGACACTCCATTAGGGAGGAATGGTGTAAAGAGTATCGGGTGTGCATGTGCACAAATACCCCTCATTCCTAGCCTTTTTTCTTATCTTTTCCATCATACTTATGTTACTTAGATGATGTCACTCATCCACATTTTCTAGAAATCATTAAGGGGCTAAATAAGGCTTATTAGCCCCTAACCCAAGCTTAAGTACCCTAACCACCCACCTTTTTTAAAAGTCAAAAGAGCATATACCCAATTTTCCTTAAATTAAGTAGAAATAGACATGCAAGCTTAACCTAATTAATGAAGGTTTAAGATAATTAATCTTTACACATTTTCCTCAAAGTAAAAGAAATTCGTACCTAAGCTCATACCCCTTTGTCCCCTCTTAACCATGGTGTAAGAACTAACTTTAATTAGTTCTCTACAACTAACCCTAGTTGGCTCTCTAACCATTATGTCCACCTGAATCTAACCCTAACCAAGCTTACTCAATCTAAACCCAGGGTTAGTCTTTGTTGGAAGAGCCTTCAAACTGTCCACTGACAGGGTCCTTGGACTATCAACGACCGGTCATGACCGATCGGACAATGGGGGATGACTGGTCATGACCGGTCGGATGTGTTGAGGCAAGCATGAAGTTTCGGTGTTTTCTCCTCTGGACTGTTTTTTTATCGGTCCAACCAGGTCGGCCATGAGGTCCGACTGGTCATGATCGGTCGGCCGTGTACACAGTTTCTTATGCAGTTATGCGGATCTGCGTAAGTTATTTCTATTTTTGGGTTATTTGCTATATATGGCATGCATCCGAACTTAGATGCAATCATAAGGTGTCTAAGGTTTCCTAAGTATATTAGGAAGATGTGAGACTGTTTGGAGAGAGAGAGAGAGAGAGAGAGAGAGAGAGAGAGCTTGAGTTTTCTCTAGTTTTTCCTTGCTTGTGGGCTATCAATCTCTACAATCTTCTAAATTATAGTGGATCGCTTTGTGTCGTGGTTTTGTTTTACCCGTTGAGGGGTTTTTCCACGTAAAATCGGATTGTCTCTTGTGGTTTAATGCTTGTGTGATTGGTTGCATTATGTTGTTCATTAGATTCGAATACTCTGTTGTGTGTGTGTTTGTTGTTCGACTTTCGCTTCTGCTATCGACGTTCTTATTCTTAACAAGTGGTATTAGAGATAAATTTGGGGTGGAGTCGAATTCGGATTTGAGATGAGAACATGAGATTAAGCACGAGGTTCAAAGTAGAGAAGTTTTATGGTAAAAATAACTTCGAACTATAAAAGGTGAAGATTAAATCCCTCCTAGTTCAGCAAGGGCTTGATGAAGCTCTTGGAAAGTGACCTGATGCTATGAAAGAGGATGACTGGATGAAGCTCGACAAGAAGGCCAAAACGTCGATCTTGTTGTGCCTTACGGATGATGTCATCTATAATGTCATGAAGGAGAAGACTACGACTAATACGATGACGAAGTTAGAGAAGGTCTATGCTAAGAAATCTCTAGAGAACTACATGTATCTATTGATGCAGTTGTTCACCTTAAGGATGACGGAGTGGGCGGATGTGGAGGACCACTTATGCACGTTCAATCGGCTAGTTTACAAGTTGGTGGAGATAGATGAGCCGATGAAGGATGAATATCAAGCATGCATCCTGCTGAATTCTCTTCTAGATTCATATGAGTCATTCAGGGACTCTTTGTGCGCAGAGAGGGAGACCATCAACATTGAGACTGTTATCTCAACCCTCCAATTAAAGGCAATGAAAAAGAAAAGCGGTGACGTGGGTTCTCGTTCTTCCTCAAAGGCATTGATTATGGGGGGAAGAAGTTCTGAACATGGTGAGGGATATTCTAAATCAGGATCTAAAGCCAAGGGCAAAGGAAGGGTAAGGTGTAGTGCTGGAATTGTGGTCAGGAAGGCCACATGAGAGGGGATTGTCAGAATCCCAAGTTGAAGCAAGAGAAGTATAAAAATTCTTCTGGAGAAGGAGTTAATACCCTAAATGACAGTGGCGATCTTTGTGAAGTTTTGACTATATCCAGCAAGGGATCTCACGGTAGAGAGTGGATCCTGGATTCAGGTGCTTCATGTCACATTTGTCCTAACCGGAGTTGATTCATGACATATATAGATTATGATGGTGGATCGGTGTTTGTGGGCGATGGCTATGCTCAATGTGGTGGGTATTGGTACGGTGCGCATCAGAATGTTCAATGGGATCGAACGAGTCCTGGAAGATGTGAAGCATATCCCCAAAATGAAGAAGAATGTGATCTGTCTTGGTGCAATCGAGGTAAAAGGGTGCGTGTTCATCGGTCGCGATCGTTGTTGTAAAGTGATGAAAGGGGCACTCATGTGGTCATCTTTACAAGTTGATCAAGAGCACGTTTCACGGTGGAGCGGCGGGATGAGCAGTGGGATCCATGGTTGCTCATATGTGGCAAGTGCCCAAGGGCCACATAAGAAGAACAGAAAAGGGCGTGAAAGTGCAAGGATGGGGTTGATGGAGGCACAAGAAGCAGTGGAGCTATGTTGAAGTTGAGATGATGAAGAAAGCGAGGATGATTTGATTCAACGTTTGAAGCCTCGGTGGAGATTGTTGGAAGAGCCTTCAAATTGTTCACTAACAGGGTCCGTAGACTACCAACGATCGATCATGATCGGTCAGATGTGTTGAGGCAGACGTGAAGTTTTGGTGTTTCTCCTCTGGACTTTTTTTATCGGTCCGACCGATCGACCATGGGGTTTGACCGGTCGGTCGTGTATGTGGTTTCTTATGCAGTTATGCGGATCTGCATAAGTTGTTTCTATTTTTGGGTTGTTTTTTATATATATGGCATGTATCCGGACTTAGACATAATCCTAAGGTGTCCAAGGTTTCCTAAGTGTATTAGGAAGAGGGGAGTGTTTTAAGAGAGAGAGAGAGAGAGAGAGAGAGAGAGAGAGAGAGCTTAGGTTTTCTCTGGGTTTTCCTTGCTTGTGAGCTATCAATTCTCTATTCTTCTAAATCATAATGAATTGTTTTGTGCCGTGGTTTTTTTAGCCGTTGAGGGCTTTTCCACATAAAATTGGATTGTCTCTTGTGGTTGAATGCTTGTGTGATTGGTTGCATTGTGTTGCTTGTTAGATTCGAATATTCTGTTGTGTCGTGTGTGTGTTTGTTGTTCGGCTTTCGCTTCCACTGCCGACATTCTTATTCCCAACAATCTTAATCCCCTATTCTCACCTATTTATCATAACTTCTCTTTCATTTTCCCCATTTTCATCTTACACCATCTGAGAGAGGGAGAGAGAAGGAGCTTTATGGGCCACCATCTATCCCAACCATAAATCCCAATTGTTGATTAAGACCCTCATGTGAGTGCACTCTCCTCACTTCTTCCTTTCTTTACTTTCCTTGTAATTTCCTTTCTTTCCTTCTTGATGTAGGTGTGAGATCTACAAATGGTGAATCCCACAGTGGAGATCAAGAACCATTTGAATCATTCAACGGTTTGGATGATGAAGGAAATGCAAATATTAGCTTGATCCAAAACCTTTGTGGGACCCATTGACCTTGGGCCTCATTATAACGTGCACAACCATCCGACCTATTCTTAAGGTCACAGGGACTAGGGTGGAGAGACCCTATAAATTTCAGTTTGATTAAGTCTAAGCGAGGCTCGTTGTGATGTATATGTTTTATCCAACCATCTAAGTTGCAGACCCCACTGGGGGGTTCACCCCCCCCCCCCCCAATGCTCTCGCTAAGGATGAAACTATGGGGCCCACTGCAAACCCCAATATGACATATTTGTTAAATCCACACCGTTCATCCATTTTTCCAGTTCATTTTAAGGCATGATCTAAAAAATCAGGCTGGTCCAAATTTTAGGTGGGCCTCACCACTTGAAACAGTGAAAAATAAACACTTACCATTTAAAAAAAATATATGTGAGTCTACCGTGATGTATTTATCTTATCTAATCTGTCCATCTGATCCTCCAGATTATTTCAAGGCAAGGCTCAAAGTATGAACCAGATCTGAATTTCAGGTGGACCCCACCAGAGGAAATAATGAGCTTGCACGTCCAACTGTTGAAAATGTAGGGAGCCCACTGTAATGTTTGTTTACTAGCCAATAGAACCATAACAAAAATATATATATGACCTACGGTAAGGCCCCAACAGGTGGGACATTGCTTCATACAACAACAGTGTGCTGCTACAGGCAACATGGTCCCCAGTGGGTGGGGCCACCATCAAAAGCCTCATAAGGTTGCTGGAGCTCCAAACTACCCAAATTTGTGGGGCTCGTGGCGGACCTTACATTGGTGTATGGTTGAGCCCAAAAAATGCGGTAGATCCAAATCTGAAATGGGCCACATTACATAAAACGGTGTTAATTGAGCGTCCACCATTGAATTTCCTAGGGCCCATTGTAATGTTTTTGTAATATTTATTTACCATTTGACCTAAGTATGGGGGCCCATTGTGGATCCTAATTTGATGTATGTTGTATACATAGGTCGTACATCTTAGAGTCCACTATGATACATGTGTTATAACCATGTTGTTGCGGGCCCACTTAGACGCGTATTTACTATCCAACTATTATGGGCCCACTAAGAGGTTTATTTATCGTCCACTTGTGGATCTTCCATGATATATGTGTTTTATTTGCATGGCTCACCACAGGCCCCACCTTGATGTATACATTGTATGTCCATGTCGTTTATCCGTGGACCCTGTCATGATGTATGTGTTTGAAATGTGCGGTCCATGGGACCCTCCCTAATGTATGTGTCTCATATGGGTAGTCCATAAGACCAACCGTGAAGAATATGTTCAAACCACCCTCGTCCAACCCTAGGGACCCACCATGATATATGACTTATATATTTTCACCACCCATCTAAATTATTATGTCTTGTAGAGTCGAGCCCAATTTGGGCTATGTTTATGTCGCACCCCGAAATTTGAGTGCTCGAATAGTATAAATCGAGACCCGAGTTACAGGCCTGTGAACTAAATATATCAATTTTTAATGCAATAATATATCATTTCATTTCATTCCATTCCGCACACATTCACATTCCATTAGACATTTCACGAAAATAAATGATGCCATGCACTAATATAAAATATATTATAACCATTTACAACATCAATCATCACATATAAATTAATTACAAATATAAGGTAACTATAAATTAATGTTCAAAGTTTTATTACATCACCATAGTCAAGAAAAAATCAAACTAATCATAAAACATGGAAGAGATTGCTATATAAAGTCGACTATGCTCAATTCTCTAAGCACTAACAATAGTTGTTGACATCCTCATAATACTCTAATCTTGTACTTGAAATGTTTATTAACCATGAGTTTGACAGCTCGTAGGGTCACTTCACACCCATGAGTTGGAAAGTTCCAAGTTCACATGACAGTCCAACATATAATTACAGTTTACAAATTATAAGCATCTATAAAGAACATGAATTATTGTAAGCACTCCAAAGTTTGATATGCATATGCTTTATAATCAATGAATAATGGTAAGATCCTTCGGAATGAATTTAAGTAATTTTACTATTTCAATCCTTTTGGGGAATGACCCAAGGCAGAGCACCCGTGCTTGCTGTTTTAGGGAATGACCCAAGGTAGAGTGCTCATGCTGATCGTTTTAGGAAATGACCCATGGTAGAGCACTCATGCAACCATTTTAGGGATTAACCCAAGGTAGAGCACCGTAATCATTTTGGATCTCCCAAGGCAGGGTACCGTACATCCAACTTTTTAAGGAGTCCGAACAAAGTACCCATTTGAACATCCTTTCAGGAATGACCCTGGGCAAAGCAATCGTGCAACAATTTTAGAAAAAATCTAGGGTAGAACACCCATGAACATTAATTGAAGTAGAATATATTATAATTGTAATTTTGGGTAGTCCTGTGAAGTACCGTATCAGACTTTGACATTATTAATATAAATAGATAAGAGAGAAAGGATCTCCCCTAATCTCAATTAGTTTAATTAAATTTACATGGTATCAGAATTAAGGTTTTTTAAACCCTAGCCATCGCTTTCTTCTTTTTTTCAATCATCGTTGTCGTTCAAATCGAGTTGTCGTCGAGTTATCCAAGCCCTGGCCGCTCTTGCTCTTCTTCTTCCTTGCTTTTCTAAGCCTAGCCATCGCCAACTAAGCTTGTCTTCAACCGCACCACTTTCCTTGATCGTGCACCACCAGCGCCGATCACACACCACTAATCATGATTGCATACTGCCTTGCCTATTGCCACCACTCTCAACTCCGGCGAAACGAATAATAGCTATAAGAATTATAGCCAAATCAAAGATGTATTGGATCACTTTGATTTTCACATGACAACCCATGAAATGCATTCTAGATTTAATGGACAGATGGATCAATTGAACTGTTCAGATGACTCTTGATATTCATGTGTTAAAGAATTATACATGTGTCATACATTTACCAAATTAAACTAGATATTGATGATAAATTATAGTCCCAAAATCAATTTAGTTCTAACAATCCTAACATTTAATTAGTGGATACTCGTTTGGTGAAATAAAACTAGAAGATATGTTTCATTTTTAAATGTCCAGTGAATGTCTACAGATCCAATCTTTTGTTGCTAATAAACCGAATTCTTAATCTGTATTGTATTGAAATTAGGATCTATAATTTTGATGGTTTAATTTAAATCATTTGCATGCCACATATGCAAATTCTAAATGCTCATGTATCATCCATTGCTCTCCCACAAATGATAAGACATCAATGCTCGGATATTATAAGAGCATGATACAAATGCACACGGCTATGGTACGTATGATACACCTCTAATTCAAATTACTGTTCAACTCATTGGTTGCAAACTAGGTGGATGTGGAAGAATGCAACCTTATGTCAGTGGACACATTTGTTTACGTTGACTATTTTCATTTTTTATTTTCACCATCTATTTTTTATGACCATCTATTAAATTGTTAGGATTAATTCAGTATTCTTTTCGAATTATTCCTAATAAAAGAATGTTGCGGGCTCTCTGAATAGTCTAGATGTAGCTGCATGTATTCTTGGTGGTCTGCATGTGTATAAACATAAAATGAAATAACTTATTGGGGGATATTACTTGGAAGCTTCTCATCTCTGGCCCATCCCATTCTTTAGATTCTTTTATTAGTTCACTGTCATTTTAAAAATAGTGGTTTATTTATATAAATCGACTACACCATTGATAGAAATGCCCCATAAATCTCTCAAATTAGAATATCATAATCCTTTAATATCGAACTCTTTTTTATTTGAATATATAAATATTTTTTTACGAGTTTTTAATTATATTGAACGTTAGAATCTTTTAATCTTAGTGATTTCATGGCCATTTTCTATTTACAGTACAATCCATTTAGTCACCGGTTTGGATAATGTAGTAAGGCATCGCATGTCTACCATTATGGTTGTAAAACAACTACACATAATGTAATGAGCAATAAAGAAAGAATTATAGAGAGATTTTTTTAATTCTTCTAAATATATGATTTTTAAGTGGGCCACAAAGTGAATTTTAGATTTTTTAGGTGGTTGTCTATTGTTATCATGTTGCTTGTCAAATCAACATATATTTTAAGGTATCATATTTTCATGATGGGACAATCCTATTGGATGGACTGAATGTTGAGCATGCACCACAGTAAGCTTTAGGCAATTGATTGCATGTTTTTTCATCCAATATTAGTTACATGTGGGACCTTCTCTTTTCAAAATATCTAAATGTGTTAGGCCATTGATTTTGACACATACACATTAGGCCACTGATTTTAACACATGAGTATGACATCTAATATTACATCATAGATTTTCTTGCGCACATTTATATATTTAAGTTTTTATTTATATATAAAATACTCTTTTCACATTTGCATTGGACAATTTTTTTATAAAAATATTTTCACATAAGCTAATTTTTATATTTAAATGTCATTTTATTTTTACACTCCACGTAGAAGTAAACAATTTCCCTATGTAAAGTTAACAACGTTATTTTATCTTTAGCATATTCTTTCATTTTGATATAAACAACTCTAGTTCAAGTAACTCACCATCCGACCAAAGTGATTTAAGAGGGATGGATAATTAATGGTGGGTCCCACATTATAGACGATCCTTCCTTTCTAATAAACTCAATATACACTGTTTATTTTTTCATTTGCATATTTATACAAGCATGTAAAGATTTATTGGGTCCATAGGCATCTACATAATGCAGTCATTTACAAACTGCACATGTTCCACCCTAACAAATTGATAGTAGATTAAATCCATTAATTAAAAGAATGACATCAAATTAATGATCTTGCTCAATAATTAAGTTAATCTACTCACAAACAATGCACAATTTACAAAACAAAATTACAGTTAAAAAGAAATAAAAACTATTTGAATTATTTTTTTTACACCATGATCCACCTAATGAATGGATCATGTTTATTTTCTGAACAAAAATATCTCCAGGTCAAACTTACTCGATGAAAATCATAGAAACTTTAATAGTAAAGTGTACATGTTTCATCTTACATATGTGAAAACTTAACAAAGCTCATCCACACACATATATACATTCATTAATATACTCATACATCCATACATATATATATATGAGAAATGCTCTCCCACAACTAAATGTACATCCAAGTAGTTGACATGTAAGGCCCACCATGGTGTTTGTATGACATCTCGTCCATCCAGTAAAGTTTTCACACTATGAAAATGGAATGCCCTAAAAATGAGGTCGATGCAATCATTAAGTGGATCACATCATAGAAAATGATGAACAACCACCCAAAAAATTTCATATTCGCATTAGGTGCATTTAATGATTGGATTGACTTGATATTTTTGGCATCCATTTTCATAGTGGGACAACCTCACACATTCATGTGATTTGCATCTAATGATTAGAATGACCTTATTTTTTAGGCATCTCATTTTCTTAGGAGAACAACCTTATTGGATTGACGAGATGCTATACAAACATCATGGTGGACCTAAAGCCAACTAGTTGCGTATAAGCATTTTTATATTATATTATATTATACATATATTTATATATAATATAACTTTTTTATAGAAAAATAAAGATGAACTTGTAAAATGAAACTTTGACATGCATCTTTTCATATTTGCAATGTATTTGATTACATACACAGTGACAAATTTATTCTTAATAATTTCTATATTCAAGAATTGTTTGGTAGATTTTAATATATTTGGGTTATTAGAAAATTTTCATTTAAAAGAAAAAAAATTAAAAAGAATTAATTTTTATGTTAAAAATTATAATTTCATAATAAAATTACTTTAATTAAACGGTGTCAAGATTTTAAAATTTTTATTATATTAATAAATAACATCATTTGATTAATTTTCATAAAGTATCATGAGAATTTTATATTGTCCACATTTTTTGTAATTATGATTGCACATGACTATACAATATATAAAATTGAAACTTCAAACACTTCTATTACATTAATACATAAAAGGGTGATTTACATTTAAGACCATTCATCTAATTATTCCTGATGTGGATGGCATGGTTTAAAATGAACATGAACGAGATAATTTGGCCTTCAAAGTATCTACAAAATAAAAAATAAAAAGTTAATGGTCAAGTAAACAATTGAGAAACTAAAAATAATAATGGATAAAATTATCTAATAGATCAATTTTTAAATACAAGCCGTCGATGATTGGGCCCTCTAGATAAATGAAACTGATTAATATATGATATTACCATATGTTATGTGGTAAGATGGCTCTACCATATTCTAGTTCTTTTAATTCTACTGAGATGGCAATGGATTTTCATTTATCTGATTATCCAACATATTTGACCTGAGAAAATTGAATTACATGGGATTGTTGTTACCCCTATTACAAAAATTTACACAATACCTAACTTTTGAGTAAATTAAATATGAATATTATAATATATGTATTCATCTACTCATTATTTAATGACATTTTTATTTACTTAATTAATATTTTTTACTAAAATATTAGGCATTGATAATGATACATTGGATGGATGGAATTAGCTATCATAGAAAGTGTTTAATCTATACCACATCTATAATGAGGCCCATAATATCAATAACTTAGCCCACCATACCATAGATCTTGCAATCCTAGGTGACACTTGTATATAAAATGAATGTATTAGGACATGATGGATCTTAGGGTGGCAAATAAATCTTCATTTACATTATTACTTGTCTTAAGAAAATTGAATTTGAATATGAGATCTTTTACCTGAGTAAAAAATGTTATACAATTACCTGATTACCTTATTTTTAAGCGGGTTGGATACATGAATTGCAATGTCTAGCAATTTATTGGCCCTAATTTTACATATCTGTTGGCAGTTTTAGAAAGATAAGAAGTATTTTTTTTTAAATTTCAAAATTTAGTTTAGACATAAAATCTCTATTTATATAAAATCAAATTAAAAAATCATAAACTAAAATCACATAAATTAAATGAGTTATCCACGATCTCTTACATATAAGTATGAGTAGCTAAAATGACATGAGTCCATTTTCAGGAGTCTATTAAAGAAGCTTAGTCTTTTTACAAACATTTAAGCTATTATAATAGAAACTCATAGCTGTTTTTTACAATTGTTTTAACTGTTAAATTTTTAAAAAAATCACTTAACATTTTTAATTGAATATTTTTATTTTTTAAATAAAGTAATTATTTAACTCATCTTTATGAGAAATAATCATCTTTAGAAATATTTATTATGGATGTATTTAGGTTCGATAATACATTTCGCTTTTTCATGGCCCATATATAAATGATCAGAACAATTTATCTTCTAAGTGTTTCGTTAAACAAATAAAAGTTAAAACTTAAACTAAATAATTTTTTTATGTCATCTATATTTATGTTAAATATGAGCAATTAAAAAAATCTTTCAATATTTCATATTTAATGAGTGATTATTAAACTTGCCCAAGATGATGCATATTAATACCAAGTCGTGACATGGAGGTTAATATTCATGTTTCATGACATTAGTATCACAAAAATTAAAACCATGTTATATGCAATTGTCTTCATGGCTCATAAAATAGGATGTCCACTCATGAGGTGAAAAGTGTGTAGTTTGAATATGAATGGTTGTCATTTTTCTAACTGTCAATTTTTAATGTCACACAAGTGTATCAAATAAATGAATTGACTAACTTGATTTTCAAAAAAGCACATCCAATGTGGGTCCCATACAATGATGAAGGTTGGATCTCAACATTCATCATATACAATGTTAGCATGTTACCTGCCATTTTTTTACTCTACAGTCTCATATTCTCTCTTTTCATATGTATCGCATGTCGTTTACTACTTGACAAGTTAGAAAAAATCTCGATACTTAGACTTTTTAGAAATGACAAAAATCCTTATTACAAAATAATTTATCTATTTTTTTTAAGTTGACCAATCAAAATGTTTCAAAAGTATTTTACTAATAATATTCCAGCTTAATAACCCTATCATTATTGTTGTAAATCACTATGTGTTTTAAGGCTTAAGTAAAAATGCAAGTTAAACGTTCACCCTTTTTACTTTAATTGATATGTGTAATCCTTCAACATAGATTGCATTTAATAGAGTAACGTACTCTATCATGCACTGATTAAAAAATAATGTGTGCATGTATAGACGTAGGACCATAATGAACATGAAAAAAAAAATCTAATTTGAAATTATCATTTTCTCTTTTCACTATGAAGTATATTAATCCTTGAAATTATCTTTTTTTCTTTTTTCATCATCATTGAACTATAATAATTTTATTAAACATACGTGTGAATTATATACCATGGAATGACGCATGCAATGCATAGAGTGTTAGATCAATGGTCATAAGGCTATTTTGCTCTCAGTTGTTTATTAATAGTAGAGATCCTAATAATACATACTTGTACGTAATTAATAAGCTTCTATTTTTTTGTATTATTTATTATTATAAATATTATTTATTTTCAAGAATATTTTTTAACCTTTTAAAATTAAAATTAAAAAAAATATTAATATATCCCAAATAAGATATTCATCTTACTAGGAACATGCATGATCAGGAAGAACTTCTTAATGCAATGACTAATCTCATGACACTCCCTCATTATTTAGGCAAAGTTTGATGGTTTAAATCTCTCTTATTTATAATCGAGAGAGATTATGCAGATCCATGAATGTCATCATAGCACATAACACATCTCAAGATTTATGCGGGGCTATTATATCCTATCAAGAAACTCGACATTATTAATTAAATAGGGAGTATATTCATGATATAAAGAAATTTAATATGTCCAACTAATCAATTACATACATATTTAAGACATGAATGGATGTTGAAAAGTAACAATCATTTAATATATGCATGTTATGTTCAATATAAGTGAGCTACCTTGATTTTTCAGTCAATGACATGATTGCATAACCACCATCTACTAAAAACTTGATGGATAAAACACATCTTATGTTATCAAGCAAAAGAAACCCTTCTCATTCAAGTGAAAATTCATTTTGAGACTTGTCCATCAAAGAATTCTTTGTTTTTTAAATAACTTGTATTCATTGGTAATAGATATGACACTTACAATATATGTCGAGAGAGTTTTAAAAGGCTTAGGGGATACAAAAAGAACTCTTACTCACCATAATTTTAAAATGAGGATAGCTCATTATCCTCACATACAATATTTATGTGCATTTATTTAAAATGTCTAAATTGTGAGAAATATTAAAAATGTGTCATGTCTGCAAGTGACACTGTCAAAATATCTGCTATCAAACACATAACTAGAAATAAAATATCCCTAAAATGACACTAATTGAGATATTTTGATTATTTAATTGATGGCTATTAAACAGATAGTTAAAAATAAAGACAAATTCTCACACGTATGATTGTGCGTCCAATTAGTTGGGTGTAGGCCCACCATAGTGTTTGTATGACATATCACCCATCTAAGAAGGTTGTCCCATTGTAAAAGTGGGAGACTCCAAAAGTCAGGTGGATTGAACTATCAGGTCGGTATATTATAAAAAATGAATAACCACTCCAAAAACTCTACATTCATGTGGGGCACATCTAGTGATTGGATCAATATGATTTTCAGAGCATCTCATTTTCACAGTATGACAACCTTGTTGAAATGGCGAAATGCAATACAAACATTATAATGGGCCCCCACGCACCAACTAATTTAATATATGACTAGTTGTGTGTGAGTATTTCTTAAAAATAAAATAATGAGTGGTCTCCCAACACACTTCTTCACCTCTAAATTATTTAAACATTCTTTATTTCAATTTAAATATTTTTTGTTAATGTTATATAATAACATAAATTTTTTTTTATGATTGGCCATCAAAATTGCTTGTGGATTTTTCTTTCACATTTGATTTTAATACTTTCAATATAATTCGTGTTGTAGATAAGTTTGGCTTTAAAAAGAGATGTGAGGAATCGCGGTTGTATCCTAGAACTCCGAGCAGCTTGGCTCGGGCTCGACGGAAGGGGTCGCATCTACAGAATGCGACCAGCTCGGCTCGTGCTCGACAAAAGGGGTCGCATATCCAGAATGCGACCAGCTCGGCTCGTACTCGACGGAAGGGGTCACATCTCCAGAATGTGAGCAGCTCGGCTCGTGCTCGATGGAAGGGGTCGCATTCCGTATGCTAAATGCGAGCACTCTTAATATGAGCAGCTCCCTGCATCTGAGTGATCGTGGTTTCTGGTCTCTGGCATGGACGGCCTTCGTCTCATAGTACCAGCAGCCCGTATAAGCCGGTTTCGGTTTATATCTATTCTTAGCTCCGAATATCCAGAGACGTAATCAACTAGACGTCTAGGATGTTTTGACTACTTCCTTATTCAAGGATTAACGAGATAAGCTTCTTATCCCATGAAATCAGTACTAATCTTAACAGCTTGCGTAGCGGGTTGGGTCATTGAGATCTGCATAAATATATGACTCTATTGATGATAAAGGTACACAATACTCAATCTCTAGCCTCCTCCATTTATTTCGTTCTCTTTTCAACCTCACCCTATCTAACTTAAGCATCGGAGGGCCAACGGCTGGACGCCGGCCACCCTTAGTTATTTTTTGTCTCCTTTCAGGCCCAAGGAGGAAATCGCTTGGAGGAAAGGTGAACGTCCGGAGGATCCTGTTACAAAATTCGACGTAAACAATTCGATAATCAATTTTTACTATTCATTTAATGGCCAACTTTAGGATTAAGATCATTTGTGTAACACCCCAACCCTTCGATACTCGGGTATTGGATGTCCTCGAGTGTTATAGGTGAATTTTTTATTTGGATAGGAAATCGCAAGTGCCTGCGTGCGCATATAAACATGAAATCTTAGGGATCGCGAGACAAAACTTGACTTAGGAGCCTATCGCTCAATCAAATCCCATACCCTAACTAGTTGAACTATATCATAGCTCCTGCGGGACCCAGATCATCAGATTCCTCGGTCCCTTAGACCCCAATGTGCGATTAGAGATTGTCGGCACTTCTTGACAAAGAATAAAATGCTCAAAATGAACAAATGGTCAACAGAACACATAGGGTGAAAGTTTAGGGCCTGAGAATAGTGGTCTAGGCCGATTCAGAAAAATTTAGGCCATGTCGGTTGTATCAACTTGAGTAGCATAAAAAAATATAAGTTTGGCATTTGTCGATCCCTGTCGGTCTGATCGACACTATCGTCGATCTTACCGACAACCTTTGAATTTTTAAGTAGGGGTTATAAAAGGTCTTTTGCCCATTTCTTTCATTTATCAGGTTTGAGAAGTGGGAAGAGAGTGAGAGAGAATGTGGGAGTGATGGAATGAGTGTGAGAAAGAGAGGGCCATTTCTCTTCAGATGTGGACTGTGTATAACATCTCGTGTCTTTTCCATTTGAGGAAACATTTTATTAGCCGGGTAAGAGCTATTCCCACTCTGTATGTGTGTCAATCCTCAATCCGTAAAATATTAAAGCGATTAGGGTAAAAAATCTCTATTTTTCATCTGAATCTTAGCAATTTGACGATTAGAGTTATGCATGTTAGGTTTTGGTATTCGATCGTTAATTTGCCACAGCATATTTCCATCCATAAGTCGTATTGGAGTGCAGCTTCATGTGGGCGTCGATTGTGCACTAATTTCGGTCCCTGTCCACCGATTCGAGTTGGGAATTGTTCGAATCGAGATATGTAAAACCCTTGTCAAAAGTTTAATTAGGTTAGAATCCAAATTGTTAACGACAAAATTGCTGATGAATTGGGATTTGGAACTATTTTTCAAATTTTCTATGCTTAAGCCGCATCAAAGTCGAAAGATTCTAATTTTAAGGTGAAAATCTCTCCTTCAAACTTTCTTGCGATGTTTTTTTGTCTTGCAATGGTCTTAATACTTAAATAATTATGCTAAGTAATTCATGAATCATATGATAACTCTCGTAGTCTATTTCACACATATTAAATTAGGAATAATTTGGTAGAAGCCATAACATGTTTAGAATCCTAAATATGATCACATATTATGCTAGATTCTTGTATAGGTTGGATCACACATGTGCACTCCCTAACAAGCTTGAATACTTGAATGTGATACATGCCCCTTATATTACACACGAACATGCATTATAACATGTTTTAGAAAAATCTTTTTATTGAAAGGGTAATATTAAATTTACGATTATGTGATCGTGACACGTACATTATCCTATTATACCTGAATTATGTGCCACCTCATATTTTGGATTAAATTTAATTTAGTGGAGACCTACCATCATTGTATATCAACATGCTTTGTTAGCTTAGGTGGGTGAAATTTCGTTGTTGTGTTCTTTAATAGACTTAGTGTTTGGTTGGCTTTGTTGGTAGGAATCTTTTTATTATAATTATGTACAGATTTATTATGGTAGGATTTACTCATGGGATAAGGGTTGGCTACTAGTTGCAGAGGCTTTGCTTATAAGAGTTGTTTAAGAAATGAACTAATAAAGGTTGAACCATTCATGCATTCATTGCGCTCGAGCATTATCGGATGGCTAATCCAAATGTTGTGGACACGTGTGCTTTATGTATTTTGCAGGCTCTTGGACCACTGTTCAAATGTCCTTTGTTTAGTGTTATTGGGTGGCTAATCCAAATGTTGTGGATGCTTGTACCTTAAGTACTTTACGGGGTCCTAGACCATTATTGAACGCCTTTTTCGCTATGGGGAATGAGTCGACTGTTTGAAAGACACAATTTCTTACATTAGTTCGACTGACTGTGCATTCTCAATCAAAGAACACTTCATACATTCATACATTCAATTAAGATGCATTATATGCATTTGTTTCTTAAACTATACTAGATTAATATATCGTTGTGTAATCTTAAAGAGATTTTTACTGAGTTAGTTACTGATGATTCGAATTAAAAAAAATTATACAAAGAGGAAGGTAGAAAAAAATGTGGAGCTTAGAATGTTCAAGTTGAAGCCCGACGGGTAAGCCGATGATTGAGTGTAGCGACATTAGCTGGACTGGGCTGGACTGCAGGAGCTCAAGCCATTAAGATTATTTGTGGCTTTTCCTTAGTATTAATATCTTGTATATTGGTTTGTTTTATAGTTTGTGTGGTCTCTGTGGTTAGTTATCTTTGCTTATCTTTGATTTTTCATTGTATGGATATGCGCTACTCTAATTTATTTTACATATAAGATGAATATTAACTTAACTTTGTATCCATGTACGAAGATCCCCTGCGTATAGTATTTTTTCTCTAAGTAAAGCTCAAGTTTCTTCCGTGAAAGCCTTACACTCAAGTAAAGAAATTCAGGGTATTACCCGAATAAGTGTCTATACACCCTACCATCATAGTGTTAACACCATTGGATTCGGAATCTGAGTCTTCGCACTCAAGTGACGGGTTTGAGGCGTCATAATCTAATTAGTACGATCTATGCATTATAGTCCATTAACATAATGCCTATGATCTTTATGATATAGGATTGACATGTTATGCTATGTATGGTGAACGAGCTGACACTTATCAACCAAAAAAAAATTGAATATAATTAAACAAATCTAGATCATCTAAATTATTGATCGTATTATCAATACAATATCGATCAAATGAGAAACTAATCAAATGACAAAATCATATATCTGGTTGTAATCCAATAATTAAACTGTATAGTTAAAAAGATAATTCACTTGAAGGGCTAAGTTACTCTTATTAGTACATTCATAGTGGGCCACTATTTGGATAATCAATATCGAAGTACAAGCATGATAGGATGAATAATATGGAGTTTCAAGGTAATTGAATAGTAGTAATCACATTCTCTAGTCCTTTTTAATCACTCATTTATTAGTAGACTTGTCGACAAGAGAGTGGGTTGATTCTCATGGTTTAGAGATAAGAAAACTAAGCGATGATGTCCAGCTAGTCACACTTGATGAACACCTCACATCTCACACACACGAGCTGCATTGGCATGTGTAGGTGGTCTGATTTGGGCAACTAGCATTCCTCTCTGTCTCTCAAGGATATCTCATCATCAACAAATATGTGCACCATATCCATACTTCATCATAGATCTATGACATGGCATGACGCATCACCGAGTGTGGACATACATTATCAAGAATTATGAAGCTTATTTATTTAGATGGACGATGAGCATCATAACAAAAGTACTAACATGATAAAATTTCACAAGATCCAGGCCATTCATTTATAGGAAGTAATGTATTCTTAGTTCGTGAAAAAATATTAGGCCTAACTACTCAGTTTTTCATAGCATACATCTTCAATAAAGACTCATATCCATATACATTATTAAAAAAGTGATATGTGCACATGTGTATGCATGAGACCCATCATAAAAAAAAGTAAAAATTTTAGAACATGAAATTATCATCTTTTCATTTTCACCATGGGTGAACATATACATGTGACACTCTTGATTGGTTCTAGGTGGAGCTTGTACTTGTTGAACCCATCTCCGTAATCCTTAGACTATATTAATTTTATTAGACATACATGTGAATTATATACTATGGAATGGCATGTGCAATGCAAGGAGTGTTGAATCAGTGGTCATGAGGTCCCCTTTATCCTAATCGTTCATTCAAGGTGAAGATCCCAAGAAATCCATACAATAAGTTAATCAATCTTCTAAAAAGTTACTTTTCATATTATTTATTATTATAATGTTATTTATTTTTTAAATCATTTTGAATTGTTCAAAATCAAAATTAAAAAAAAATATTAATGTTTTCCAAATAAGAGGAAAATTTCACATTGTAAAAGTTAATTATCTTATCATAAAACATAAGTTTATAAATAGGGATTAACAATCTTATTATAAATACATAAGAAAATCATAGAAAAAATGTAAGAAATGCACGTATGATTAGGAAGAGTAATCTTTTATTGTAATGACTAATCTCATGACACTTCCTCATTACTTAGGCAAAGTTTAACGATTTAAATCTCTGATGTATCACAAAAGAGTTATACAGAACCATAAATCACAAGAGATTTATCATAAAAGTTTGTTGGAAAATCACTCATTATTTTATTTTTGAGAAGTGCTTGCACACAGGTAGTTATACATCAAATTAGGGGTTGTGTGGGACCCACCATAGTGTTTGTATGACATCTCTCCCTTCCAGTAAGGTTGTCTTAGTATGAAAATGAGATTCCTAAAAATTATGTTGATATGTCATTAGATGCACTGCACACAAATGTAGATTTTTTTTAGTGGTTATTCATTATTTTTTATAATATACCCAATCTGATAGTTTGATCCACCTACTTTTGTTGTGTCCCATTTTTATGGTAAGACAAACTCGTTGGATGAATCAGATGTTATACAAACAACATGGTAGCACTACATGTTAACTAGTTAGATGTATGGCTAGTTATGTCTATGCGTTTTTCTTTACTTTTAACTGTCTATTTAATAATTATTAATTAGATGGTGAAGATATTTCGATTAATGTCATCTTAAAGATATTTTACTTCTGGTCATGTGTTTACTAACAACCATTGAGTATATTTCGATTAATGTCATTTGGAGATATGACACATTCACAAATAACAAAAAACATTAATAATAATGAATAATATAAAAATAAACTTTTTATAAGCTTGATTAATAGCTTGTTGTATAGATTACTCGAGATCTCCATCACGAATGGACGAGTGAAAATAAGAAGGCTTTATGGCCATTGATCCAATACAACTTACATCGTATGTGCCATTCTATGGTATATGATCATATGTGTCTTAAAAATTAATATAGCCCAATGACTATGGAAATATATCCAATAAGCTTGATAAACTCCATCCAAAACTAATGAAAACTGCCACATGCACGTGTTTATCTACAGTTAAAATGATTTCTTTTACTATGGGTCTTGTCTATACATGCGCACATTTTGCCTTGTTAATAATGCACATAATGAGTCCTTATTTAAGATATATGTTGTGATGAATTGAATAGTAGTCAAGCCTAATATTTAGCATGGACTATGAACACATTGTTTTTTATATATGAACGGCTTGAATGTTGTAAAATTTTACCATGTTACTATATGTGTTGTGATGCCAACTGTCCATCTAAATGAGTTTGGTGGTTTCTGATAATGTGTATCCACACTAGGTGATGTGCATGCCATATCATAGACTTATGATGAAGCATGAATATGGCGTGCACATACACATTGATGATGAAACATCTATGAAAGAGAGAAAGAAGCACTAGCTACCTAAATTAGACCACCCACACTTGCCAATGAGACCCCTGTGTATTAGATATGAGAAGTTCATTAAGAGTCGACAAATAGACTTTATTGCTTAGTTTATTGTATCTAAATCATATAAATCATTCTCATACTCTTTAACCAACACATCTATTGAAATTTAAGTGATAAAAAAAGGACATGAATGTGTAATTACTACTATTTAATTACATTGAACTCCACCCTATTAATCATATCATACTTATAATTCAATCTTGGCCGTCCAAACAGTGGCCCCACCGCGAATGTACTAATTGAAATAACTTAGCCTTTTAAGTAGATTTTCTTTTTACCCAAATTGTAAAACACAAAGGCAATCAAAATATTTGTTTTAATTGTTGGACTGATATATGATTTAATCATTTGATTAGTTTATCATTTGGTTAATACTGCATAGACAATAAGATTAACAGTTTGGATGATCCATATTGACCTAATTGTATCTAATTTACTTGGTGGATAAATGTCAACTCATTCACAGTACACAGTACATAATATAACCATGCCAATACATATCGTAAAGATCACGAGCAATACTGTGTTGATGGATTATAATGTGAGTGTCTCACTAATGAAATGATTTTTAAACCTAGAGTTAACCATTAAATAGACAATAAAAATTTATTATTGACTTATATTTAAAGTAATAAAATCATCTTTTTTTTTAGATAATGATATCATCTAAAAAATATTTACGTAATTTAGAGATGAAGAGGTGTGTTGGAAGACCACTCACTATTATATGCCATTTCACAATTCCTACAAGATTATCATACTCTGAAAATGAGATGCTCTAAAAAGTAAGTTGATCCAACTATTAAATGCACCCAACATGAATGTAAAGTTTTTGGGTGGTTGTTCATTATTTTCTATCATATATCCAACTTAATAGTTGGATTAACCTAACTTTTAGATTATCTTACTTTTCTAATGAAGAATCTTGTTGGATGAGTAATATGTCATAAAAATACTATGGTGAGCCCCACACACTAGCTAGTTGGACATACTATTAGATGTGTGGGCATTTCTCTTTTTTTTTAATCGTTTATTTGATACTATCATTTGGCCATCAATTGAATGATCAAAATATCTCAATTAGTGTCATTTTACAGATATTCTACTTCTAACAATGTGTTTGATAGCAATCAATTTGGTAGGTATGATATTTTGATTAGTATAACTTAGAGATATGATACATTCACAATATTTATCATAATTTGGACTTTTGATATAAATGCACATAAATATTATATATGAGGATAACGAGCAACCACCATTTTAAAATTACCAGGAACAATAGTACTTTTTGTTTCTCCCGAGCTTCTTATACCTATTTTTCTTTCTAAAAAAATTACAAATGTCATATCTATTAGCATGGTCATATCGATCACTTGAATTGTTTCATAAATAAAAGTTATTTAAAAAAAATTAATGAACACATCCCAAAATAAATTTTCACTTAATTAGAGAGGATTTCTTTTACTTAACAACAAGAGGTGTGTTTTATCGGTCAAGCTTTCTCTAGATGGTGGCGATGGGATCATGCTATTAATTAAAAAACCAACCTAGTCATCTACTTATATTGAGCAGAGAATGCATATGTTACGAGTGATTATTACTTTTGAAATCATCCATTCATGTCTTAAACACATACATTAATTAATTAGTTCAACATATTAAATTTCGAGATGTGTTGTGTTATGGTAGCAACTATGGCTCTGTATAACTCTTTTCCTATGATCAATCAAAGACATCTAAATCATTCAACTTTGCATAAATAATAAGAGTGTCATGAGATTAGTCATTGTAATAAGAGGTTGTTCTCCTTATCAAACGTACTCTTCTTGAATTTTTCTTATAATTTTTTTTTATATACTTACCATAAGAATGCTAATCCCTATTTATAAATTTATTTTTATTTTAAAATTATCAACTTTTTCAATGTAAGGTGACCTTCTTATTTAAAAAACATTAATGCTTTTCTTAATTTTGATTTTAAACGGTTTAAAGATGATCTTAAAAATAAATTGTTAAGTGCGTTGCACAAAAACCTTAGAATCTCGCCCCTTAACCACTTGAATTATAAGATATAGCAATATGAAAACGCAAGCAAACAATCAAATTACACAATAGAAGAAATTTTTATGTGAAAAACCCTCAAAGAGGTAAAAACCACAAGACCTCGTCCAGACAAACAATCCACTATGAATAGAGAACCGTTTACAACCGATCAAAAGTACAACCTGCTTAGATCAAACCTTCTTCACTCACGCGGGAGTGGATAAACAATAAAAGGATTCGAAACTGAGAGATCTCACCGAGTACGAGGACGTAGAAGAACCTGAGATGTCGTCTATGCTGTGATTTTCTTCACTAGCAGAAATCTCCCCTTCTAATAAACTTCATCTCTTTCTCTTCTTCGCATCTTTTTTTCTGTCTCACTTTTGACATGTAAATCTTCAATTAGGATGCTTAGGTCTTAAATTAGAAGCTAATATATAATTTTACGCGAGAGTTAGACCCGAGACAAGAAACTACAAAATTATTGTCCGCACGTGGTAGGGCGCCCAACCAGACATGGTAACGCGCCCTACCAAAAGCAAAACTGTCAAAAGAGTTTAAAGAAAAAAATATTCAAATTTAGGGCACCCGACCAAACCTACAAAGGGTGCCTGACTAGGGCTCCGTGCACCCGATCAACATTCCATAAGGTGCCCAACCACCGCCAAAACTATGTACATACTTTTGGACCTTTCGAGGCAAATTTCGATCACCCGACCACCCCCGGGCTGCACTCTCTCCCCTTCTCATAAGGAGGAACATTCTATCATAAATAACATTAATAACAATGAATAATATGAAATTAATTTTTTAAAAGCTTAATTAACACCGTATAAGTACGGATTACTTAGGATCTCAATCATGAATAGAGCATTAGGAGCAAAAAGGCCTCATATCCATTGATCCAACATTGATTGCATCACACGTGTCATTTTAAGGTATATAATTCATATGTATGTCTAATAAAACTATATAGTCAAAGAATTACGAAAATGAGTCTAACAGGCTTGACAAACTCCATCCAGTATTAATGAAAAGTGTCACATGCATGTGTTCACAATGAAAAGAAAAATTGATGATTTCGTGTTAGACGTTTTTACTTTTTTATGTTGAGTCTTACGTCTATACATGCGCACTCATTGCTTTTTATCCGTGCAGAATGGAGTGCGTCACCTTGTTAAATGCAATCCGTGTTGAAGCATTACACGTGTTAATTAAAATAAAAGAGGCAAAAGTTTGACTTTCATTTTTACCGGACATGAAACACATAAAGATTCGCAACAACGGTGATAGGGCTATTAAATTAGAACATCATTAGTAGAATACTTTTGAAACATTCTGATTGATTAACTTAAAGATTTTATTTTTTTAATAAGACTTTTTTGTCATTTCTAAAAAGTCGCAGAATCAGAAGCTTTTTCTGACAAGTCCAGTAGTAAACAACATATAATATATGTGGAAAAAAAAAAAGAACATGTGAGTGTAGAGTGGTAAGATGTATGTGGGGCTTCAACATGTTACATGCTAATAGTGCACATGATAAATGTTAAGATCCAACCTTCATTCATTATGTGGGATCTAAAGTGAACATGCATTTTTTTAAATCATGCTGATCAATTCCTCTGTTTGGTACACCTGGGTGGCACTAAAAATGAACAACTAGAAAAATGACAACCATTCATATTAAAATTATACACATTTATCCACCTCATGTGTAGAGATTCTATTTTGTGGGCCACGAGGACAGTGACAAATGACATGGTTTCAATTTTGTGAGAACAACACCTTCGATGTCACGATTTAGTATTAATATTTATCACCTTGGGTGAGTTACATAATCCATGTTAAATGTAAGAAATTAAATTTTTTTTAACAATCTGTATTAAACTATAAATGTAGTTGATCTAAGCTATTGATATGATGAGCCTTACTGTAAGACCCATAGTATAGTAATCTAAGCTATTATATGATGGGCTTTATTGTAGACGTGGTATGGATTAAATATTTTTTAAGATAGTTGATCTCATCCATCCAATCTATCGTTATAATTATTTAATGTTTAGTTAAAAATATATTAGTCAACTAAATTAGAAAAATACCTTCATATAATCGAGTAAATAAATATAACTATGGTAATATCCATATTCAACGTACTCGGTATTGTGTAAAGAAATTTAATAGAGGTAATAACAATCCCACAAAATCTAATTTTTTCAAGTAAAATATGTTAAATAATTGAATAGACAAATATTCATTACCACCTTAATAGAGTTAGAAGAAATGAAATATGGTAGAAATATCTCACCACATAACAATGGCAAGATCATGAATCAATTAGTTTCATGCATTTAGAAGGTCCATTCCTTAATGGTTTACATAAAAAAAATTGACCCATTAAACAATGTTATCCATTGATTTTTTTTTTACAATTTATCAATTATTTATTTGACCATTAACTTTTATTTTTTATTTTATAGCTACTTTGAAGGTCATGAGTTATATAGGTAAGATCATCCTGTTCATGTTCATTTTGAACCATGTAATTCACATCAAGGATAATTAGATGAATGACCTTAAATGATAAAACTTTATTTAATATATTAGTGCAATATTACGTATATTTAAAGTATCAAATTTATGCATTGTATAGTCATGTGTAATTATAGTTACGAAGAATGCCAACAATTTAAAAATTGCATGACATTTTTAAGAAAATTAACCAAATAATATTATTTTGTTGAGGTTTTTACTAAAAAAATTCCTCACAAATATTAATTTTACGGTAAAATGCATTTAAATTCGATATTTACAAAATCGTACTTCTTACTATATAGGTAAAGGTGAAAAGACATTTTTACCCATCTATTCTCATCCATCCTTTCTCCCATGGAAACTAGTTACAACCAAGTCTTTCTAATTCAACTCATAGAAGGCTTCTGTCATAGTGAAGGGTTAGCTGCATAGGGTGGGACATGTTTTCAAAATCCATTTTAACCATGTGAAGTGTGAACCTTTCTAGGAGAAGTTCTGAAAGCTTAGTTCCATCTGTGATTCAGGTGAACCATAGATTGAAAAGAATGTAAAGGGCGACGTCTACCTTACAATCTATTTCCCTTGGTGTGGCCCACCTGAGTAATGGATTGTCCTTATTTTTGGGGCCCCGTGACTAATTTTTTTTGAGAATTTAATAGTTTGAATGGATATCACATGATAATCATGGTGGGCCCTATAAAAACTCAATGGATGAGATCTATCTCCCGACCGTTCTCTTTAATATGGCTCATATGAATCATAAGTTAGACTTATTTTTTAAACTTAGGCCTAACATGGAATTATATATCTAATGGTTGAAATATATTTCAGGTATACGCCGTTGTTGGATTCGAGTGGGCATCCCATAATTTCTTTTTTTAAATTACCGAAAATGATTAATTGTAACACCCATCATAGATATCACTACGTGACCCAAGCTCTTTGGGGCCCATTGTGTTATATGCATTTTATTTATGTTGCCTATTCATTTTTTCAGATCATTTTAAGGCATGAGTAAAAAAATGTTGCAGATCCAAAGCTCTAAGTGGTCCACGCCATTGAAAATAGTGGAGCTCAGATGCTTACCATTGAAAACTTCTTGGGAGCCATAAAAGTTTTGGATTAACCTTATATTTGTGTTTTCCCTTCATCTAAGTCTATGTGACCTTATGAATAGGTTGGATTATAAATAAAACATCACAATGGCCCATAGGAAGGTTTCAACTATGGGCGTTCAACTCCCACTGTTTTCTAAGATGTGGTCCACTTGAACTTTAGATCTACGTCATTTTTAGGCTCATGCCTTAAATTGAGCTAGCAAAATGGATAAATGGAGTGGATAAAACACATGCATCATGGTGCACCCTGAGTTTAGCCCACATAGCGCACTACAACGATATCCCAATTGGGAGTGTGCTGGAGAGTCCCCTTCCAAAAATCTCGTCAAACAACTAGAGTAGAACGCTCGGGTCAATTTTTCGCAAGGCCCACCATAATGTGTATGTGAAATCCACTACGACCATTAGTTATGCCATCGAACGTTAATCCCATCTCTAAAAAATCAGGCTGACTTGTTATGTAGATGGGCCACACCAAAAGAAAGTAATGAGAGAGACCTCCACTGTTGAATTTTTTATGGAGTCCCATTGTAATGATTCTTTGAAATTCACTCAAATCATTAAATGTCACAAAAAATAGTTAGGCCTGGGGTCCAAAATTCTAGACAACCCATGATTTAGGTGGGACACACCGAGGGAAAAGTTTGAAGGGTGGGTATTACCCTATACACTTTCTCCAATGGTATGGTCCACATGAAAAATGGACGTGACTGATTTTTGAGACCTACGCTTAAAATTAGATTACACAATTGGGCATTCAAGTAAGATGTCATACAAACATCATGGTGGGCCCAAGCTAAATAGTTGGAGCAAAATGTCTCACCTGCTAGCCGGACAGGGATTAGCTACTGACAGGTTAAGTAGCTATCTCGCTACTGAAGTGACGTCACCAACTTCTGTGAGCCCCACCGTCATGTATGTGTTGTATCCACACCGTCCATTCATTTAGAGAGATCATTTTAGGGAATGAACTAAAGAATGAGACAGATCCAAAGCTCAAGTGGACCCCACCAAAGAAAAAAGGGGGCACAATGATGTAACCGTTGAAACCTTCCTATCTCCCACCATGATGTTTATTTGAGATTCAACTTGTTCATAAGTTCACACAGACAACGAAGAAGGGAAAACTCAAATGTCAGCTTGATCGAAAACTTCTGTGGCCCCAAGAAGTTTTTAATGGTAGGAGATCAATCCCCACTATTTTCTTTCGTGGGGTCCACTTTAACTTTAGATCTGTTTCATTCTTTAGCTCATGCCCTAAAATGATCTCTCCAAATGGATGGACGGTGTGGATACAACACATACATCATGGTGGGGCCCACAAAAGTTGATGACTTCACTTTAGTAGGTAGACAGCCACTCAACTTGTCAATAGGTAATCCGCGTCCCTGCTAGCCCAGTTGGAAGACTCCTAGGTGTTTCAACAGCAGGTCTCGAGTTCGAGTGCTAAGGAGACACACTAACCCCACTAGTGGGTGGGTGCATCATGTGACTAACCATGTGGGTGTGTTGCACAACTAACAGGGTGGGTGTGTTGCATGACTAACAAAAAAACTAGTTGTGTTTAAGTATTTCTATATTATATTAATATATATATGAGTTAATTGCAAAAGCCTGCCTATCTTTTGATTTATTTTCAAAAAACCTCCTACTTTAACCATATTATGCCACAACCGCCAACCTTTCTTGTACCGTTATTATATTACCACCTGTTTCTGTATAACATGAGGATAACATACGACTTTACAATTGCATTTTTCAAAAAACAAAAATGTCCCTGTCAAAGCGCGCAAGCTCACGCTCGTGGTCCGAACCTAGGTTAGTCCTACCATGGTGTTTTTGAGAAATCTACCCAGTCCATATGCTTTGTCCGCTCATTTTATGGCATTCCCTAAAAAATGAGGCTAATCTAAAGATTAAATGGGCCACACATTAGAAAAGTGGAGATTGTACATACATCATTGAAACATTTTTGAGGCCACAGAAGCTTTGGATTAGGCTAATATTTTTCTTCTTTCAGTCCATCCCAGTGGTAATGATCTTATGAGCAGTTGGGCCGCTTTATGAATTATTTGGATTGCATATAAACATCAGGTAGAGCCCAAAAAGGTTTGAATAGTAGGCAGACCCTTTCCATGGTTTCCAATCATGTAGCCCACTTGAGCTTCATATTAGACTGATTTTTCATCTTATGTCTTAAAATGAACTGCCAAAACGAATGGACGGAGTGGGTTTTTCACAAACATCCCTTTGGGGCAGTCACATCATTTAAAACCCATGCGTCACGTCAACCAGCTTGTAAAAGGTTGGCAACAACGGGCGTAAGCAGATTGCGTGGTGTACCACACACCACCGACCTTGATGGTGTGTAGTTTTGTGGAGCCCACCATGATGTATGTGTTATATCCGCACCGTCCATCCATTTGGAGAGATCATTTTAGAGCAGAATTCCAAAACTAAGGCAGATACAAGCCCAATTAGACCACACCACAAAAGTAGTGGGGATTGAATGACCACCGATGAAACATTCATATGACCACAAAAGTTTTGTATTAGGCTAATGTTTTTTTGTATTGTCAATTCATCCATTGGGAATGACCTCATAAGCGGCTGGGATGGCATATAAACATCAAGGTGAAGCCTAGGAAGGTTTCAACGATAGGCATTTATTTTCCTAATGTTTCATCTCGTGTGGTCCGTTTGACTTTTGAATCCACCTCACTTTTGGTCACATGTCATAAAATGATCTCAGAAAAGGATGGACGGGGTGGATTTCTCACAAACATGAAGGTAGGCCCCATCTAGTAGCCACCTCACTACCTGTTAAAATTGCGTTGATAGTCTAACACAACACCCAACGCTTATACGCGGAAGCTTAATGGAACAACTAGAATTATGGCTAAGTCCTAAAGGGGGGGTGATTAGGACCGTTTTAAATCATTTATAAAAGTCTTGTCTAATTAAAATAAATTAGCAATTATAAACTAATTAAACAAGAACACTTAGCTTCTAAGCTTAAGTGGGTCCAATCACAATGGCTAGTAAAAATTAAGCAATTAAGTAAACTAGCTTAAGCACATAGATTATAAAAGATATCACTATCAAGAAACTAATCTATGATTAACATCTAGACTAAAAAAGATATTACTATCAAGCAACTAGTCTAGCACGTGAAACTACAAGTTATGTAAGAGAATCTACCTATCATGCATAGCATACATTCCATTCAATAATTCATATAATTAACAATTAAACAACCATGCTAGAATAACAATGTGCTCAAATCAATCCAAACACAAGCATGTATAGTGGTTCGACTACTTGTCTACTCTACTCCTGGTTACCGTAATCATCCCTTGAGCACATCGAATTTCACTGGGGAGTTTAAATTAGGTTCCTCCCAACCTAGGAGTTTTAAATAGGTTCCTCCCAACCTTTACACGGAGATTTTGGCACAGGTTCACCTCTTAACTTGAATGGTGGTTTTTCGAGTTTACCTCTTAACCCAGGTGTTTGCAGTTTCCACCCAACCTAGGAGTTTAAACGAGATTCCTCCTAACCTAGGAGTTTTGACGAGATTCCTTCAAACCCTTCAGTTCCAATTCAAGAACCTATAATGGTTTCTCAAGCTAACCAATAACCTACACATACACACCCGTATCAGTGGCTCCCCTTGCAGACTTACGTGGTTTTCAATAGGCTAATCATCAACCTTAAATTCACACTCAATCCTACCAAAATGAATGAGTGCTAACAAACTCTCAAACTTGACACTTGTCATATTAAACCCATTTCGTAGCGCCACTTAGGTTGCTTCTTCTCGCTCCCTCATGCTTAAGTCAGCTCCCCATGTGTTCTCCCGATCAATAATGCCGTCACTTTGCCAAGGCTTCAGCTCCATCGATCAATCGCCTTGCATATGATCTTCTTGGAGATGACCAAGGTGATGAGAGGTGGTGAATTCTCTACAACTAATAAGAAATGGTTGCCTAAAGGAATTCACCCAAAAGGCCTTCTAGAGTATTGAAATAATAAGTTTAACTATTAGGATAATCTCATGAAAAGGAAGAGTTCATGTCCATCTTCATTAAGTGAGCTTGGAATGCTCATTAGAGTATTTAACACATGAAGACGACATGGAAACTCTTTGATTTGGTGGCTAGGGTAATGGATATGAATGGGAATCACCTAGGCTACCAATGCAGTAAACACTCTCTCCAAAAGCCCAAAATATGAGCTCCATATATACAAGTTTCTAGCTCCAATGGATAGAAAATGGGCATTAATGGCTAAATGTTGACCAGTCTAATTAGGCCTGAGACTAAGGTCTGCTTGATGTCCCAAAAATGGCTATTTATGACCTGTCGTTGACCGGTCCCCGACCTGTTTAAGATAAGTCTAAGATAGGTCTTCGAACAGGTCTTCCAACCTTTTGAGTTAACTGTTTCTTGTGTATTTTCATAGCCACTCAAACATCTCTTAGACTTAAGGTCATTCGAAGATGACTAGAAGTATGCCTATTGGTTTAGGTCATCAAGAGGTTTAGGTTTTGGTTTAGTTCAAGGTTCAAGGCTCACCAAGGCATCTTATTTATCTGTTTTTTCTTCCTTGATGCAGCAGGTTCGCTTGAGTCTTTGGTCTTCATCTTCTTTAAGCTCAACTGACACCTAGACTCAAGACCTGCATAATTGACAAATAAGGTGCACTAGTATGCCATAGAAAAGTGTACTAACACTTGCCATGAAAGTGCTCAATCTCCATCGTCAGGGAATGAGAGTGAATTAGGTCTGACCCAAGTTTAACTGAACACGGTGCTGCCTTAACGTGGGGCCCACCTTGATGTATGTACTGTATATCCACATCGTTCATTCATTTTTTCAAATCATTTTGGGGCATAGACCCAAATATTAAGCAGATCCAAATCTCAAATGTACCAAAACACAGGAAACAATAGTGTTTGACCATTAAAAGCTTCTTACGAGCCACGAAAGTTTTAAATCAAGATATTTTTGTTTTTCCCTTGATCCAGGTCTTCTTGACTTTATCAAAAGGTTAGATAGCATGGATATACCATACATGCATCAAAGTGGGATCCACTGTAAGGGTTGCACCGTGTTTGGTGAGGCCTGGGTCACACTTACTCCATTGCCCAAACTTGGTTGAAAGCTAGGTGGGGCCCACCATGGGTGTTTGTTAAAAATCCATGTTGTCCATTCATTTTTCTAAATTATTTTAGGGCATGACCCAAACAATGAGGTAAATGTAATGTTCAAGTGGACCACACCAGACAGATCAATTTCACGCTCTAAAGATTGATCTCCTTGAAACCTTCCTAAGCCTCTCTTGCAATTTAGATATGTGTCATTTTTTAACTCAGGGCATTAGATGAGCTTACGAAACATATGGACAGCGTAGATCACTTTGAATGATAAACAACCTTCACAGCCTTTCAGTGGGCCCCACCATTATATATGTGTGTGATCTAGCCCACCCATCTACTTTTGTAACTCATATTGTGGCTTCACGTAAAAAATCAGCCATATCTAAGCCAAATGCGACTCCACAATAATAAAACTAAATTCAGATGATGAACACCATTGAAACCTTTTGGGAACACAGACGAACTGTCCGTGAGATGGCCTTACAAAACAATGGACTGCATGGATCACCTTGTATGTTAAAGGTGAGCATCAAACTCTTTAACGAAAGTAAGCATGAAAAATTGGGGTCTAACTGTGAATATGACTTGCGGTAGGGGCAAAATGGTCTTTTAGTGACCTTAACGACACCTTTCCGTCAGGAATAGTTAGTTAAGGTCAAATAAACTTCTTTTTCATCATATTTTTAAATGATAAACGTATATTGGTAAATATTTCTAAATAAGGCGTGTTTAAAAAATAGACCAAAAGGTAAGCAAGAGTTTGTAATTAACGAGAGAGAGAGAGAGAGAGAGAGAGAGAGAGAAGAATGCTCACCTGTGCACTAGTTCCATTGGGAACTTGTGAGCACTTTTTTAGAACTTATCACACGTGATGTGAGCCTAAAATTTGAACCATCCATGTGATGCAGCACCCCATAAAACCCCTAAAGCCCAACTTTTAACTTGATCCAGAACTTCGATGGGCTGTAGTATAGAGAGAGGCAAATTAAGGGAGGAAACTGTTTCCTTTTGCTAGGGCCCACAAAGTTCTGGATCAGGTTGAAAATTATGCCCTGGGGTGTTTTGTGGTGTTGCATCACGTGGACGGTTCGGATTTTGGGCTCACATCAAGTGTGATGAGTTCTCAAAAAGTGTTCACGAGTTCTTGTGAGAACTGCTACCTAAGTGAGCATTCCTCTCTCTCTCTCTATATATATATATATATGTGTGTGTGTGTGTAGGGTAAAGGTACTATGGGCCTCGCTATGATGTGTGATGGGCATCCACACCATGCATTTGGTGGGTCCCCTATTGGTTATGGGATATCCCAAAAATCAATTGTATCCAGAACTCAAGTGGGCCATACCAACTAAAAGAGTGTAAAATCATGCCTACAACATCTGAAAGCACTTGTAGGGGCTCATCTGAGTTTTAGATACAGTTGAAATTTGGTGTGACCTCTTGTTTAAGTGGGACACACACAATGGATGGGTTGGATTTCTCAATCACATCCCAGTCAATTTATAAACGATAATAAAGGTTTCAATGGGTAGATATCCACTCTTAACTGTTGTCTTTGGTGTGGCCCACCCAAGTCATGGATTGGCCTGAGTTTTAGGCCCATGGCCGACCACAGAATGGTGCATCTGACAAATGATGTGGATGCCCATCACATATCACGATAATGTATTCGATTGCATACATAATGACAAATCTATTATTAATAATTTAACTTATTGAGTAATATTTGAGAGATTTCAATATATGTAGGCTGTTGAAAAAAAATCACTTAAAAGATAAAAGATAAAAAAAATTTTAATTGTGGCATTTTAAAATTATAGTTTCACAATAAAATCACCATAATTAAAGTGTTACGATTTAAATTTTTGCAATATCAACAGAATAAGAATTTTTACTCCAATTTTTTTTTTTCAAATTGATGATATTTTAAGAATGCCCTTTGACTTTTCATATTTATGAAAACATTCTTGTAATTGTATGGATGGTAAGTAAAAAAGTATAATTTACCCTTATAAGGATTTACGTATAACCCAGAGCCCTCCCATGTGCCGAAGATAATTAGGACTACCAAGACCAAATGTGTGTGCGTCCTAACTTGATGTGTTTCTTAAATCCAATTCAATCGCGAGTTATGTAATCCAATTTTAAGTGTAGGTCTCAAAAATCAGTCCCGTCTATTATCCATGTGGACCATACTATTGGAGAAAGTGTATAGGGTAATGCCCACCCTTTAAACTTTTTTCCTCAGTGTGGCCCATCTAAATCACGCATTGTTTAGAATTTTGGACCCCAGGTTTAATTTTTTTTTTTGTGACATTTAATGATTCAAATAATCATCACGATGGGGCTCCATAAAAAATTCAACAGTGAAAGTCTCTATCACAACTCTTTCATTTGGTGTGGCCCATCTAAGTAATAAGTCAGCCTGATTTTTTAGACATGAGACTAATGTTCGATGGCATACCTAATGGTCACGATTTTACATACACACTATGGTGGGCCCTATGAAAAATCAACATGGGCGTCCCACTCTAGTTGTTTGACAAGATTTTTGGAAGTGGACTCTCCACGGCACCCGCGACTGTGATATCGTTATGGTGCGCCATGATGCATGTATTTTATCCACGCCATTTATCCATTTTGCCAGCTCAATTTAAAGCATGAGCCCAAAACAAAGTTCAAGTGGACCACAACTTAGAAAATAGTGGGAGTTAAATGCCCATCGTCGAAACCTTCCTATGGGCCATTTTGATGTTTTATTTATTATCCAGCCTATTCATAAGGTCACATAGACCTAGATGAAGGGAAAGCACAAACATATGCTTAATCCAAAGCTTTTATGGTTCCCACAAAGTTTTCTATAGTAAGCATCCAATTACCATTATTTTCTATGGTCTTGACCACTTAGAGCTTTGGATTTGCAACATTTTTTTGCTCATGCCTTAAAATGAGCTGAAAAAATGAATAAGCAACATAAATAAAACACATATAACACAATGTGCCCCAAGAGCTTAGGCCACTGGTGATATCTATGGTGGGTGTTGCAAATAATTAATTCATGTATATTAAAAATCAAAAAAAATTATGGAATGCCCACTCGAATCCAACAACGTATCCCTGAAATCTATTCCGACCATTAGATATATAATTCCACGTTAGGCCTGAGTCTAAAAAATCAGTCTAACTTATGATTCAAATAGGCCACACTAAAGGAAACAATCGGGAGATAAATGTCATCCATTGAGTTTTTACAGGGCCCACCATAATTATCATATGATATCCACTCAAACTATTAAATACCAAAAAACATTTAGTCTCAGGGCCCAAAAATTAGGACAATCCATTACTCAGGTGGGCCACACCAAGGGAAATAAATTAGAGGGTGGTCGTTGCCCTTTACACTATTTTCAATATATGGTCCACCTAAATCATAGATAGATCTTAGCTTTGAGAACTTCTCCTGAAAAGGGTCACACTGCATATGATTAGAATGAATTTTGGAAATAGGTCCCACCCTATGCAGTCGGCCATTCACTATGACGGAAGCCTTTTATGAGTTTCACTAGAAAGACTTGGTTATAATCGGTCTTCATAGGAGAAGGATAGATGAGAATAGATGGGTAAAAATGTCTTTTCACCTTTACCTATATAATAAGAAGTATGATTTTGTAAATATCGAATTTAAAGGCATTTTACTGTAAAATTAATATTTATGAGGAATTTTTCAGTAAAAATCCCAACAAAATAATATCATTTGGTCAATATTCATAAAAATATAGTGCGATTTTTAAATTGTTGGCGTTCTTTGTAACTATGATTACACATGACTATACGATGCATAAATTTGATACTTTAAACATACGTAGTATTACACTAATATATAAAATAATATTTTATCATTTAAGACCATTCATCTAATTATCTTTGATGTGGATGACATGGTTCAAAATGAGCATAAACATGATGATTTTACCCATATAATTTATGACCTTCAAAGTAGCCATAAAATAAAAAATAAAAGTTAATGGTCAAATAAATAATTGATAAATTGTAAAAAAATAATGGATAACATTGTTTAATAGGTCAATTTTTTTATACAAACCATCAATTAATGGACCTTCTAGATGCATGAAACTGATTAATACAGGATCTTGCCATGTGTTATGTGGTGAGATAACTCTACCATATTTCAATTCTTCTAACTCTACTAAGGTAGTAATGGATATTTGTCTATTCTATTATTCAATATATTTTGCTTGAAAAAATTAGATATTGTGGGATTGTTGTTATCTCTATTAAAAAAATTCTACACAATATTTAGTATGAATGGTCGTCGGTCTGCGTTTTTCCTTTCGAGGGCGTGAATCGCTGCTTCCACGGGCTCACCTCTTTCTCGAGGGCTTTCTGTGTGTTATTGGGTCTCGGTTGATATATTTGGATAGGTTTGTATAAGACTGAAGTCACCACTAGCCAGTTCTTCGAAGTTACAGTCGGCTAGATCATGTAGAAATGTTAGAGAAGGGAATCTGAAGATTCATTCATCTGAAATGACTCTTTTGATCTGCGGTGAGATATTCAAGGTAAGGGATCATGGTTACAGGGTAGGAAGGTGTTAGGCACTCACTCTACCGTACAGATGTATGGTCTTTTCTCTACATAATCTAACTAGTCCTTGAAAGTCTAAAACAATCCTCATATATTCTCATAGATGATATAATGCATAAATATGAGTCTGATCAGTAAGAGTTTCTGATGGGTAGGTTCTGATTAAATTGGTAAGTCGTAAAGCATATGCTCGAACTGGCAGGTGCTATGCGAGATACATGATGTGGTTTGACCAGTCAGAGTTTGTAACGACCCGAGATTTTCGACTCTCGTGTATAACATGACGGCCGAATTCCCAAGTAAACCATGGACTAATTGATTTATTAAATAATGAAATATAGCATTCAAGCACAATGGCGGAAACAATTATCATCTTATTCTATCAAATTTACTACGTCATCATCAATGTTTAAATAAGGGAACCAACCAATATCCATACTGATTAATTAAAATACAAAACCATGTCTTCTCTTGAAGACTTATTACAATTCCATAAATGTATCAATTACTTAAAAGAAATATTTAATAAGTGATAACATCAATTAAGTTTATCTAACATCGTCATCCGCCATGTGATTGTACGAACATCGAACTCTTTTCCTTAAAAATCGGGTTCAATACCTGGATCTTCACCTGCATCATCTAAATTGTATTTGGGATAACGTTAAACACTATCATAGTGGGGAATATTTCCTCCAAGACAATCAAGAATAATAATAACGGTACAGAGTAAACGCAAGCAGAATATTATCATTTAATCAAATCAAAACAACCAACTAAAAATCTTTGTTAATGCGATGCATGGAATGCATGCTCTGGCTAAGGCACCCTGGCTAGAATCACAATACATGAAGTGGGAGACTCCCTGTTACGACTTCACGCTAGCCACTAGTCACCAGAGGTTCCTGGGACGCACAAGCCCCATAGTTTTGCCCGACCACGTGAGAAACAGGACGCTCATAGCCCAAATCTACACGTGACAGTGTACGGGAGAAGTAGGACGCTCTAGCCTATTCTCAATTCCGTACACCCACATGGAGCCAAGTGAATGCATGACTTTAGTTTCACCTTTACTTAAGTTTTTTCGCATACAACCGATTTAAATAAAACTCAGTGGTCACTATGGGTAGTCGCAAGCAACCCAGCATAGGCCGACAGCACGGGATTAGTGTCCATAGCACCAACCTCGGCTCATGAGAATTTGTATACCATTAGTGTCCACTCATTGTCCCGTTTTATAATTTCATCATGTCCCAAAAAGCTAATGTTGTACATCATGACCAAATTCATTAAAATACTCATGTAATGTAAATGGATCAAATCAAGCATCATGTACATGTAAGGATCCATTAACAAACAATCACTTCATTCTCTCAGTTAAGTCAAGATATATTCTTCCATCATGGACACCTCTCACGGGTTCCATCTCTCTACATCGAATAATTTTATCAACTTAGGGACAAAGAGTATACAATAATGGGATGTCCATATGATGATCTTATACACATATTTCATATCACAATATGAAAACCAATGTTACTTGTAATACATGGACTAAGAAAATAAGGGCATAGATTTCATAAAAATAAATAACACAAATACATATGCTTCTTAGTCAAAAATCTAAAACAATGAATCACATCACCATATAATGATATTCATTACAAATCTCACATCAAACTTCATATTATATGGATAAGTAATTCAAAACAAAACAACTTCATATGCCACAAAAGAAACTTATGATAATTGAGATATTATTAATGAAAGGCTTGAAGGAAAATCCTCACCTTAGGATGGACTTAGAAGAAGAGGGTTGTAGAAGATCCTAGCCGCTGGAAAAATATGAGAAAGAACTCTCTTCTTCTTCTTCTTCTTCTTCTTCCTCTTCTCTCTCTCTCTCTCTCTCTCTCTCTACGGCATGGAGGCTAGGGTTAGGAGAAGGATTTGGAGGTGCGTAGTAGAAATATGGAGAGGGATGTGCACGCGAGGTCTTGTGTAACAACTTCTTGAGGTGGGTTTCTCAAATCTCAATATTCGGATGATCTATGATCAATTCCAATCCATTCATCTTATCAAGCTCGAAGAGTAGAATCAGAATACGTAAATTTCTTGATGATCCACATTCTAGATTGGCTGATCCTTGAAAATGGCCTAACGGGTGCTAAAATGGGCTAGATCTCAATTAACGGTCTACGCTTGATGATCAGGGCCCAAATTTTGGAAAAATATGTAGTCATGATAGGCAAATAATTGTACAAAGTTTAGTGGTTGATTATGGTGAGAAATGCCTAGATTTGAAATTTCAACTTTTGGCGGAAAAGGAAGGGGCTGGCTTTGTGGTTCAACGGTGTAGGATTATAGATCGAGGTCCAAATTTTGTGTAAACTCGTAGTCATATGAGTATAATAAGTGGTCCAAATTTGAGAAGCGATTGATGGTGAGAAGTGGGTAAATTGAAAGGTTCAGATTTAAAAAGAGTTGGTAACTCATTAATTTCTAAAACGGGATAACTTCGCGCATAAGAAATATGCTTATCAAGGTGGGGGCACTTAAATCACACTATTGGTCCATGATAAAGACGATCCAAGTCACTCATATGAAGAGAAATATTCGACTACGACTAACCATCTACTTTCCTCACTCGATGAAGATGAAAATCAAGGGTTAAGGGGCTGATTTGACAATCGGACCACTTCTACTATGATTTAAGGGCTGAAATTTGACATGTATGGTTAATATGTGCCCAAAATCTTAAATCCGGGATTTTGCGTGAAAGTGATCGTCAGAAACTATCATACTTAAAAATGGCATCTTAACTTGAGCTTAACTAATGGCATTTTCGTAATTATCTAAAAAGTACGTGATTTTTGAAATCTGATCTTTCTACGATGTTTATGGGATCATTTTAAGCAACTTTTGTAAAGGGTCCCCTATCGGATCTCCTATGGATGTCCCGCTATTCGCAAATCAACGGTAAATGTATGATAATTAATAAAAAATGAATTTTCAAAAATTTTCAAATAAATCTCGAAAATCTGGGGCGTTACAGAGTTTCTGATGGGCAAGTTCCGAGCGAGCCTTAGAGCATATGCTAAGACCTAATCAAGTGCTATAATGGGATGATAAGCATTGGGGTTGGAAAGATAAGAAATGTTGCACAATGCTAGATGCGAATGAGATGATGTTAATATAAGAGTAGCTGGATGGACGGAAGTGTCACAAGGATTAGCTCTAGCGACTATGATTAGGACTTGGATTGCTTGAGAGGCTTCAACCAGGGTTAGGCAGGGCTGGACTAGGGCTAGACTCTTCACTTGGGCTCTCCTTGGTGAAATAATGGGCTAAAAGGAGTGGAGGAGAACTCGAATGGACTGGGTTCTCCTGAATTTTTTTCGAATGCTGTATAAATGAGGATGGGTATTTATAGTTGTAAGAAGTGGCAGCTCCCGTAATTAAGGGTTAGTAGCACCCTGGGTGTCGCCCGTACAGATGCTCTGCTCCAGCTTCAGACAGCTGGAGCTCTGAACCTGGAGTGAAAAAATCGCATGTTCGAAGTTGCTTCGAAGTTGAGGATCGGAGTTAGGCTTGGACTTAGGCTCGGTTTTAGACCATAACTAGGTGAGTTGACTGGGTGCAAGGGCTGGGCTGATCCGATGAGTAAACAAAGCGAGTTGACTCACCAAGTTGAGTTTTTTGAAAGTTTTGGACTGATTTTTTCTATGGGTAGTTTTTCGAGTTGATGTTTAAGAGTGAGTTTAATGGGTTTGGACATAGAGTTTAAGGTGTGGACTTAAGGTTTGAATAGATGAACCGACTAGGTTTGGACCTAAGATTTGTGGATATGGACCTCCATCCATCCAACCATTCGACCAACTTTGTAGCCATGGGTGGGGTGTTTACACTAAGTAGGTTGGATATATATATTACCATATTTATATTCATTTACTCAATTATATGAAAATGTTTTTCTAATGTACTTAATTAGTATATTTTTAACTAAACATTAAATAATGATAATGATAGATAGAATGGATGTGATCAACTATCTTAAAAATATTTAGTCAATACCACGTCTACAGTGAGGCCCATCATATCGTAGGTCTTATAGTAAAGCCCATCATATCAATAGCTTGGATTATCAACATCTATAGTTTAATATAGATTATTAAAAAATTCTTTCAATGTCTTACATTTAACATGGATTATCTAATTCTCCTGAAGTGATACATATTAATATCAAATCATGACATGGAAGGTATTGTTCATGTTTCATGACATTTGTGTCACAAAATTGAAACCATGTCATTTTTTATTGTCCTCATGACCCACAAAATAGGATGTTTACACATGATGTTGATAAATGTGTATAATTTGAATATGAATGGTTGTCATTTTTCTAACTGTCCATTTTTAGTGCCACACAAGTCTACCAAACAGAGGAACTGATCGGCTTAGTTTAAAAAAATATATAAATGTTCACTTTAGGTCCCACATAATGAATGAATGTTGGATCTTGACATTTATCATGTGCATTATTAGCATGTAACATGTCAAGGCCCCATATACATCTTACTACTCTACACTCACATGTTCTCTTTTTTCACATGCATCGCATGTCGTTTACTACTGAACTTGTCAGAAAAAGCTTCAAATTCTGCGACCTTTCAGAAATGACAAGAAAACCTCATTAAAAAAATAAAATCTTTAACTTCTTTAAGTTGACCAATCAGAATGTTTTAAAAGTATTCTACTAATGATGTTCCAGCTTAATAGCCCTATCACTGTTGTTGCGAATCTTTATGTGTTTTCTTACCCAGTAAAAATACAAGTCAAACTTTTGCCCTTTTTATTTTAATTGACATGTGTAATCATTCAATAGGGATTGTATTTAGCAAGGTGACGCACTCTATCCTGCACAAATAAAATGTGATGGGTGCGCATGTATAGACGTGGGACCCACGATAAAAAAAGTAAAAATGTGTAACGTGAAATTATCAAAAAAAAATTTCATTGTGAACACGTGTATGTGACACTTTTTATTAATGCTGGATGAAGTTTGTCAAGCCCGTTAGAGTCACTTTCGTAATTCTTGAACTATATTAATTTTATTAGATATACATGTGGATTATATACCATAAAATGGCACGTGTGATTCAGTCAATGTTGGATCAATGAATATGATGCCATTTTGCTCCTAATAGTCTATTCATGATTAAGATCTTGAGTAATCCGTAATTATACGATATTAATTAAGCTTTTAAAAAATTTATTTTAATATTATTCATTGTTATTAATGTTATTTATTTTCAAGATCATCTTTAAATCATTTATTTTCAAAATTAAGAAAAATATTAATATTTTTTAAATAAGAAGGTCATCTCGCATTGAAAAAGTTAATAATTTTAACATAAAACATAAGTCTATAAATATTGATTAACATTTTTATGATAAGTACATAAAAAATCAGAAAATGCATATTTGATCAGAAATAACCTCTTATTACAATGACTAATCTTATGACTCTCTTATTATTTATGAAAAGTTTAACGATTTAAATCTCTTTAATTTATTATAGAAAAAGAGTTATGCAGAGCCATAAATGCTACCACGACACATTACACATCTCGAAATTTAATTTGCTCAACTAATCAATTAAAAAGTAATAATTACTCATATTTAACATATGCATGCTTTGCTCAATATAAATAGACAACTAGCTTAGTTTTTTAGTCAATCGCATAATTTCATAGCCACGATCTAGTAAAAGCTTGACTGATAAAATGCACCCCTTGTTGTCAAGTAAAGTAAACCATTTTCATTTAAGTGGAAGTTTATTTTGGAACGTGTTCATTAAATAATTTTTTCTTAAAAAATAACTTTTATTCATCAAATAATTCAAGTGATAGATATAACCATACTAATATATATGACACTTGCAATGTCTGTAGAAAGAAAAATGGGTTTTAAGTAGTTCGAGAGAGAAAAAGTACTCTTGTTCACCATAATTTTAAAATGATAGTTGCTCATTATCCTCATATGCAATATTTATATGCATCTATATCAAAAGTTCAAATTATGAGAAATATTGTGGATGTGTCATATCTCTAGGTGACACTAATCAAAATATCTTACCTATCAAATTGATTGTTATTAAACACATGGCTAGAAGTAGAATATCTGTAAAATGACACTAATTGAAATATTTTGATCATTTAATTGATGGTCAATTGATGGTATCAAATAGTACGTACAACTAGCTAGTGTGTGAGGCTCATCATAGTGTTTATATGACATATCACTCATCTAATAGGATTTTCTATTAGAAAAGTTGGGCAATTTAAAAGTTAGGTGGATCGAACTATCAACTCGGGCATACAATAGAAAATAATAAACCACCACCCCAAAACTTCACATTCACGTCAAGCATATTTAATAGTTGGATTAACTTGATTTTCAAAGCATCTCATTTTCAAATATAATCTTATTAGAAGGGTGAAATAGCATATAATGATGAGTGGTCTTCCAACACACATCTTTACCTCTAAATTACCTAAACTTTTTTTATTTAAAGTTTTTAAGATGATGTTATTATCTAAAAAAGAAGATAGTTTTAGTACTTTAAATATAGTCAACAATCGATTTTATTTTATTTTTTGTCTATTTAATGGCCAACTTTAGGACTAAAGGTCATTTGATTAATGGGGCATCCGCATTATAATCCATCAACACAGTGTTCGTGATCTTTACGATATGGATTGACATGGTTATATTATGTACTATGAATGAGTTGGCATTTATCCACCAAGCAAATTGGATACAATCAATCTAATATGGATCGTCAAAACTGTTAATCTTATTGTCGATGCAGTATTGACTAAAGGATAAACTAATCGAATGACTAAATCAGACATTTAACTGCAATCCAATAATTAAAATATATATTTTGATTACCTTTGTGGATTGTAATTTGAATAAAAAGATAATCTATTTGAATGGCTAAATTATTTCGATTAGTTCATTCACGATGGAGCCACTATTTGGACGATCAAGATCAAAGTACAAGCATAATAGGATGAATGGGGTAGGGTTCCATAGTAATTAAATAGTAGCAACCATATACTCCTGTCTTTTTTTTATCACTCAAAATTTGATAGACATGTTGGCTAGAGAGTATAAGAGTGACTCGCATGATTTAGAGATCAAGAACATCTCATACACATAGGCCTCATTGGCAAGTGTGGGTGGTCTGGTTTAGGCAGCTAGTGCTTCTTTCTCCCTCTTTTATAGATGTTTCATTATAACATGTATATGCACTCCATATTCATGCTTCATCACAAGTTTATGATATGGCATGTGCATCACCAAGTGTGGATATATATTATCAGGAACCATTAAGTGTAGATATACATATCAGGAACCACCAAGCTCACTCATTTAGATGAGTGGTCGGCATCACAACACACTTAATAGATAAAATTTCATAAGATTTAGGTTGTTCGTCTATAGAAAGCAATGTGTTCATAGTCCATGCTAAATATTAGGCTTAACTATTGCTCAATTCATTACAACATATATCTTAAATAAGGACCTATTATATGCATTGTTAAAAAGGCAAAAATGTGTGCATGTATAAACGTGAGACCCATAGTAAAAAAAGAAGTAATTTTTTTTCATTTTTATCATGGACGAACACGTGCGTGTGGCATTTTTCATTAGTATTAGATAGGGTTTATCAAGCTTATTGGACACATTTCTATAATCATAGGGCTATATTAATTTTTTTTAGACATGTGATTATATACCATAGAATAACACACGCGACACAGGGAGCATTGGATCCATAGCCATGAAGCCTTCTTACCCTTAGTCGCCCGTTCATGATGAAATTCTTGAGTAATCTGTACAATAAGTTGTTAATCAGGCTTAAAAAAAGTTTATTTTTATATTTAATTATTATTATTAATGTTATTTATTTTTAAAATTATTTTAAACCATTTAAAATTAAAATTAAAAAAATATTAATGTTTCTTAAATAAGAAGGTCATTTTGTACCAAGAGAGTTGATGATCTTGCCATAAAATATAAGTCTATAAGTAGAAATTAACAATCTCATTATAAATAGATAAGAAAACTATAAGAAAAATGCAAAAAGAGCATATATATCGAGAAGAGCAACCTCTTATTGCAATGACCAATCTCATAGCATTCCCTCAAAGTTTGTCAAAGTTTTATGATTTAAATCTCTTTAATTTATTGCAGGACAGTTATGTAGAACCATAAAGGTCACTATGGCACATGATATGTCTCGTGATTTATGTATGAGGCTCTTAATGAACACATTCTATAAAAAAAATTAATATAACCACTAATCAAATAAGGAATACATTTATTACATGACAAAATTTAATCCACCCAACAAATCAACTTACATGCAAGTTTAAGAAATGAATAGATGGTTTGAAAAATAACTACTTATATTCAACATATGCATGTTCTGCCTAATATGAGTGGACTAACTTTTTTTAGTTAATGACATTATCACAAGAACATCATCTAGTAAAAGCTTGACTGATTGAACATACCTTATGTTTCAAGCAAAAGAAATTATTCTCATTCAAGTGAGATTCATGTTGAGACTTATCTATTAAATCATTCTTTTCTTAAAAAATTCATTTTATTTATCAGTAATAAATATAACATTTGCAATACATATAGAGGTTGGGTATACTATAAAAAAAACAATGAACAGCCACTTAAAACTCTACATTTGTTTATAATGCATCTAATAGTAGATTAAGGTAACTTTTAGGAATATCATTTTCATACTAAGACAACCTTGCTGGAAGGAAGAGATGTCATACAAACACCATTGTGGGTTCCACATGCCCACTAATTTAACGTATGACTAATTGTGTGCAGGTACTTCTAAAAAATAAAATAGTGAATGATTTTCCAACACACATTTTTTCCTTTAAATTATATAAATATGATTCATTTTGATTCAATGTCCTTCCAATAGAGTTATATAATAATATAATTCTTTCCCATTAAAAAATTACTTGTAGATTTTCCTTCCCTATTTGATTTTAGGTTTTTGAACATAAGTCAATAATCAGTTTTTACCATCCATTTAATAACTAGCTTTATGGTTAGAATCATTTTATTGGTGTGACATTCGCATTATGGTCCATCAACATAGTGCGCATGATCTTTATAGTATAGATTTGTATGATGATCATATGTACCATGATGATTTAGCATTTATCCACCCAATAAAAGCCACTATATGGATGGTCATGATCGAAATATAAGCACGATGGGATGAATGGAGTGGGATTCCATGGTAATTAAATAGTAGCAATCTCACATTTTAGTTATTTTTTTATCATTCATTTTTCAATGGATGTGTTGGTCAACTAGAGAATATGAGTTGACTAGAATGATTCATAGATAAGGAGCCAAGGATGCCATCCGGGTGGCCCCACTTAATGAACACCTTACATCTCACACATGTGTCGTGATGGCGTGTGGGTAATATAGGTTTCTCTCTCTTATGGATGTCTTATCATTAACATGTATGTGCACACCATATCCATGCTTCATCGTGGGTCTATGATGTGGCATGGTGACCATCGAGGCATACATTATTAGGAAATATCAAGTAAACATGCACACTTAGATAGATGATGGGTATTGCAAATAAAAAAATATTAACTTTTTAAAATTTTACAAGATCCAAGCCATACATTTATAAAAAGTTATTTATCCATGCTCCATAAAAAATATAAAACTCGATCACTCCTCAATTTGACACAACAAAAATATTGATCAAGTACCACCGTTTATCATTTGCCCAATGATCCATTCATCTGAATCAAATAAAGCCCATGAAAACTTCCTATTGCACCCTACCCAATGAAAGCTAAAGGGATACAAATTAAAATTCCACACACATGTGCCATTTTGGCAAATGTGCCGCAAAGCCAACCACCGATCTCACACGAGCAATTACTAAAGCATCTCTCTTACAAGAGAGGATGACTATATGATACACAATCCCCTTATCTTTATACAATACATATGAGTCTCCATTTCTGACAATTCCAACCAGATATCAATCAATCAAGACCATTCATCCCTTCTTTCCATTGTTTATAAATCACGAACTCCCAAAACTAAACGAGATCGTGAGGATAAAATAAAAAATATCAAGATATTTTAAATTGAATATAGACATTGTAATTTTTCTTAACCATCCATCCATAGGTCCAAAAAATTAAATTTAAATTTACATAAAAATAAGAAAAAAGTGGTAAATAAAAACAATTGAACGGTCCAGATTACTAAATAGTAATTCCTAATCTTTAAAAAGGAAAACGCATGTGTACAATTAAAATATGTGAGTTACGCACCATATAATTCCATACATTTCCGAGAAAAAGAGAGAGAGAGAGGGGAGTGAGATGGTCCGTTTGATCGGGTCTGCCCGCCCCGCGGCCATGGGCTCAGGCACAAAGTAGGGAAAAAGATCTCTCTCTCTTTCTCTCTCCAAAGGAGAATCTCAAATGCATAAAGAGCTGGTAATCTCTCTCTCTCTCCCCCTTTTATTCTCTCCTCTCGCCAGCTCTCTCTCTCTCTCTCTCTCTCTCTCTCTCTCTCTCTCTTCCATGTATTCCGTAAGGATTAGGGTTATGGCTCCAAATCCCACTTGATTCTCTCTCTCCCTCTCTCACTCTCTCAGCTCGAGAAGGGGAATTCTTCCAAAACCTCCAGTGTTCCGTCTTTCTGAGCTGATTTTCATCTTTTTGGCGGGGAAATTAGGGCTCGTTGTGAGCTGATTTTTAATTTTATATTTTAAATTTGGCTCTGTTTATTTGTTTTTGAATTTCTTGAGCTGGTGGAGAGGTGTTTGGATTTCATTAGGTGATGTGAATTGATTCTAATTTATCTTGTTCTGGGTCGACGACGGTGGGGTTGGTTTGGTGTTTTTCTAGGGTTGGTTTTGGGAGGACTTGGTTGGGGAATTAGGGTTTGGACGGTGAATTTCTGTTTGTTGAGGAGTCTGCAGAGGCGTTGGATTTGATTTTGTTCAGGTAATTTTTGCTATGATTTTGAGTTGTATTTTGAGGGATTGAGCTTGGATTTGAAGCTTTCACCGTTTGATAGTCGGTGATTATTTGGGATTTTTTTTTTTCGTAATTTTGTTGCGTGGGAACATATTGAAGTGAGGGTATGCAGAATGGTGTTTTTTTATTTGGCATGCATGTGGGGCACACCTGATTAAGGCCATTTGAATTGTGGTTACTGTCTGCATGGGTTTTGCTCTGGGAATCTCTCCCATTGGAATTTTTGCTTGATGGTGAGTGGATTCTCGTGGGCTAGTGGCGAAAGAAACTGCGCTTTTGCATGCCACTGATCGGACAGCCAAGATCCTCCAGTGGAGAATTTTGTGGTTGTTTGCCTCCCATCCATGCTGGGCCCACTGAAAATGAATCTTACCTGTGCTTGTGCTGTTGCTGGTTCTTGCAAAAAATGCAGTTTTGCTTGATCAAGCCCTATATTTTGCCTACTGTCTTTATCTGATTATTGTAGACTTGGTCTGTGATTTTGTTCAGGTAGTTGCGTAGAGTTTCCTCCATCGCTAGCTGATTTTTGGTTCTTGGGGAAGATTTGGGTTGTGGGTCTTTGAAATCTTCCCTTCTGTTTTTTCACGTGATTCTAGGTTTACAAGTACCAAGAGTTTCAGTTGATTATTCTCTTCTGGGTTTTGTAGATGATCATGGAGTCTTTTTCTGATATGCAGGTGAATCATTATATTTAGGGGTTTTGTAAGGGTTATTTTGATCAGGTGTCTTCTCAATTTGGTTTTGATGATCTGTGATTACTTCTTGAATTTCTGCAGCATACTTAACTGATAAACAGCTTGTACTGCATATTCTGGCTGATCTTTATCTGAGCTTCTCAATCCCGTCCGCAGTGTACAGTTTGTGTATCGAATGACCTCCAAAAAACATGAGAAGGGGGGTCTCAACTCACCGTTGATCTGGGAAATTCATTGGGTGGATAAGTGGATTCTTTGCCACTCTCCAAAATCGCATTGCATGGACAATCCTACCTTTCTGATCAGTGAGCTCCTTCCTGTTCTGTGCTGATGACTGCAAATTTTCATTTTTGTCATCTATTTTTGTCATCATTAGGATGGGTTGTTTGATCAGTGAAAATTTCTGCTATGTCCCATTGATAGAGGTGCATTTCTAGATGAATGGTTAGGATCATGGAGTATTGGGCCATATGTCTGAGCTTTGTGCAGCATGCACGATAGTAAATCTTCTCTGTGTGGCTGATCGATTAGATTCTTCTGTTTTTATGTATATCCGGTGATTCTTATTGCAAATTTCGTTCGTGCAGATTGCGGATTGCAGATCTTTTTTATGTCTTAGGGTTCATGAGCAGAGCGATCCTATTTTTGGTTTTCTGTTGTTTTGGGTTGGGGAATTTGGGGACGTAGATATTTTGTTTTGTCTGCAATACATTTTTCTTTCCATTATTTTGTGTTCAGTAAGAAAATTTTAGTGGGAATCAAATGCCTGAACAGGTTAAAGGTCACCTTCCTGGAAAAAGGAGGGCATCCATATTAACACTACAGCATAAACATGTTCCACTCCCTGGAGAAATCCTTGGGAGTAATCAACTGAGATTTTGTTTCCATCTTATTTATTTTCAGAGAATCCTTTATGTTGGGATTCTTTTGATTAATCAACTGAGATTGGTGTGTGATCAGGTTTGAGCAGATGAGTCGTACAACGACAAATGAGAGTGACGACGGAATGCTTGCAAAGGACCAGGCTGATTCACCTTCAATGGATGAAAGCAGCTGTGGAGGAGGAATTGGGGGAGCGGGCGTTTTGAAGAAAGGGCCCTGGACATCTGCAGAAGATGCAATTTTGATGGACTACGTTAAAAAGCATGGGGAAGGGAATTGGAATGCTGTGCAGAAGCACTCAGGCTTGTCTCGTTGTGGCAAAAGCTGTCGTTTGCGATGGGCGAATCATCTAAGGCCAAATCTGAAGAAGGGCGCTTTCACGGCAGATGAAGAACGGATGATCATCGAGCTCCATGCCAAAATGGGAAACAAATGGGCTCGAATGGCTGCACATGTAAGTGTACATTTCGTTTTCATTTTATGTGAATCTGTGCAAATATTCTTTTAGTTATATCCTCCACCTTGCAATTTTCCCACTAATGTAATTTAGGCAGCAGACATGATGGTAAGCCAACCATGGAAATTTGAGATGCCAGTATATTCATGCAGTTATTTTATAAGACTAGAAATTATATTGTTGCGTGTGTATGCTACATTGCTACATAAAAGTGAGCATAAGTAAAAATTGGTGAACAATATGATACGTTCCTGGGCACAAATCAGTGAGGCCATTGTGCCTCTCCTGGAATCTGATGTCGTGCCAGATTGCGTCAAGGAACAATTTGACGAATACTATGATGCCTAGGATGGGTGATGTATCCAGGATCCCAATTGCAATGATCTGCCAACTAGGATTAGATTGGTGGGCCCCACGGGTTGTCTGTTCAGATTGTGGACTACACACGTGATCACTGTTCTTCTGTACACATGCGTGGACTAGCATACCTAGCTAGTTTTTTTAGTTTCGAGTTTACTAGAAGTTTCTTTTTTAATTAGGAAATCTGTTTATCAAGCTAATGACAATTGACATGATAGGTAGATTGGGAAGCTTATTGAAGAAAGGCCTATGTGCATTGGGCCATATAAATGGAACTAGACATGGTTGCTTTTTTTTTTTTTTTGAAAGCTGAACTAGGCGCGGCTTTTTTTTTTATAACTATTTTTAAAAATGATTAATGACTTTTTGCTTTTAACCTATGATGGTGGAAGATTGTGGGGCGTGATATTCCCAAAACTAGTGGTGTGATGCGCTAGTTCTATCCTTTCTTGTGGTGTGGTACAAGGTGTTCCATAATGGTAACGGCAGCTGTAAAGGCCACTGCTGTTACTGTTACGGCTCCCATAATGGCCGTTACGATTTTTTTATTTTTTTATTTTTTTGAAAAATCCTGCTTCGGGACCATTACGGGGTCCGTTACGGGGCAGTTTTTTCTGTAACAGCTGTTTCGGCCCCATAATGCGTAACGGTTATGACCATTACTGTTTTGACTTTTTGTATACCTTGGTGTGGTGCCCTAGAAACTGTTGAGATCTCATTCAACAGCCTTCTCCTTACCTTTTTCCCCCTTCGGTGAATGTGTGCAACTGAGTGGTGGTCTTGGAAGTGATTTTCATCTGCAAATATGGTATGTGTTGTTTTTGTTAGTTTTGTTTCTGCTTGATCCTGTGTTGTTTTTGTTATCAGAGCCTTGGTAGATGGTATGGTGTCTTTTTTTGTCAGTTTTGGTATATAGCACATTCCCAATCGCTTGGAAGCTTGTTTTCTCTTTGGGTTTAATAGTTTCCTTTTTTGTTATTGCTCTGCATAAGCTTAGCTGGTTTCAAGGTATTCAATAACGGTAACTGCAATGGCCAGCCTTATGGCATTATGATACAGGCCATAAACAGGTGTTACAGCCCCGTATTGTATAATGGATCCCATTGTTACCGTTACATAATGGTTGTTACGTGCCTGCTACCCCCCCCTACGTGGGTCATAACCTTGTCTCGCGTAATGGGTCCCATAGGTACCGTTACATAATGGTTGTTACAGGTCCATTATGAACCTCATTATTATTATTATTATTATTATTATTATTATTATTATATTTTTGCAGAATGGGCATTACAGCCCTATATTGCGTAATGGGTCCCACCGTTACTGTTACATAACTGTTTTTGAATACCATAGCTGGTTTCATCTGCCTCTGTATCTGGTATCAATAGACAAAATCTGCAAGAAAACTGTTTTCTGCAAAACTGCTAAGAAAAATCAATTGGTCAAATCTAATTTACTGTTTGCCTCATCAATAGAAGTCCACAATCTTGTTTTTGTTGCAAAACTGTTTTGCAATCATTTGTTGACCTGATTTATCTTTCTTGCTGCAAATATGCAGTTTAAAGTTAATCAGTCAGACCCAATTGTTGTTGCCTGCTTCAAGTCACTGAAATTGAACAAAATAACTCCAGATTTGTTCTGCTGCAAGTTATTACGATTGGCCAGTTTGTCTCTGCATAAAACCCAGTTTCTGCAGACCAAGTGTTAAATTTATAGGTTTTGGGTAGTTTGGGATGATTCTACTGTTGGTTAAATAAGAAAGCCTGAATTTCAAACAGTAGTGGAAATAATCAGGACCGCAAGCTAAAACTGCATTGATATAGTTTAGCAATCTTATTTTCTTATCTTTCTTTCTTTTTCTTTTCTTTTTCTTTGATGGATAAACAAAAATTTATTGAAAAGGAGAAAACCTGGGAGAGGATCCAGTGCCCTGGAACCCAAGGCAAAAAAGGAACCAAATTGACTAAGTTACCACTGCTCCGAGGATCCAGAGCATCAACCCTGCTATGAATTGCCTCCATTGATAACCTATTTAAGTAGGAGTAAGACACTGCATCAACCTCCATACTACTCGGAGAATCCCTACAAACAGAAAGCCTTGGCCCTAAGAGGGCAGCTGCATCGTGGATGTAGCAGACCCTAGTGGGGTTCCCAACCATTGCGGAATTGGCAGCCTTCTTCTGGATGAAGCAGGCAGAGTGTTAGTTGCTTTATCTGTTCCAGTCAAAGTTGAATCTAGGAGTAGTGCCATTGTGCTTGCAGTTAGAGAGGCTCTCTGCATCGTTTTCAATCAATTTTCCCAGTCCCCCATTTCAATGGAGGTGGCTGACAAACATGATTGTTGTTGGACTAAGGGTACTGTGGCCTATCCAAGTATCCATGGAATCTGTATTGTGTTTTCAAAGAGATTAGATCTTTGGCTGGGGTAGTAAATATTTTATTTACTTTGTCAATCAGCAAGTGATGCAACTACGGGATGGAAAGTGTATGCTAGGAGAAAGTGTCACCCACAGATCTAGAGATCTAAAGAAATCTCACAAATCTTGACAGCTAACAACTTCGATTTTTTAATCAAAATCAACCCTTACCTCTAACCAAGTTATTATATGGGCAATATTGGTCTCATTTGCTAGGCCTTGGAATATGCACACCAGACCCATTTTTATTTTCTCATTTGGATTAGTAGTTTGAGTTTACGAGTGTTTTAGTGTTAATTTTGTTGGTAGGGGTATTTATATAATATAAGGGAATAGTGATGCGAAAATCAGTGGTGCACCCTTTAGAGTGTACCAGAGGAGGCGACGTCACTGATTGAGTGTTGGAGCAGACGAGCTGATGTGGATGGACGCCAGGCCCATTGGGCCCATTTTCTGACGCGTTACGAGTACGCGAGCTGTAAGCGCGCAGGACATCATGACCGCTGGACAATGGAGCGGATTTACTTTTAGGCGCTTTTCTGTTTATTTCCTTGTTTCTAAACGTTTTAGTGTCGTTATTTAATTTATGCGTTTTTATGTTTTTTTTTTTGTTTTCAGGCACTTTATTGCACTTTTTATTTTCGTAGCTTATATATACTGTGAGAAACCCTATTTCGAAATTATTGAATGAATAGAAAATTCGTGTGCTTCTTCCTCTTTGTTCGAGAGATTAGGGGTTCAGGCGCTTTTCTGTTTATTTCATTGTTTCTAAGCGTTTTAGTGTCGTTATTTAATTTATGCGTTTTTATGTTATTTTTTTTTGTTTTCAGGCACTTTAGTGCACTTTTTATTTTCGTAGCTTATATATACTGTGAGAAACTTTATTTCGAAATTATTGAATGAATAGAAAATTCATGTGCTTCTTCCTCTTTGTTCGAGAGATTAGGGGTTCAGGATTGACCCTCGGGTGTTGAGGATTCCACCCCCGGAGTTCTCGTTTTCTCTTCTCTATTTATTCAAGGTGCGAGGAAAGGTAAGATTCTTTTGATTCATAATTCGTGCTTCATGAAAAACCTATTGTTCTTCGGCATCCTTCATCCTTTTCTGAATCTCCCCCCCCCCCCCCCCCCAGTATGATCGAAAAAGAGGGATGCCTAGCCATGAGAACCGGATCCAAACTTGACTGTAGACTGGTCTATGCTAGATCTAGGATATCCTCATACCCCTAGAACCTCCCTATTTTACGATTTTATGTGGTTTTATGCTAAGGGGCATGATTCGGACAGACGGATCTCATCTCTATGTTGAGATTTGTTAGTTTCCTTTGATTGAAAGTAGCTTTGATGGAAAGTAGTTAGTTTTATAATTTTATTATTTGAATATCTTCCAACTGAATATACATGCATCTAGGGTTAGGTCATTGCATGCCCCTGCATCAAATAGGTTATCTCATGGGGCATGGGATATGTTTGCCTATAAATACTTGCTAATTGCTATATGTTAAACTTTAGGGCGGCTTGTTTTTCTTCTCAATAAGAGTTTTCATACAAGAATTATAGAGTTTTAAATCTGCATATGCATGAGTGTGTAATATCTCAGCATGAGAAAAGGTGTCTAATATCTCTTTTAATCTTCGGTTGAGTCATATCCTAGAGTCTCTACTATTTCCGGTTGTTCCTACTTCTATCTTTTATTTGTTTCTATCCTCAAGGAAGAAAAAAAGTTCTGTTTGTTTCTTTGCGTAATCGCTGCCATACGAATTCTTGTTCTTGTTTGAATATGCTTATGCTCATACTTGATTCCGCAAGTTTTATTTGATTCTATTCTTGATGAGGACATCCGAGCACCATGCCAAAGGAGGAGGGCCAAGCTAGTCTCCTTATGGCTAGACGACCATTACATGGGGCCCACTTGACCCAATTCATATTCCTAGCCACGTTTAAGACCCCACGTGCATGTTTGTACATCTTTGAGGACCCCCCACTGGGAAGATGTGTGTCGGTTGCATATAAGAGCTTGAAATACACATCGGACCGTTGGATTGAGTGGACATGATGATCGGACCATTGGATCATCGTCATTGGACATCTTGATCATGGACCCCCATGAGCCACAAAATAGTTTAGTTGTTTAGTTTGTTTATGTGTTTCATTATTTTTGGTGTGGTTCATGTTTGTGTTGCAATTAGGGAATTAGGAATAACTTCTAATTCATTAAGCGTGTTTATGTTGAGAATCTTATCTGAGAGAACCTTTTTTGTAAAAGGTGTTTTCCGAGACTATACAAGGTTGGACGTCCCCACCCTAGCCATTATGCATGTTATGAATGAAAAAGATTTCTCTCCTTTTGCTTCAAGATTGAGCAAAATTTCATCCTGTGATTGGATTGGTGGAACGAAGTCATGGGAAGCGATTCCCTAGTTATTTTTTCTATTTTTCTCGCTTTTCATCAAGGTATTATCTTCCTTCATCTCTTCTTTTCCCTTTCTCTACTTTCCCCAATCTCTCTCTTCTCTAATTTTTCTTTTGTCTCCCTAGAACCCACATTCAATCAAACATTAACCCATCCAAATCTCTTCCCGACCAAACCTAAGCCCTAAAATTCCCAAATTCTAAAATCCCCAATTTTTCCAAACCTTAATTTTCAAATCCTAATTCTCCACCCTATGATTATCAAAACCCTAGATATCCAATCTCCAAAATATGAAAAAATCCCTTGGCCAAATCATAAATCTCTAATTCCCATATCCCAAAAGCCATATTCCCAATTCTAAAAACCCTAAATCCTAAATCCCTTAAACCAAAATTTAAAATCCTAACCCGAAACCTCCCAAAACCTCAACCCTAATGTTTCAAATCCTAATTCCTCTAAGCCTAGATACCCCAAACCCTTATCCCATGTTCTCTAGCCTTTAAAACAACCTAACACGTCAAAGCTCTTACAAGACACATGATTTCCATTGAATTCAGATTTAACCCTGTGCTAGGATGGGGATTCTATTGTTGAAACAAAAAAAAGGGTTTTTATGTTATTTTCTATCTTTCTAGGCATTAAAGTGTAAAAGGCAAATAAGCCTTATTATAATAAAATATGGAGGATTAGGTTTCTAACCCTAATCTCTCTTCTTCTCTCTCTCTCTCTCTCTCTCTCTCTCTCTCTCTAATATCGGTCAACATGGTATCAGAGATAAGGTGGTCCTTGCTTCCCTAGATCACGTGGACCCCACCGTAGGTGCCTTTTCTCTCAGCCGCACCACTGTCGAACCTGTCGGAGGTTGTCTTCTCACAGCCGCACCTATAGTAGGCTGCTAAATCACATAAGGGCGTCGGATCTGTGATCCGACGCCAGCAGGGCCACCGGACCTGAGATTCGACGCCGGCAGAGCGGTCGGAACCCAGATCCGACGCCACCAGGGGCGCCGGAAGCGAGATCCGACGCCGGCAGGGCTGTCGGAACCCAACTTCGACTCCACCAGGGGCGCCGGAACCTAGATCCGACCCCCCCATAGCCGTCGGCCGGCACACCTGACGTCGGCAGGGCCGCCGGAAGCAAGATCCGACCCCCCCAGGGCCGTCGGACTGGACACCTGACGCCGGCAGGGCTGCCGGAAGCAAGATCCGACCCCCCCAGGGCCGTCGGACTGCCTACTTGACGCCGGAAAGGGCCACCGGAAGCAGTCGGCGTAAAGATCTGACATCTGTATGGGCACTGGACCGATAATCTGATGTCAGAGCTGATTTTCATGGGTCTCCAGATGTTTTTTTGCATGTATTGAAGCTATTCGGGATGATTGAAGCCTCTTCGGACACCTGGTATTGAGATTTTTTCTTCATTTTTTTGCAACTATGGACTCTAAATCATCTGAGGGCCCACTCTCCATTACTTCTACCAAGTTCAATGGGAAAAAATTTCTGTTGTGGTCCCGCGCAGTCCGAATGTATGTTGTTGGGAAAGAAAAATTCGGATATCTGACAGGTGCCAACAAGAAACCTACAGATCCCACAAAAGTTGATGCATGGGAGTCTGCAAATGCTATTGTTATGGGCTGGTTATTAAATTCTATGGAACAGCATGTTGCATCTGCTTATTTCTTCTATGAAAGTGCCGCAGCCTTGTGGACTGCACTCCAAAAATCATACGGGACGACCTCAAATGAACCTCGCATTTTTCAGTTGACGACAGAACTCTACTCACTAGCTCAAAATAATATGCCAGTCACTGAGTACTTTGGAGCCTTACAGAGTAGATGGGAAGAGTTGGGTTATTTGCAGCCTTTAAGTGAACTACCGGATAGTAGCAGTGCCGAAATAGTACGCAAACGTGAAGACAAAGCCAAAACTTACAAGTTTATCACTGGACTAAATTCAGACTATGAGTCCCTTCGTACCCAGCTGGTTGCTACGATCCCATTTCCATCGCTTGAGACAGTTTACTCTATTGTTCATACCGAGGAGAGTCGTCGTCAAGTGATGACCACGCCTGCTACTTTGTCATCTCCTACACAAGAGCGAGCAGCTTTTATATCTTCCACTACTTCACCTAATGGAAGGGGTGGCCGTTTTGATTCACGTGGTAGTTTCTCAGTTCGTGGTCGAGGTCGTGGACGTGGTGGTTCACGTTACTTCTGTACTCACTGCAACCGGTCGGGGCATTCAGTGGAACGATGCTTCAAAATACATGGCTATCCCACAGCACATGCTGCCACTACAGATGTTGAGGAACAACCTATGGATAATGTCAGAATTCCTAATACTTCTCCCTCTGAGTCTACATTGATGACCAGAGCAGAAGTTATGGAACTACTGAGATCGCTGCAGCTTTCTACATCCACTACGCCTTCCTCCGATCTACAGCCCTCATCCATTTCCTTCGTTGCAACCACAGGTACTGCCCTGCATGCTTCCTCAGCCCCATCCACTTGGATCATCGATTCTGGGGCTTCTGACCAGATGACTGGTATGCGTCATTTCCTTACATCTTCTACTGTTACATCCTGTTCTTAGTCTGTTCGTCTTGTTGATGGTAGCACCACTCCTGTACAATCTATTGGTTCTGTTCGTGTATCCTCTTTTCTTATTCTCCCAAATGTCCTATACATTCCAAAATTTCATGCGAATTTAATTTCTGTTAGTAGTCTCACTCGTGCTTTGAATTGCAGTATAACTTTTTCTCCCAAATCTTGTATGTTTCAGAACTTGAGTACGAGGAGGATTATTGGTACGGGATTTAAACGAGATGGTCTCTACTTTCTAAAACAAGGGGAGTTATTGACGGCATTCACTAATAGTAGTAGTGGCTCTTGTCTTTCTGTCGATACTACTACTCCAATTACTGCTTCAAATAATGAGTCTGTAACCTTGTGGCATGCTCGATTGGGCCATGTTCCAAGTCGTGTCTTGAACTCGATTATTTCAAATTTAAATAAAAGTGATAATATTACTGGTTGTGAACTGTGTCAAGTTAGCAAACACATTCGTAATTCATTCCTTGTGGTTGAACATAGAAGTACCAAAGCATTTGAACTTGTCCATTCTGATATATGAGGACCTAGTCCCGTAGCCTCGTTTGATGGGTTCAAATACTTTGTTACTTTCATTGATGATTTCTCACGAGTGACATGGGTATATCTTATGCGTCGACGAGATGAATTATTCTCATTGTTTCAAACTTTTCACAAGCTGGTGACAAATCAATATGGTTGTTCCATTCAGACCTTGCGGTCTGACAATGGAGGGGAGTATTCATCCAAGTCCTTTACAAACTATTTCCAGGATAATGGCATTATTCATCAATTTTCTTGCGTGTATACTCCTCAACAAAATGGGGTTTCCGAGCGAAAGAATCGCCATTTATTAGAAGTTACACATTCTCTATTACTAGGGATGAATGTTCCCAAGTCATATTGGTCAGCCGCAGTTCTAACGGCCTGTTTTTTGATAAATCGGTTTCCTACCCGTGTTCTTCAAGGGAAAATCCCAATGCATATCCTGATTCCATCCTCACCATTATTCCATATTCCCCCCCCCCCCCCCCCCCCCCCCCACCCCGTGTGTTTGGGTGTGTTTGTTTTGTCCATAACTCCAGTCCTTCCAGAGACAAACTTGATTGCAGAGTAATTAAATGTATCTTCATTGGATACTCTATGCAACATAAGGGGTATAGGTGCTATGATCCCACATGCAGGAAACTCTATGTTTCCATGGATGTCACCTTTCTTGAGAATCGTGCTTTCTACAGTGCTAATGTCGAACTTGGCTCCTCACCCACTCTTCCATTACCTGCATTGGTCACTCCGCCGGCTACTAGTGAACTGAAGAAACTCATTACCTATATTCGTCAGCGGGTAAGACCAACTCAAGTTCAATCCGTGGCAATGGATCCGACTCTAACCTCAGGTACCTCTTCCTCTCCTGTTGCAACTCGCACTCGTAGTCATCATCCAGTTTTGCATCCTATATCCAATTTTTTGTGTTATGAGTCTCTGTCACCATCCTATTGTTCATTCTTAGCAGCTATATCCTCTCATACTATTCCCAGATCTGTTCATGCTGCTTTGGCAGTACCTGCTTGGAAACAAGCTATGGAAGCTGAGATGGAGGCTCTACACAAAAGTGGTACATGGGATGTTATCTCTTTACCTCCTGGAAAGAAGACAGTTGGTTGTAAATGGGTCTTCTCCATCAAATACCGTGCAGATGGTACTGTCGAAAGATACAAAGCTCGATTGGTGGCTAAGTGCTACACTCAACTTTTTGGAGTTGATTATACTGAGACTTTTTCTCCTGTGGCAAAACTTAATTCTGTTCGTCTCATCCTTTCTCTAGCGGCTAACCTGGATTGGCCTCTGTTCCAATTGGATGTCAAGAATGCTTTTCTAAATGGTGATCTGACTGAGGAGGTGTACATGGACCTTCCCCCTGGTTTTCAGCTTAAGGGGGAGTCAGGAAAGGTGTGTAAGCTGAAAAAGGCCTTGTATGGTTTAAAACAGTCTCCCATAGCTTGGTTTGCAAAATTTAGTTCTGCAGTTCTCTCCTTTGGGTTCAAGCGCTGCCAAACAGATCATACAGTGTTCATTCATTCACGCCCAGAGGGAAGAACTATTTTGTTGGTGTATGTGGACAACATTGTCCTTACTGGTGACGATTTGCAATTCATCCAACAAACCAAACATCGACTAAGCAAGGAGTTTGAAATGAAGGACTTGGGTTGTCTGCGATATTTTCTGGGAATTGAAGTGGCCCGCTCATCAAAGGCATCTTCATTTCTCAGAGAAAATATACCCTTGATCTTCTCAAGGAGACAGGAAAGTTAGGTTCATGACCAGCGCCTTCCCCCATGGAGCAGAAGCACTCATTGCATGCAAACATAGGTGATAAGCTTGAAGATACTGGCATGTATCAAAGACTGGTTGGGAAATTGATCTATTTGACAATTACAAGGCCAGATATTACTCAAGCAGTGAGTATTGTGAGTCGATACATGCATTCTCCTAGAAAGCCTCACTTGGAGGCTGTCCATCATATCCTAAGATACTTGAAGACGTGTCCAGGTCGAGGAATTTTGTACAAGAATCATGGGCATGTGAATATATGTGGCTTCTCAGATGCGGATTGGGCAGGTTGCTCTACAGATAGAAAATCTACGTCTGGGTATTGTACTTTTGTGGGAGGAAACCTGGTGACTTGGAGAAGTAAGAAACAACAAGTTGTCTCCAGGTCAAGTGCAGAGGCAGAGTACAGAGCTATTGCTCATGGGACTTGCAAGCTACTTTGGTTAAGTCCATCATGAAAGAGTTAGGTTTATTCTCTGACTCAACCATTCCTCTCTATTGTGACAACCAAGCTGCCATTCATATCGCTTTGAACTCGGTCCTTCATGAGAGGACTAAACATATTGAGGTTGATGTCCATTTCGTTCGAGAGAAGATTGCTTCAGGAGAACTTTCCACACCCTTTGTTCGCTCTTCAGATCAGTTGGCAGATATATTTACAAATGCTCTAAATTCCACTACTCTTCGTGAGATTTCTGGCAAGTTGGGTATGATAGATATTCATGCACCAACTTGAGGTGGAGTGTTGAAACAAAAAAAGGGTTTTTATGTTATTTTCTATCTTTCTAGGCAGTAAAGTGTAAAAGGCAAATAAGCCTTATTATAATAAAAACATGGAGGATTAGGTTTCTAACCCTAATCTCTCTTCTTCTCTCTCAAATATCGGTCAACACTAACATTAAGAATGTAGGTCTAGCTAGTACCAGTTCAAAGGGAAGTGAGAAAGTGCAGTGTTACAACTGCCAAGGATATGGGCATTTCACAAATCAATGTCCTACAAAAGAGCAAAATAAGGCCCTCGTCATTGGCGATTTGGATAAAGATGTAGCTGATTAGGGCGATTGTGAAGAAGAAAAATATCAGCCTGAAATTGGTGCTAGTGATGAAGAAGACGGAGTTGAGACTGCACCACTTGATGTTGTTAGACATGCCTTAGGCTAGACTATAGAAAGTGATGATTGGCGCAACTGGAAGAGGTTGGATCCCTAGGGGAGGAGAGGACTTTGAAAAAAGGACCTCACCAAGAAGGCTCCAGACTTCCCAAGAGCCCAAATGATGGAGTCAGCAACATCTGGGTGTAAAACGAGCACCTGCACACGAGAAAGAAGCCCTAATAACCTCTTCAAACTCCTCATCTTTAGGTTTCTCCGAAAGGGAGGAGTCCAAACTCTGACTTGACTAGAGTAGTAATGACATTCTGAAACCAGGATATGTGTATTGAGGCACAATCTGGGTAGAGCTGGGAAGGAGACAATAAGAGGAGTTATCCCACACCAAGGGTCAGTCCAAAACCTATTTCTTTCTCCATTTCCCACCTAGAAAGAAATATTTCTGAAAACCAACACGTCCACCTCATCAATTTCCTTACGAAGGTAAGAAGATCTATAAAAGAGGAGATGATTTCTTAGTCCACCAACCTCCCAGCTCTATGCCTTATTTGGCCGAGATTACTGATTTCAATAGACAGTCTTCCTCAAAGAGAATGCTAGGAGAGTAGAATTAACAACATTCAAACCTTTGATACCTGCCCCGCCCTCACAGATTGAATGTTACAACCGTCCGTTGTTTACGACTTAAGAGCCACAAATCACATGGTTAGAATCATCAAATCAAAGTGCTACTTTAGAATCATCAGAAATACAAAGTGGGATCTATCCACTAGATGTTTCAAGATGATGGTTGGACCTGTTTTGTTTCTGCAGTCAATCTTGACTGTCCATTTTCAAGTTATTGATTAGAAGCTTAGGATCACCTGATTGCCATGATTTTATTTGCACCATGGCTTGCTCCTAGTTGCATGAAATGAATGGTTCGGACTGACAATAGGTCACCCTGTTTGCCATTTAAAAGGGGTTTGGGGGAACATTGCTAACATCCCCATGAAGGCGGGGAAGTTTGGGGACATTAGCAAAACCCTTAAAATTTTAAAAATACATCCATAACTTATTCTTATGACCCCTTCAGTACTGGCAATACACTTTCATGGACTTGAGGTCATGGGTTCAAGCACCCATTGCGGCGTGAGTGCACGGGCATGTGTGAGTGCGTGTGGAAAAAAAAAAAAAAACATAGTACTGGTTTAAGAAATGAATGCGAGAAGCAATCATGAAACATGTCATTTTATGGCTTCTATTATAGCACTTACCCAAATGTGTGAACTTGATTTGAGAAACTAGGAGCAAGATAAGTAGCTATTTTTATGGATCTTGTTAACCATGGATACGAACCAGTGGATGATGGTGTGGATCACAGACCTGACCACTAACTTAAGCCAATCATGACTAGTCTCATTTTCTTTACTAAGACTGGTCTCATGGTACAATTTCCCATGTACTTCATATTTTTTATTCAAACAATATTATATTGCAAAAATATCTACACTTACAGTATAACGTATTTAATGATATTAGGTTTGCTAAGCACATAAATGTGAAGCCCTGCCTATCCACACTCAGTGGCAGGTGCCAATATGGCACGTGTGCATGATCCGGGCTTTCGATCAGTGGGCGGCACTGGTCAGATATTCTGGTTTGAAAATCAGGTCATTTCACTCCCTCATGTGGGCCATTCTGATCGGATACTCTTCTCTCAAAAATCAGGCCACTTTTTCTCCTCGGTGGGCCATGGTGTACAAAACAAATGATGGCTATTTTGATAGCAATCCATTTGTTTTGTACAATGGCCCTCCTGTCGGAAAGCTTGGATCTCACACACCTGTTCTGTGTTGACATGTGTGGGCGGAGCTCCACACACGTGTAGGCTCTAAGCAAGCTTCTTAAAAAATCAAAATACATAGGCATGATGCATAGAAAACAACGAAAAAGAAACCTCAGTTGACCTGACTTGCCTCTAGCACTCATGTATGATACTTTAAATTATAAATGGAGCATCCTCGACCAGGTAGCTTCTCTTCATTGCTTTGCTCTGTCTTTCTTGTTATGTTTTAGAACCTTTATTGACTTTTCTGAGACATTTCCTCTTCAAATCATTTCAGTTGCCCGGACGCACTGATAATGAAATAAAGAACTACTGGAACACTCGCATCAAGAGAAGGCAACGTGCTGGTTTACCACTTTACCCTGCGGATGTGTGTTTGCAGGCACTGAATGAGGGTCAACCTAATCAGAACATTGGCGAATTTGGGGCTGGCGATACACGGCATCATGACCTATTGCAGGCAAACAGTTATGAAATTTCCCGACGTCATCTTCGATAACCTGAAAGCCAATCAAGGTGCTTTATCCTATGCACCGGCTTTTCCCTCTATTCCCATTAGTAGCATGCTGAATCAGGGGTTGGGACCATCTCAGAACTACAGCTTAGCGCCTCCAATGCATCGTCTCAAGCGTCTCCGAGAATCTGAGACCTTGTTTCCTGGTTTTCCGGGGGGTGTCACCAACCCATTCCAAAACGACACCTGTGAGAAGGTCCAGTCACCCTTTGGTCTGGGCATTCCCTATGATCCTGATCCTGACATCAAGAACCCGTCCCCTTTGGGGGTGTTATTACCGGCAGCCATGCCCTTTTAAATGGCAATTTTTCTGCTTCCAAGCCTCTTCCTGAGGCAGTGAAGCAGGAGCTCCCTTCACTCCAATATCCAGAAACTGATCTGGGCGGCTGGGGCACATCTCCCCCTCCACCATCAATTGATGCTGTTGATGCTTATTTCCAGTCTCCTCCGCTGACTGTGCATGTGCAATCTGACTGTGTTTCGCCTCGGAACAGTGGTCTTTTAGAGGCACTATACATGAATCGCAAGCACTGAGCAGCGCAAAGAATCAATCATCTGAGAAGAGTCTGAATTCACCGGCAGCGACCCCCACTGACATAATGGATGGGTCGTTGCTGAACGAATGTGAGACGGAATGGGAAGGCTACACTGATCCAATTTCTCCCTTGGGCCATTCTGCCATATCAGTCTTCAGCGAGTGCACACCTATCAGCTGCAGCTCGTTGGATGAGTCGCCACCTGTTAAAGCACTGCCCAGTAAGCACATTTCTTTTTCTTTAAATTTTGATGTTAATTGACAATTGTTGCTAGTTATGATGTGCACTTCATAGAGGTTTTATGAAGTGTGGCCCCTGCCATAATATGAAAATATGTTTGGCAATGAGACGCTGTTGTTCTGGTGGGCCACTGCATGGATGGGCCACAGCCAAAACAAAAGTGGAAATTGCAGCGATTGGACAATCCTGACCACTGTTGTGAGTTAGACCAGTTGAATGTGCGTTGTCGCTAATTTTTTTTCTCAACTTCCAAGTTAGCTATACATTTTGAAGACCACTGATCAGATGGCTGCCATAATTTGATTTTCTTTGTTTTTGGGTTATGGACCATCTGCTTGATGGTCCTTTAAATTAACAACCCTGATCACAGTATACAAGTGCCCCATGTATGGAAGGATGCTTTGATGTGCACCTCATGGGATTTTGAAAACATATCCTGATAAGCACTCCTCAAGTTAAAACCAGACAGTTCATCGATGGTTTCTGCAGGTCCTGAGATCAAGATTGAAAAAGTTGAACATGTCTCTGCCCCAGGTGGGGGAGGAGACAAGGAGAGCTTCCCTCGGTTGGACTTCACCAGGCCTGATGCACTACTCAGTGGGGACTGGTTCGAACAAAGCTCCGAATGCGCAAATCACCTGGCGGCCCTTCTGAATGAAGACTTCTGCGGAGATTACAAGCACATGGCCACCGGACCTTCTACACTGAGTCAGGGATGGGGACTCGGCTCATGTCCATGGAATAACATGCCTGCTGTATGTCAAATGTCTGAGTTTCCATGAGGATCCCTGCTGTTCCCCCTCTTGACAAAAGTGGTCTGCAAGACGGGATCCATGGGTTAGTGTATCGTTAGGATTCTGTGTAGCCCAGTCGTGCTTCTCCAGAACAAGCATACATGGAAAGGCATTGGATAGAGAGGTACTTTTGCTGCAGAACTTATGCTTTTGTTATCGTTTGTAGAATAACTATGCACTGTTTGGTTTCTGAACATCACTATTCAACGGCCTTCAATTATTTGATAGATTCCATTACATAATCTTACTATAATCATTTACTTGTGCTTGGTTCGCCTTTCTGAGAGAGAATGTTCCCGATTCCATGGTTGTGTCCTTGTGGGGGCTGGCAGGTTTTTGATATGGTTTTGGTCGAGGTGTGCTATGCAATGCTTGGCCCAAATTTCTTATTGCCTGCCCTTTTGTCCTGGCATGTGGGGCCAGTCTTTCATCTGGCAAATAGGCTTGATATCTCTGGAACAATAGCATGGAGGAGATCACCATTGCACACAGATGGTGGGTTATTTTTTTTTTTTTACCTGCATAGCTGAGGGCCGATGTTTAGATGACTGCAAGTGTATGATGGGGGGAATATTGTATTGGATTGTCCGTCCATCATGGGTCCTGCTGGTTGAGCACTATGGATTGTGGAAAGATGGGTGTTTACCTGTAGGAATGCCGGCCTGTGTGAGATAGTCGGTTGTTTGAGAAGGATAAGGATCATCGTATATATCCTTATGGATCTATGGTGTATCAGGTGAGCTTGCTGTGCTTTGACAAAACAACAGCAACACTGGATGGGAAATCCATCACTGTAGAACAACTGCCTGCCACTCCTTCAGCTTTGTTAAAGCATGGCAAACCCACCAAAACCAACTTTTATTTATTTCAACAAAGCTCATCTTCTTTTCCCAAGGATGCGTCTATATTTTTCATTGAAATGGTATTACATGGGCGTGTGGTTGTTGTCTTGATGGTTTTCACATCCTAGTCGATTGAAGGGGAGATGAAATTTCTGTTTGGTCTTGATGCTTTATATAGTTCATTATCTGCACTTCAAATGATTGAAATGTGTTGGATGTTGGAAGAGGGTTCGATTTTGTGTCTTATTTTTGTTTCTGTCTTATTATTATTATTATTTGTATGATTTTAATTGGAATTCCATCAATTGATTTCTAGATAAACAAAGGGGTCGTTTGGGCCGGTTAGGAAATGGAGGAAGCTCTGTTTAAGACATGGATATCCACGTCTATATGATTTTTATTGGAATCCATGCAGATTGATTTTTAGACAATGAATCATTTAGATGCTTGTGAAATCTTAGTTATGTAAACTCTTTGCATAGGTAAACTGTTCATTCTGTTGTGTTTGGCTAACTTGTGTAGTGTTGACAGGTAAGGGTATGTTTGGTTGCACCAAATATCATGAGATTTTGCGCCAAATTGAACTAATGAATCATGAAATGTTGTGATATTTGGGTGCAACCAACGCACCCAAGCAGTCATCTTTGTTTGGGGTACTGGTTAGTGCCATTGTAAATTTGAAGAAAGAAATGACCATTAGGGTATAAAAGAAGTTCTGTATAAACTGAAACCCAATTTTTTTGGATGTAAGCATTTGAGGGGGTTTCTATGAAAACGCTCTACACCATTTTTCTCCCATCCAAACACATTGTGTAAGGTGTTTATGTGAAGTGTTTACCACTTGGGGATTTCACAGGCATCATTTTGGCAGGTCAGAAATTCCACATAAGATATGGATGCCTATGTCGGGAGGAGCCATGGAGCCATCCCTTGAGAAAGAGATCTCTGCTGGACGGTAGATGTCCATAAAATTGGTATTTGGTTGTGTCATCTGGTTCGCCAGCCGTACCTTGAGAAAGAGGTCTCTGCTGGACGGTATATGTCCATGAAATTAGTATGTTGTCATATCATCTGGTTCATGGAAATGTAGGACCAAGGCTTCTATGAAAGATGCCTTCGACCCCATGCCCCTACTTCAAACCAGACTACAATGGAATCCATATGGATCTATGTTTGGACAATCTAAATTTATGATTTTATTTGAATTCTTGTTAGTTGGTGGGGTGGCTAACATTGTGATGTGACTAACAGGGGTGGGTGTGTGTACTAACAATGGGGTGTCTGAAGTAACAAAAAAAAAGAAAAAAAAAGAATACATGAATACCATGTCGGGGGGAACTTCCAGTGTTTGGATGTGGTTGTCTCTTGAGATAAAGTGTCCAAAAATTGAATTTTTGGTGTCCATGTGATAGGCTGGAATGAAGAATAAAAACTTTGAAAAAGAAAAAAAGAAAAATCTATACCATTTCCTATTACAACTTTAGTCCAACTGCAACTAAAAGTATTGTTAAACGGCAGCTTTCCAAGTTTTTCAGATTGATAGTAGGAGAACCTCGGAGAATGTTGGAAAGCACTCTACTCCACGACTCCCTCGATTTTATTCCATATCCATGCTGCCCATCTGTTTTTTCAGCCAAGTTATCTCAGAACTTAAGCAGATCCAAACCGTGGGTGGGTGTACTAACAATGGGGTGTGTGAGCTAACCCAAAAAAAAAGAAAAAAGAAAAAGAAAAAAAAGACATGAATACCATGTCTAGGGGAACTTCCAGTGTTTGGATGCGGTTGTCTCTTGAGATCAAGAATCTAAAAATTGAATTTTTGGTGTCCATATGATAGGTTGGAATGAAGAACAAAAACTTTAAAAAAAAGAAAAAAAAAGAAAAACAAAACCATCCCATTTTCCTATTACAACCTTACTCCAACTGCAACTAAAGTATTGCTAAACCGTAGCTTTCCAAGTTTACAGATTGTTAGTAGGAGAGCCTTAGAGAGTGTTGGAAAGGGAGCCTCCCTCTCCACCTTGATGATTTTATTCAATATCCATGCTGCCCATCCGTTTTTTAAGCTCAGTTAAGGAAGTTGTCCGAAAACTTTAGCAGATCTAAACCTAGGGTGGACCACACCACTGGAAAAGGTGGTGAATGATCATTAAAAGCTTTTTGTAGGCTATAAAAAGTTTTGGATCAAGCTAATCTTTGTATTTCCCTTCATCCATTTCTGGTTGACCTTATCAAAGGGTTGGATGATAATAAACGTTACAGATCTGCTTACAGTGGTCCTTGGGAAGTTTTTAAGGTGAGCATTCAATCATCATTGTTTCTTGTGGTGTGGTCTACCTGAGATTTGGGTGTGCTTAATGCTTGAGACCGCGTCCTAAAATCGGCTGGAAAAACAAATGAATGGAGTTGATATGTATCATCAAGGTGGGCCCTATGGTAAGGGTAACACCCGCTAAGCTTACCTCGGTAACACCTAATCCACGCCCACCTCCAACGGGCCGGGATTGGCTCCTACCCCCCCAAGACCCAGCTAGGACGGACGGTCTTTTCAGGGGTTCTGTAAGGCTCACGGTGATCTTTATGTTCGATCCACATCATCCATCTATTTTGATAGATCATTTTAGGTATTAGCCAAAAAAAGAGGCATATCCAAGGCTTAAGTGGACCACACCAGATTAAGAAGTGAGGATTGAACTCTCATGGTTGAAAACTTTCTAGAGCCGACCGTGATGTTCATAAGGTCACAGGGAAAGCATAAATACCAGCTTGATCCAAAACTTATTTGACCCTAAGAAGTTTTCAATGGCAGGCTTTAAATCTCCACTTCTTCATGTGGTGTGGTTCACGTGAGTCTTTATTGACTCCGTTTTTGGATAATGCCCTAAGATAATCTATCATAATGAATGGACGGAATGGATAAACATATAGACAGAACACTTGACATGAGCGCCATTCTCCACCTGCATCCTGCGGAGGGGCACAGATCTAGCGGGACTAGTACAAGGGATGGTTATCCACGCCGTCCATTCATTTTTCCATCTGATTTTAATTCACTTTGCCAAAAATGAGATAGATCCAAATCTCATGTGGACCACACCACAGGAAAACAGTGGACCCAGCTAATATTTTTGCGTTTTCAGTTCATCTCTGTAAAAATGACCGTATGAACGGTATGAATGGCATATAAACATCATAGTGGACCCAGGTAAGTTTCAACGGTGGGCATTTTCCTACCCAAAGGACCAGTAGGCAATCCGTGTACGGAATCCGGTGGCAGGTGGGTGGGACCCTGACTTTGGGGCTCAGGGCGATGTATGTTCCTTAAATCCACACCGTCCAACCATTTTGATATTTCATTTTAGGGCAATACCCCAAAAATTAAGCTAACCCAAATCCTAGTGACCACACCACATAAAACAGTCATGATTGAATCCCACCATTAAAAACTTCATGCATTCCACCGAAATGTTTATTTTCCATCCAACCTGTTAATAAGGTCGGAGAGACCTTGAAGAGACCATACAAATATCATCATGAAGTTTTTAATGGTCAATTACCACTGTTTCCTGTACTATGGTCCATCCAAGAGTTGGATCTGCTTTATTTTTTGATCATGCCGTACGGATGGACGGCATGGATGTAGTCACATACATCACGGTGGGCCCCGCCGGGAATCCACCGAAGCCACGCCCATCGTTTGGTGTGCCCCCGTCATCAAGTAGTGTATTTAGGTCATCAAGTTCTGTGGGCCCCACCATGATGTATGTATTACATCCAAACCATTCATCCATTTGGAGATATTATTTTAGGGCATGAGCCCAAAAATGTGGAAGATCCAAAGCTCAAGTGACCCATACCACAGAACACTATGTGGACAATGATGACCACCATCGAAAACTTTTTAGGGCTTAAACAAAACAGATATCGGCTTGATCCAAAACTTCAGTGGCCCAAGAAGATTTCATTGGTAGGCGTTCAATCCACATTGCCTTTCCTGGTGTGGTCCACTTGAGATTTGGATTTATCTCATCTTTCGGCACATGCCTTAAAATAATCTCACAACAAAGACAAGAAAGAAAATATTGAAGGAGTAGGGAAGAAATCATACCACTAAAAATGTCGACAGGTTGAGGAAAGGACGCTTGAAAGGAAACTTCCTCTATAACTTCTTCTTCGTTTTTTTTTAATTACTTTAAAAAGCTATGGATATTGATTTTATTTCTGGAATCAAAACCAATTATAATTTAATTAGAACTCTTAATAAAAACAAAAGTAACCGTAATTTAATTTAGGTAAGATAAACCTATTAAAAAGAGTTTTAATTTTACTTGGAAACCATCATCAGTAGGGCTCTAACAATTATGTTATTTTGGGACGCGGATTAGCTACTGACAGGTTGAGCAGCGAACCTGGCTACTGAAGTGACGTCACCATGTTCTGTGGGCCCCAGCATGATGTATATGTTGTATCCACACCGTCCATCCATTTGGAGAGACTGGTTTAGGGCCGGACTCAAATAATGAGGCAGATCCAAAACTCACGTGGACCCCACCACAGAAAACAGTGGGGACAGTGACATCCACCGTTGAAAAATTCCTAGGCCCACAGAAGTTTTCGATCAAGCTGATATTTGTGTTTTCCCTTCCTCCATGTCTGTGTGAATTTATGAACAAGTTGGATCTCAAATAAAACTCATGGTGGCCCCTAAGAAGTTTTCAACGGTGGATGTCTTTGTCCCCACTGTTTTCTGTGGTGGGGTCCACTTGAGATTTGGATCTGCCTCATTCTTTGTGTCATGCCTTAGAATGATCTCTCCAAATGATTGGACGGAATGGATACAACAGATACATCATGCGGAGGCCCACAGACCATGGTGACATCACTACAGTAGCAATATTCACTACTCAACCTATTAGCTAATCCGCGTCCGTTATTTTGAAGAAATTGGATTGCATAGTTGGCTTTTATCTTACTAAGTAAACTAGGTTGGGCCCATAATGAATATATGTGGCTTATCCACACCGTCCATCCGTTTTTTTTGCTCATTTTAGGGGCCGA